>JANQAP020000014.1:8226184-8237226 GCA_026874005.2 Erythroxylum coriaceum
ACTAGAAACTGGACTGTTGCTCATCGGCACATCTACCGAGAGAGCAACAGATGCGTCGACTGTTAGCCAAATATGCCGGCAATTTTGACATCGGTGTCTATCATTTTAACATAACACCCATTGAGTGCCACTTGATCCTTTTACAGGATCTATCGGGAATTTGTTTCCCCAGACTTAACGTGTAACGTTTTTCGTTTGCTTCTTTTAAAAAAAAAAAAAACTCTGAACCTTTACTTGTGCCACGTGGCATAGGTAACCCAACACTACTTCACTCACAGTGCTCACCGACACGCAAACCTACGTGGCATGGAAGCAAACTAACCGGATTTTGAGATGACCTCCATGTTTGAAACGTGTCCTCACGCAGGCAGACTCTCTGCCCGTCCCGCCATTCTCTCTTTCCCTCACGTCTTCTCTGATCTATATCTTTCTCTCAAATGATAAAAAAAGTCTCCTTCATTGATGATTTCGCCTTTTCTAAACCGGCAATCCAATCATGACCCAACATTGGTTTGCTTTCAAGTTCGATTATTGCTTCTTTTTAGGGGGCAAGTTTTTTGCTTTCTTCTCATTTTTTTGATTTTTCTCTTCCTGGTAAAAATACGAAATGTTGTTTATTTTATAGCAAGGTTGATACTTTTTCAAGAAAGTTGAAATATTTAGATACAATCTTCTTTGAGGCAATTTGGAATTGGTTGAATAGAGATGTCTAGCAATTTTGACATTGTGAGGCAAACCCCACCTGGGATTTTGGTTATAAGAAGCTTAAGAGGCAGAGACTGGAGCCTGAATACGTATAGGTACATAGTTTTGTTGATTACTTTCGTAGCATATACTTGTTATCATGCGTCTAGGAAACCGAGTAGTATAGTCAAGAGTGTGTTGGATCCTGAGGCAAAACATTTGCATGAGTATCCATGGCCACTTGGCAGCATCTTTGTTAAGGATGAATTCAGGGTTGGGAACAAGGATAGGTTGAAGTCTGAAGGTTGGTATCCGTTTAATGGAAAAGATGGGACTTCCAAGTTGGGTGAGATTGATGTGGCTTTTCTTGCATGTTACTCTATGGGTATGTATGTTGCTGGACATTTGGGTGACACATTGGACTTGAGGTTGTTTTTAGCGTTTGGGATGATTGGAAGTGGCATTTTTGTGGGTTTATTTGGGATGGGATATTTTTGGAACGTTCATGCTTTTTGGTATTTTTTGGTAATGCAAGTGGTTGCTGGGTTGTTTCAAGCCACAGGTTGGCCTTCTGTTGTGGCTGTGATTGGGAATTGGTTTGGAAAAAGAAAGAGGGGGTTAATAATGGGCATTTGGAATGCACATACTTCAGTTGGAAATATTAGTGGCTCCCTTCTTGCTGCTAGTGTTTTAGACTATGGTTGGGGATGGTCTTTTATAGTTCCAGGTGCCTTTATTGTAATGGGAGGAGTGTTGGTATTCTTGTTCTTGCCTGCTTATCCGGAGGACATTGGATTCCCTTGCCCAAATTACACTGCAGCTAGTGATTTAGAAGGCCATGCTCGGAAAGATAGCACTTTGGGCACTTTGGAAGATAAACAGAGTACTGTTGCTCCTTGTGGATCAGGGCTTAGGACAAGTGTTGGGCTTGCTGAAGCTTGCTTAATTCCAGGAGTGATACCTTTTGCACTTTGCCTATTCTTTTCCAAACTTGTAGCTTACACGTTTCTGTATTGGCTGCCATTTTATCTGAGCCAGACAGGTAATTTCTTCCAGTTGACTCTGTTTCTGATTGCAATTTACATTTTTACTCCAAATGTATCATTTTGTTAAATGTTTTCTGATTTTAATTAATGTTTCTGCTATGCTATTTCTACATATCTTTGCAACAAGGTGAGAAGAAATTGCTAAAGTTGTTCATTTATCACAATTAAGAGAAGTCTTTTCTAGTGTTGGTTACAATTGTTTAATATTACACTGGTAGCATCTTTGCATCAGTTATCCAAAAGATTTCGACGTTTGTTTTGAAGTTTGGAACATACGGTCTGGAATTTTTTGGCACTTGATGACAAGGAGATGAAGTTATGCTTCTGATTAATGAGCTTTGTCAGTATCAATGTTATTGGTATTTTGCGTAAAATCTAATGAGAACTGCCCCTTCGAACTTATTTGTGGCTCAGTTTTCTTCTCAAGGTTTTGTTGGTCACTGTGTTTCTTGTATGCAAACATATTTCATGAATACATTCTTGGTCAATATAGCTTCTGATCTTTTACCTTAGTTGGAGGCCTATAATGAATTATATGAATGTTCTTCGAGTAGCTACAGATATTACCCATAAACACCTATTACTTGGAGGGAACGACACATAATAGACTAGCTTTGAATCAGCTTGTACAAAAAGTAGAATTCTTACGGATTAAAGGAGTTCATAATAGAACTGTGATTTTTCAAATGAATGGTATCTGGTGTGTGCCTATAACCAATTTGCTGCATTTTTTTCAATCGTGTTCTTTTATTCTTTGGGGGGGACGGGTTAGTGGGAAGAACCAAGGTTAACGTAAATTGCCTACAGACTAGAGCAATATACCATGCTTTTTGCTGCTTCCTTTTGCATGAGTGCATTTCATAATGATTTAAAACTCTATGTTATTTGAGCACCAGCATCTAAAAGGCTATGCTGCTGGAATATAACTAGGCTGTTATTCTTTCCTGAAAATCTCAAACTTGAGTTTTACATGTGTCTGAGATGTTTCATCATAAATCCTGTCTTTCAGTACTTTGAAAAGGGTTTTTCTTTACAGAAATTGGAGGAGAGTATATGTCTGTGAAATCTGCTGGAAATCTATCTACTCTGTTTGACGTTGGGGGCATTTTTGGTGGAATTATTGCTGGATATGTATCTGATAAAACTAGATCTCGGGCCACTACAGCAGCCAGTTTCATGTATGCTGCAATTCCTTCAATGCTTTTATATCGCACCTATGGGACTGTCTCAAAGAATGTGAACATCCTGCTCATGATGGTTGCGGGACTGTTTGTTAATGGACCCTATGCACTTATTACGACTGCCGTTTCTGCAGATCTTGGCACCCACAGTTCTCTTAGGGGGAATTCTCGAGCTCTTGCAACAGTGACTGCCATTATTGATGGCACTGGATCACTCGGTGCAGCCCTTGGTCCGCTTTTGACTGGATTCCTTTCAACAAAGGGCTGGGATTTTGTGTTTCTGATGTTGACGATATGTGCTCTTATTGCGGGACTTCTTTTATCACGCCTGGTCAAGGCTGAAATTGCTGAGAAGATCAGTAAAAGGAGGCCTTCATCAAGTGGACGGCACAACCACGAAGGTAATGACATGAACTCCCCTGAAATGCATCACTCTTAAAATACCAAAATCCAAACAAGTTTGAACATTTGGAAAATTTTTAATGAAGAAATTTGGTTAAAAGGTTGAAATGCAGGGTCTTGCTCATAAAGTAAGGAAATCTGTCCACAGTTATGATGAATGTTTAGCTTGTGGCTTTTGCTATAGAAAATTTAATTTCTTGTGTTAATGGGAATGAATTTAGGAGAAGTAACGAAGCTAATTTGGTTGTGAATTGAAAGCCACTATCTAGGCTTCCTCTTATAGGAGGTGTTTTTGGTTTTAATCGATTCTGTTGCCACAAGATGTCTGGATTGAATAAGAAGTTTTCGTGACGGCTTCTCCCTTTAATTTGTTTAGATAGTTATCTCGTTTTTGAACAACTATTCTTTGAGTTGCACGTTCTCGAATCAGTCCGGTCAGGACTTTCTGTTTCTTTGTAGCTGAGTGATTAGCAGTTGGTTAGTTGCAACATTCTCATTGTATGAGTATGATCCTCTCCCTTAGAATATGAACCATAATTTACCTCCTTTTAACAGTTTTTTTCTTCTTTTGGCAGCTACTGCATCTGAACCACTTCTAAGCACTGAACGGAGGAAATGAGACCATCAAGAAGCAAGTCGAGTAAAGTAATTCGCACAAAGAATATGTGCCTGTAAATTTAGGCTTGTATCAAGCATCTCTGATGAATGCATGATTAGAGTGCCAATCCTTTGTTTTTTAAAGGTCTGTCAAATACAAGGAACTGCTTTGAAGGAAGCAGGTTGAGGTGGTCACCACTGTTAAGGAGGACATCTTCCTTGGACTCTCATCTGAAGCTGGGGTTTGGGGTTTAGTTATTGCTGTTTTAACTCTTTTGTCATTAGGAGTTGCAGGATAATGTAAAACCTTTTTTGTAATTCAGTATAAACTTATTAAATTATTATTTCTTCTTGTATTTCTTCCAGGGTAAGCCGTCTAATGGGATAAGGTGGAGGAATTGGTGGTTTTGGTGGTGGCGGAAAGGCAATATTTCTAGACAGTGTAGTGGTGTAGTGGTTTGGCGAAACTGTTTAGGAGAAGAAAAGGATGGATAGTCGTAGAGTTTGGATTGGAGTAATTTTGCCAAACCAATGGCCTGGGTACTACTAATTGGCCTCAGAATAGCAAGCTCACGTTGAAAATCTCGGCCAAGATTGGAAATAAAACATTGTAGAACGGCGTCTTGTGACAAATCAGGGATTGGGTTACACAGCTTCTCAAACTCAGCTTGTTAATTAGAACAACAATAACAACATCCAATGAATCTCAGTGAAACGCGAAGAGGGCCAGTAGGAATTCCTACTGAGATAATTCTCCTTTGCAAAAACCCCACCACATAATAATCGTAGGAAATCCATTGCAACTCAACTTGAAACCTCTTTTCAAGTCATGCTGGCAGCCTGTCTACAGCTATTTGGTTCCTCAACAATAATGCATAGCAGAAACAATTTACAGGATGTAGAAAGAAAAGCAGTACAACCATGTTAAATTGCAAATCAGCAAATTCCTCAAGGGACAATGGAATCACTGTCAATCAACTGATCTAATGAGTCCTTTATAGAGTTGAAGCTTCACAAATATGGACACTGAAAAAGAAAAAATGGGTACCTAGCACAAAAAGATTAGGTTTACCTCCTCAACTATTCAACCTACGTTTGATCAAAGCAAGTTCAATGAATAACTCGAAATGAAATCTGTATCAAGTTTGTAACTCTTTGTCTCTACTTCAAAATGGTCATTAAACTAAATGTCCAAAACCATTCCCAACTCAGATTTTGAATGTTCACGAGTTACCTCCTCTCAGAAAACTGGCATTTATCTGCGCCGCCTTTGTTTTCTTCTGCACTCGAAACAAGAGTCACATGGAGATACATTTCTACTTGAGAAACTGCCTTGAAGCTTGCCGATGGGTACTTTGAGGTCTTCCACCAGTACTTTGCGTAGTTTATCATTCTCTTCCATAAGCTCTTCAATGATTTGTTGGTGTTTTAACACCTAAATTCCAGAGAAAGTTTTAAGGCTTCAACGCTGGAAACTTCTTGTATATGAGGGAAAAATGTGCTTCAATGGTGGTGGTGCTCTGACCACTTCACACAAGCTGCTAACGGGATTTACAGGAGAACTATAACATATAAACCTCATTATGCATCACATCTTAATAGTTAAACCTAATTACAAAATTGATGCAATGGAATCTCATTGACGGAGATGCTTAAGTCTTATTTTCACTAGACTAAACCAGATTTTTCCAAGGATTAGGCTTTCCTGGAAGAGACTTAATGTAGCTTCAAAGTAATGAGAGAAATTTTTAATTGACCAGCGATATTACCATATGAAGCATGTTGTTTTCAGTCCGGATGCGTCCCTGCAATTGCAAGTTTCATATTTTAGAAAATTAGATGGGATACATAGCATTGTAGACATACACAGTAGCATAAACTCAAATGAAAACCACCTCTACTAAAAGATGCCACTAACAAACTGAAAAGCAGTTCCTAACTGTTGCGAGGCAACAACACCAAGGAGGAAATGTACACAGAAAGTTATCACGGGTTCTGAGGACCCTAAGACCTAAGAGAGTTTTCCTGGCATAATTTTCCACAAGAGAATCATGGACGGATGATTTTGAAAGAGATTCAGCAAAATAGCTTTGGAAAACATATTCAGTATAAACCAGACTAAAAGAAGGAATTAAAGAAAAATAATGAGAAATTTTGTAGTATAAAGTTTTGAAGTAAGGTTTTCCAACAACGAATAAGGTGCAAACATGGATTCCTAATACACTTTTCAAATTTCAGAATAGTTCTGCATGTTTCAATCAACATTTTAAGCTTACAGTGCAATATCCCTGCACAATAAGGTGATCATACGGTAGGGGATGAACGTGCAATGTTTGCACAGAGGTGTCAGCCTTGTGAAACATGTTCTACACTAGTTCTGGCTACAACAAAAGATTGCATATATGCAATTCAAATACACCACATGGGAGTGCATTGCAGCCATGTATTTACAAAGATTCAATCATTTTTCATCTTCATGTTTCCAGAAGGCATACATACAAAGTGTATATGCTACATACTTTCTACCTTTAAGTGCAAATTAACAAGCTGCAATTCATGAAAGAAGATACGGTTGGTAGTATACATCAGGCATACCATTTCATTTAGATTACTGTCCTCATCCCTGAGGATTGGGTTCTGGAGAAAGCTGCTAATAACCTTTTCTGTCCTACTACTTAAGGATAACTCCAATGGATTGGTTTCTGACATAAGATTTTGATGACTTGAATGAGCACCTATGCTTCCATAACCATGCAGGCCATTAGATGTTTTATCAGGAAATTTTGTTGCCAGCTGTGAGATATTTCCTGGTGGCTTTTGAATTGACAATTCGTTCAATGTGCCCGTGTCACTTTGGGAAGATACTAGAGGGGACCCTTGATCAACTGGTATGTTGGAAGCTATTCCAAATCTCTTCATCACATTCATTATCACTTGCTAGAAAATTGTTTTGAGTTTCAGATACATGCACAACAGACTGCAATAAGCAGTAATTAGAAAAGTAAGATACAAGATAATTATGCACGTACAACAGAAGCACCCTGAATCTTCTTCAACACTCCAGGTTTCACAGCAAGGCCTACAAGAGAAACGATAAGGCTTAGCTATGTTGGGCAAATATTTGGAGAGGTACAAGGATACATTTATAATGACATCTGCAGAGTACACCAATGATCCTATATCAAGACCAGCACATAAAACCAACAGCAGAGATGTGTTGAAGTAAGATTCCATAGAGTTCCTTCAAAGTTTCGACTTAACATTTAATCTTGTATATAAGAGGATAAAGGTCTCTGTCCCATTCTATAAGCAACAAAAACCTAGAAAATGATTGCTTTCTCAGTAACAATCCTCCTGAAATGTAAAGCCTTTGGAAACTATTGTCATGATAAACTGACCCACAAAACTTCATTTGGAGACTATTCATAATTCACAGTAGAAAGATGAGACAAATTGCGGTAGACTATCATTTCATTGCATTACTAAACACCCCATCTTTTACCAAATGCCTTATCTTAATTTCACAAAGGGACAGACAAAGAATGAAGAAAGCTCTTGGTTAAGGCTATGATTGTCCTGTAGCAAATCCAATACTATGAATTTCAATTTTAGCAGCCCCTGCACCTAAAGCCTGTCAAAATCCTTCACGAGTTCGAGGTTTTCATATCTTTGTACCAAGTTGGACATTGATAACATTCACGCTCCAGATTGAGGGGAACTCTTGAGACTATGTATATTATAGAGGATCCTTTGGAACTCTCTATTGTTTTACCCTCTTTTACGTATGTATATAATTTACTCGTGGTGAATGGATAATTAGGCTACTCACTCATGCTTACACAAACAATACTAGTTCATCTAGCATGAAGAAAAACTGACCCAACAACCTCATTTGAAGATGATAACTGCTTCACTGGAGAAAGATAAGAAAAATCGCCACAGAATAAATTGTAATTTCAGAAAGTGACAGACGAAGAATGATTAAAACTCTTTTTAAATGCTATGACTATCCTGTAACAAATCCAGTTCTATGAATTTCAATTTCACCAGCCAAGTACAAGAAAGTGATTGATGAAATAACACTAACCAATGAGTTCTATAAAAGATAGGAATATCTATAGCGTAAAGATTATTGGTTCATTACCTTATCAAATGCCCCCATTAAGCACATAAGAACATCCAACCAACAGGCCTCTAGCAAAGTACATAAGAAATTAAGCATGACATACCAACTCCAAGCCCATGGCCAAAACCAACTCCACATCCAATGCCAGCTTGAATATTGTTTGCTCCCAGTTTCCTCAACTAAAACCATGAAAAAAAATGCCGAGGCTAATATTGGCTAAACTCCAGCAGGAAAGGATGGTATCATTCAGGTGTAAGTACAAATATTTAACTTACAGCACTATTCACATGCCAGCTAACACCAGAAAAAGCATCGGTTGCACCTCTAGTTGCGCTCATAACTTGGTTTACCATCGGCAGTGCATCTAGAATATAGTTTATATCAAAAACAGCTGTAAGTATGTAAATTTAAGAATGGCTGATCACCAGCTTCTTTGACAAGAACATGTCTTACCAAAGAAGTCCAATTAGCATGGTGGTTATAATTTCATCGAAGTTGGTAATCCAAATTCTCATAAGTTACCACATAGAGTTAAATGTGAGTCGTTACGTGTTCCAAGTTCTGAACAATGAACATTAAAAGAAGGTTGTGTCGAGTTGAGTAACATGCGTCCACCATTAAGGGGTGTGACCAAACCTAATATTGTGGATTGTACAGATGTAGAAATGCAGTGATTTAAGACGACAATAGCAAACAAAACTTGGAGACATGAGCACAGATAAACTCCTTTTATACTTCACACTTTTGTCTAGTGTAATTTAGACGATGATGAGACAAGAGATGCTTCCGATGCATTAAAACAAATTCAAAGAGCATGTCAGTCTGGTAATCTTAACACAGTTCAACAAATGCAAATTAGAAACGAATTTTATCAATAAGAAACGATTTGGCCAACAAAAACAAATTATTATTGGAACCCAAACGCAAAATTCATCAGCTTTCCTAAACTACATACGATTAAATACAAAAAGAGAATAAAGAAAGCAAAAGGAGAGCCGGAGAGGGTTTACTTAGATTTAAGGGACGACCAACGCCTATGCCAACTCCACAACCAATGCCAAATCCTGTAAAGACTTGAGCCACTTTGAAACTAAAAGGGTTTTCTATTCCGAATCCTGCTTCTAACCCTTTCCTCTCATCTCTCACAATCACACCGCTACTCTTACTGTTAGTGTTGCTGTCACTGCCCTCCATATTTAACAAGGTGTGGTTCCTTACTCTTTGTCTCTATGTTTGAGCTAAGGAATTCCCATCTCTTTAGTAACAGCTTAGCACAGTATTACTCGGTGAAGAGGAAGCTCCAGTTCCAACTTCCGGTTTCTTACAGTGCCCGCCCATAGACAGGAGTTTATCAGTTGGACTTGGACCAGAGTAGAATGAATGGACCATTTGAGTTGGACTTGGACCATTTTAACACTGTTGGACTTGGGGTTAAGTCCAAAAAGTTTTTCCAATGTTCCAAGAATGATAATCTTATACGGGTTAATTTTCGGTCCAATTTTTAACTTTTTAGTTTGATTTAATTTAATAATTTTTATTTTTAAAAATTGATAGTTTTTATAAATTTTTATAAGCTAAAATAAACGATTATTTTTATTTAATAATTATCTTTTTTAATTATATTTTAAATTTTTTTATAGATAAAGATAATCTTCTTCAATTATTTTTTAAATTCTTTAGTTTTATTCAATCTTTAAATAATTTTACGATGGTCTAATATTGATTAAACTTTTTAAACTTTAATCCTCTTGTTTTATCAATTTAGTTTCCGATCTAGCTTTGAAAACACTTGTCTTTTTCATTCATAATTTCCTCGGTTTACCGCAAAATCACAATCATCAAACCAAGATTAAGATTATTATAGGTGGATTAAAAAGATGTAAACATAGTTTTACTTGTTTAAAAAATATTATGTTTAAAATTTTTAAATTTTAGTATTAAAATACAATAAAATAGCCTTTAATAAATTTTTATAAATATATTCTAATATAATTTATTATTAAAATAATATTAAAATAATTATACTGACTTTTTCATATATTTAACACTCAGGCTGCGTTTGGATCTGCTGTGCGGTGGAGATAAGTACTTATCTACCGTAGTTTTCAAACGCAGTCACACGTTTGGATCTGCTGTGGCACCGCAGAAAGAGATAAGCAGAAAGAGAGCTGCGATAGAAAACTGATTATCCGGTAAGAATTTTAGTTTCCAATAATAACCTTATAATAATTAATATTTTACATTATACCCTTGCTTAATTAATATAAGGAAGTTTAACTCCTTTGTCTCCCCAACTCCTTCTCATCCAGGTAAACTCTTCCCCGACTAATATAACTAATCATATATTTTTATAAAATATTTTATTTACTAAATTTATTTTATTTATATTTTTCTTATTTTAATTTAATAGTTTAATGTTTATAATTTAAATTTATATAACCAATAATATATTTTTATGAAATATTTTATTTACTAAATTTATTTTATTTATATTTTCTTATTTTAATTTAATATTTTAATGTTTATAATTTAAATTTATATGATTAATAATATATTTTTATGAAATATTTTATTTACTAAATTTATTTTATTTATATTTTTCTAATTTTAATTTAATAATTTAATATTTATAATTTTAAATTTATATGACTAATAATATATTTTTAATTATGCATACAACAATTAATAGTTTATTAAATCAATGGGCTTTGTAGTTATTTTATCTCTTTTCAGCAACCGCAACTGCACTTGTCAAACACCTATTTTCACGTTTCAACAGTTACCAAAACAGCAATCCCAAACACATAAGTACTTATTGATAATAAGTACTTATCATTTCAGCAGGTTACCAACCGCCACCGCTCCCTCAAACCAAGCCTCATTCATATTTCATCAAGTATGATAAAATTTTGTTTCAATTTAAAATTCGTTAATTTAAGTGAAATGCACCTGAAATACATGAGTTGAGGCTTGAAATATTCTCATGTATAATATAAATATTTGATT
>JANQAP020000014.1:8263595-8278374 GCA_026874005.2 Erythroxylum coriaceum
TATATTTTATTATTGATAATAATTATTCTTTTTATTTGATATTTTGATTTAATTATTATTTATTATATGATAAAATTTTAATATTTTAAATATTTTGTATTGTTCTTAATTTTATATTTCTATGATGATAAAATAATCTTTTTCATAAGAATTGTGGTTATTATTTATATGTGGAATATATGAAAATAATATTAAGAAAAATAAAATAAATTGTTATTTTAAATTTCTATTACTATGATTTTTTGAGACCAAGTTGGTTTAAATTATTCCTTATAATATTGAAGTATTATTATGCAATTTTAAAAAAATTTAGGGACTATTTTATAAATTTAAAAAATAATCGAAAACGGTACCCGATATTGACTGACGTCGATATAATATCGTACCCGAATTCAATCTGGTACTAGGTCTAGTATGGTATTCGTAACATTAATCTAAAGATATTTTAAATTTAATTTATTTAATTTAATTGCAGAAATTTAAAAAATATTAAGTAAAATTAAATTATTCATAATTCTAAATAATAATTAACTTTAATTAATTTAATATATAATGTTAAACTAATTTATTCATAATTTTTATTAAAAATTAATATATTAAATAATATATATTTAATTGATAGTAAATCAGACTATAAAAAATAGAAATAAAAAACTAAAATCATTTTTTATGTTCCTATAATTTTTGAAAATCGGAAGAACTAAAAACCAAAGCTCAAACAAACAGATTTATTTTTTTACTGAATTTAAATACTGAAAGCCATTAATTAATAATAACATTAACCTCTAACCCTTTGGTAAAAAATTCTTTTTTTTTTCAAAAGCACCATCTTTCATGTGTGGTTTGGTTTTAAAATTAATTAACACTGTAACCAAAACAGCAAAATGATTATATTAACACATATAACTGGTCAAGATTTTTTAAAAATAGACTAAGTTGTAAATCTTGTAGTTTAAATTATCCTGAAGAAAATTTTTACCACTCAAAACTACACAAAAACTTTATTTTACAAAATTTTATATACATTTTAAAATATATGTAATAAATAATGAAATAATGAAATATAGCATAATAATTATATGATATAATAGGTAAGTGCTAGGGGAAAAATGTTAAACTATTAGCCTTTTATTTATTTTATATTTTATTTAAATTTAATATAAAATTTTTTTTATGACTCTTAGTTAATTTAACTGTGATTTTTATTAAATATTAAGTTAAAATTTAATATTGTTAAACTATTTAATATTATAAGATATAATGTTTATAATAATATTATTATTATTATTTTTTAATTAAATAAATTTAAAATAGAGTTCTTTTTTTTTTTCGTTAAAGTGCACCTTACCCAGTTGACGGCAACTGGTGCATGTCCACCACTAGATTCCGTAGCCAGCTCCTGGTGTTAATGACTTTACATTTTCACTCATTTTTGCAACAGCGACTAGACCACTGAACTTCAATGCCTCTCCTCTTCCTCAACTCTTATAATATGTCTACTCCATCTCTATTCAGATTTCGGAATACTGCTTATAGGCAACATCGAACTTGGTTAATGATCCAAACTAGGAGTAAAATAAAAGGTAGCTCTTTGTCAATCACCAGAGCACAAAGAGCTGATGGCTTTGATGGTAAAGAAGATATTGTCATAGTCGGAGCTGGGATTGCCGGACTTGCCACCGCAGTGTCCCTTCACAGGTCTGCTCTATTTGTAATCTAACTTTTGAATTTTGGGCTTGAACCCAACCATGTTGGTACGAGTTCGGCTTTAGAATCCGGAACCAAACGTGCGTAATTTTCACAACTATTTTCAGGCTCGGAGTTCGGTCTCTGGTACTTGAACAAGCAGATTCGCTGAGAACTGGTGGAACCTCACTCACACTCTTCAAGAATGGATGGAGGGTGTTGGATGCAATTGGAGTTGGAAGTGATCTTAGGAGCCAGTTTCTTGAAATTCAAGGGTATGTCTTTTCTTTCTAGTTTCATGGAATTGTGTAGAGAGCCAAATCATTCAATTTTATCGTCACTTCTCGGCAAATTCACGCATCGAGCGTCTCAATCTGTAGTTTGAGTCCTCAAATTTTAGCTCTTTTAATTGTTTCATGAATTTGTACATGTGACCAGCTGTGCAGGATGGTGGTCAAGTCGGAAGATGGAAGCGAGCTGCGTTCCTTCAGGTTCAAAGATGAAGATGAAAGGTATCAACTCTTCTTTGTTCATAGTTTTGCTGTTTATCCCGGATTGTGTTCACCGCATGGAATTCATTCTTCTTATTTTTAGACTCAGCTGGGTAACATTTACTGTTTCTGAATTGATTGTTTGTGGCAAACGACAATAGCCAAGAAGTTCGTGCTGTGGAAAGAAGAATTCTCTTGGAGACTCTCGCCTATAAGCTGCCATCAGAAGCTATCCGTTTCTCTTCAAGGCTGGCAAAGATGGAGCAAACTGAAAATGGTGAAACATTTCTGGAGCTTGTTGATGGCAGGAGGCTGCTTGCCAAGGTTAACTAATTAATGACTGCTTTTCTTTCCACAATTTCGTGTCAATCTTATAGATCCTGAAGAGCTGTAAGTAAGAGAGTTATAGCTTTCAACAGATTGTTATTGGCTGTGATGGCATTCGATCTCCAGTAGCTAAATGGATAGGATTCTCTGAGCCTCGATATGTAGGGTATTGCGCATTCCGCGGGCTAGGATTTTATGACAATGGACAGCCATTTGAGCCGAGAGTCACTTATGTCTATGGGAGAGGACTGCGAGCAGGATATGTTCCTGTTTCTCCAAGCAAAGTCTACTGGTTTATCTGCTTTAACAGCCAATCTCCTGGTATCCAAATCATCCTTGATTTTCTCCAAGAAGATTGTATAGTACTAGAAATCAGCAAGATTTTGATTCTTATTGCAAAAACTGAGATGTCTTATTGTAGGTCCCAAAATTACCGATCCTTTTGTGTTAAAGAAGCAAGCTAAAGAACTAGTCAAGAACTGGCCTTCTGAGCTGCAGAGTTTAATAGATGCAACCCCAGATGAAACGGTCAGTAGAACTCCGTTGGTAGATCGTTGGTTATGGCCGGCAATCAGTCCTAACGCTTCAAAGGGAAAGGTTGTCCTTGTCGGAGATGCTTGGCACCCAATGACACCTAATCTGGGACAAGGAGGATGTTGTGCATTGGAGGATTCTGTAGTTCTAGCAAGAAAGCTGGCGGATGCAATCAACTCAGGAACTTTATCTATCGAAGATGCTTTCAGGTCATATGGAAGTGAAAGATGGCCCCGTGTGTTTCCCTTGACCGTGCGTGCAAACTTAGTCGGATCGCTCTTGCAATGGGAGAATCCTGTGGCATGTTCTGTCAGAAATAATTTGGTCATACCCAAGCTAGTTAGGCTTGGACCAATTTTGGAACACACCAATTTTGATTGCGAACCTCTGTTGAAGACAAACTTGTGAAGTTCCCAAAATGGTGAGTGAAGCCGGGAAATCAGAAGCCACTGCCTCTTTCCTTTTAGTCTGTTCCCTCTGCATTCTATTTTCGTTGTACAGAAACCATTGTACATGTATCAACTTACACAAGAATTACAACTCAAGATCATATCAACGATGTAGTAGTTATATTAAACATCTTTATGCAAGGAATTAAAAAAAATTGGCATTATTAGTTTGGATAAACTAAATTGAGTTTATGCATTCAAATATCCTCAAGACAAACCGGTTAATCATAAAACTGTGAAGAATATACATAGCTCATACATTCATTTGGAAATGGAGCTGCTTTTGCTAGCTAAAGAACTAAACTGTTTGATTTGTATGATATAAGTAAGGCCCAATAAATGCTTTCGCCTAGGAAATTTGCTGATCTTGAAAGGAACTGAGGTATTAGCATAAAACAGTTCCATTGGATTGCAATCATCTGGCTCCATGTTTGGTAAAAACTGATGACTTTGGGGGTGTGATCAGTCTAAACCTCTGACTCTGTCAATAATGAAAGAGTTCCATATTAGAATCATCCGGCTAAAGTTTTAATTTTTATGCATAAACATCAATACTTTTACATCTTGCATAAGCAAGTATAAACATGCTCTAACAGTTCAATGCGAAATAAGTTGACAATATGACTTCTCTTGGATCGAAAAGAGCTGAGAAATGAAAAAAGCTACACAGAACCCAAAATCTAAATCTACAAGTGTACATTAAGGCATCGAAAAAAACAAATTGTTCAAGCAAACCCAGGTTCCTATCAAATCATCGAAGAACAAATAAGCGAAATGGATGTACCCATTATCAAGAAACACGGAAAGGAGAAAGCTTGTAGGAGAATTACCAGCATGAGAAAAGCACCAGAGAATGACGGCGGAGAGAAGAAGAACAAAAGGGATGAAGTGAACAGCGTTTTCTGCAGATCGGAGACGAGAGCGCTCCTTCTTGGCCGCGTGTGAACGAGGGTCGTAGGTGGGTAGCTGTTGTTCCTGCTCTAACTCCAACGCAAAGAAATCCGAATCCGGCTTCGGCTTCTTCAAGAACTCTTCCAAGATTCTGGTACTGCTCGCTGATCTCTGCATCTTCTTCTTATGCCAAAAACGACACACCAGAAAACGAGAGAGGGAAAAGGTAGAAGGAAGAGTTATGGGTTCCTGTACATTTGACCAAGATACAGTACATTATATACACTTGAAATACATGGACTAAAGTTAGGTTATGCAATTGTTTAATACTATTCTAATCTTCATAAAACCAATTTTGTTTATTCAATTTAATTCTTTGTTTTAAAAGTTCATAGTGCAACATTGTATTTTATGACTATATATTGGAACTTATTCAAAATATAACCCGAAATAGAAAACTTTTACCTCACAATTATTTAGTCTAAATAGTTTTTTATTTAGCGTAATTATATTTTTTATATGACTGATTTGATTTACTAATTTATTTGTCTTTTCTAATTTGTGTATTTTTTAATAATTTCACCTATTATTGTTAATTTTTTACCATATTCTATACATATATTGTATATTTTTATATTTCTATTTATATGTATTTATTTATATTTTTGTATTATCATTATTTTACGTTGCACTCCAGTCTATGAAAAACATCCTCTTTAATAAATAAGGATAAGATTGCATACTATTAGATAATCTTCAAACTCTACGTTTAAGTAGAACTCTCGTTGGATTTAGTTGTAACTCAACATTTGTAGTTAAAGATTATAAGATGATGTAACATTTCTCAATGATATTATTAATATAATAACAACAACAACAACAATAATATCAATAATAATAATAATAATAATAATAATATTATTATTATTATTGCTATTATTATTATTATTATTATTATTATTATTATAAACTTAGATATATTGAATTTTCATAATTACATAGTAAATTTCGAACGATTTATAAATACACGACAAAATTATATCATAAATTTTCAGTTAAAAATTTCACAAATAAGCGATTAAAAATTATATGATAAGTTTTGGACAAGTTATATACTCTACAACGAATGTGTTCTCAAATAAATTTAGGATTGATTTAGAACAAAATTTGATTAAATTCAATAAAAAATTTTAAGTCTAGCAGGCTATACGGGATAATCTGAATTGAATTCAATCAATTACAGTATTGAATTCAATTCAAGTGTTTGAAAACACAAAAAAAGGGATGGATTCATTTCATGCATGTGATTGAAACACATCCCCTTTATAAATTGAATTCACTCCTCCAAGCTCCACGCCCTATCTCCCCTCTTTTCTCTTCTCTATTTACCAATTACAAACCTTACATTACGATCTTCATTACTAAACTTTTAATTTATGGTTGATTGTAAACTAGTTGGAAAGATTCTACCTACTATATTCTCTATAATGTAATAGTATAATTTTTTGTTTTATCCTACTTGATCTTTTATGGGGTTCGGCTGTAGTGTATTGTGACTTGTGAATTTTAACTTTTAATAAAAATATGTTGAATTAAATTTGTAATTTTTATTTTTAGTTATAATTTTTCTAATTTTTATAATTTATGAATCTGAAATTTTAAATTTTATTTTCTATTTTTATATGAACATTTAACTCACTTAAAAAATTCTGATATTAAAATTAGCTATTTTATAATTTTAATTTTATAAAATAAATTTTTTCTTTTTTAATTCTATTAAAATTTAATAAAATTATACGTGTTATTGATTTTTATATTAATAAATAAAATTATTCATATTATTTTATCGAGTTACTATTACTACATTTCATTAATTATAAAAATAAATAATTTTTAACATATAATGCTAATTAATTTTACCTATAATTATAATATTTTAATAATAATTAATAATATATTAATCACCAATTTATAATTATCAATAAATCTTTTTACTTATATACAATAATCCTTTTACTTATATACAATAATCCTCTTCATTCAATCGAAAATCATATGATATAATTGCATTGTGAAAGTTAATATAATACTACCTTAAGTACTACTTTAAACTATATATTAATTGTAACAATTTGCACATTTTATACTATTAATCTTTATGAACAAAGCACATTTGATTATTTCATATATTATTTTTATCTAATTTTTTTACTTACGAATACTCTTAACAAATGATATAATTAAGATTTATTAGTCACCAAAACTATAATTAATTGGAATAAAGAAAATAATCTTATTATTTAATAAGATTATTTTTTAATCCGTAAAAATGTTATAAAATAATTGAATTCATTTTAATTACATTACAATTCAATTCGAAAATTTTCCAAACAAACCCAAACAGTATAAATTTGAAAGTTTCCAAACAAACCGAAACAGTCCAAAATCTAATTGATCGTATTATGATTTAGACATAATACGTTCAAATTGAACAAAGTCAACTCTCAAATTCAATCAACTCAATTTTATTTAATTTTTTTAGATTTATTAAATTATAAAAAAAGTGTAGTTCAAAGAGATGACATGACTGCGACTGCTGGGAATGAAATACAGAAGACCGGTTATTCAACTTTTGGGTTATAGAAGAACAAAATTGGACATGGATGGTGAATTTGGTTCTTTGGTTGGGCGTACTTTGTGAGTGTGTGCTGCTCAAGTGTACATTGCTTCATTCCTGTTTGGCAGGCGAGAAAGTTTAATGTGTCTTGACATATAAGCAAAGAATTGTTTCCAAGGAAGGATGAAGCTTGTAAATAAAAAGGAAGCACATCACAAATTAAACATTAAAAGTAAGGACTTGGCTCTTACATTTATCTTAAAGCAAAACTAATAAAAGAAGCTAACATAAATTAGAAATGGGACGACGAAACAGTTACACGAAATTCTGAACACCAAAACTGAAGATGCTGCTACTCAAGTCCAAAACATAATGACTCAACAGTAACCTACTTTCCCAGAAAATTTAATGTATGTATGCATGCATACTAAATTCAAGAAGTTAATCACAGGCATGGAGAAATATCTAAAATTTACAACCCAAATGACTAAAAATCGTAGAAGGAGATGTTTTTCAAGGATATGCCTGTTGATATGCTTCCGACTCAAAAGACTCTTCCCACAGACCACAAAGGGTAAAAAACCCATGCATGGAGCAACGCAATAGCATCTTACTTGCCACCCAGTGAGGGAAACTGACCAGGGTCTTCAATAGAGGGTGCAGCTACATCCCGTACCCCTCCTCTACCGAATCCACCACCTCTTGATCCACGGCCTCTGCCTCGTCCCCGACCACCATAATAACTCTCCCCATCAGCAGGCTTCAGGAACTCATTAATGCTCACAGCCTATTATAATCAAACAATCATCATAAACTAAGCAGCAGTATACGAAATAATAATTGGAACAAAGCAGAAATACAAATATGTTTGAGGTACTTTTGTTATCAAAAAGCAACAAGAGGAAATAAACATTTCATAAAAGCAGTCGATTTATAAACAGAGAAACAACATCACACCATGAAAATTATTTAATCAGTTCTGAAGCAAAACCCAGCAACTTCAGAAACCACTTGACTATAATTTAAAAGCAATAACTTTAACAGAAGTCGTGGCCGGGGATTTAAAGTCAACAGGAATAAGAATGTTTTCAGTCAACAAAACAACTTCAAATCAATCACTTCAAGTTAATAGCAGCAAACGCATGGACAAGCCGTAATTGAGAAATTACTAGATGATCAATTAACATAGTTAATTTGCTATATACAGGTGACCACTTATTCAAGGCACAGCATGTACCTTCTTGGCCCTGGCTTCTTTGTCAGCGTCTTTCTGTCTGTCCTTTTCAGTTCCCTAACACCCAAAAGTTCCAAGTCATCACTCTATTTTAGGTATACCACATAGTACAAATGGAAAATTCCTGCAGCTAATGCAATTAGTACCAGCTTGATGAAGATTTCATCATTTTCTTTCTTATTTGAGAGCTGTTGCATGGACTCAAAGTCTTTGTCCACATTCACCTTTCGAACCTCAGGCTTCAGAGCAAGCAAAGCTTTCCTTTTCTCTTCAAGAACCTTCTCATACTCTTCCAGAGTCATCTCCTGTTATTAAGCGTAACAAGGATATATAACCAAGTCCATTAGCAGTGCATGGAGAAGTAATGAACTGGCGCATGCAGTCAATACTTCTGTTGATAATTACACCAAAATTGCATTACTGTATTGGTGTAAGTACTTATATAACTAAATCTATGTGTGGTGAAAATTCCAAATCATCAGGCAATATTTGCATGTAAGCTATATCAAAACTGTAAGATAGTTCTCACACTATCTCCAAAGCAAGGATTTAATATATATTAAATCCACAGGCAGATAAAAGTCACGATTGAAATTTTTGGACAAGTATTTGCAAAAGAAAAACACCTGATAACAATCATAGAAAACTACCAACCAACTGTAGGCTAATCAAAACTGTTAGTAGCAGTTTATAACTCAGTATATGTTTTCTGCTACAAATACAAACTGTTACATCTATCCACTGTAAACTCAAAGAAATCACATATCATTTATGGTATTCCAGAAAAAGAATGGGTAACTGTGCACCATGATTTACCCAAAGAATGCATAACTTTTCTAAATACAAAGCCATATAATAGCTAATGTTACCCTTTATTGTTTCAACATGTTAACCTTGATTTTTTCAACAGTATTTATTCAAGCCCCAAATATGTTGCAAGGACAACGAATAAAACAAACCCGCTTGTTGACTAAAACCAGCAATTTCCTCTAGTAGTAGTAAGATTGATGAAAATAACCAAAACCAAGTTCAAGTAGCACTTAACCTTGTTCTCAGGCTCTTTCTCCTCAGGCTCATTAGCAACATTATCCTTGATAGCATCTCCAACATCGGCTTCCCCAGATGGCTTCTCAACATTGATGTTCTTTTCATTGTCAACAACAGGTTCCTCTGTCTCTCTTTAGTTTTTGCAAACAAAAAAAAGAAACATTAATGCATGAGCATACCAAAAAGAAAGTATTAACACTAAACTCATCATACTGGATACTTACGGAGTAACTTCATCAGTAGAAGTTCCCCAATTTCCGCGACCAGACCCATCACGCTTAAACTCATTCCTGAAAAAAGTGCACAAGGAGAAAAACTGAGACAAAGACTTGCAGCTAGTGTTTATTATGTTGGAATGCAGACATTTGACTAGCAGGGTACTAACCCACGCCCAGTACCACTGCGCCTCTCATACAATCTTCGAGGACGTTCATTATCTCCAGCTTCTCCATTGCTAAAACCCCGGCGGCCACCTCGAAAACCACCACGAGGAGCACCATAGGGGCGCCTCTCAGAGTTCCCAGCATCCGCCTCTTCAGATGCTCGGTACCCTCCAGAAATTCCATTGCTGCTAGCAAAGGTGGTCTCCCTGTTATTTGAATCACCATCAAATCCACCACCACGACCTCGTCCACGACCATAGCCTCGTCCACTGCTGCGACCTCCGCCTCGACCATCTTCATTCTTTGTTTCTCTCACTGCACAGAGAAAACAAAATGGAAAGCTTATAAGTTAAATATGACTTTTCGCCGATTTTACAATAAGAAAGAAAAGAAAAAAAAGAACTTGCATTAACATGCAATAAAATAGAAAAGCATTACTTAATAATAGCAAGTAAATTGATCAAGAATTAAATTAAACAAAACCTTAACAATCAGAAGACAGAGTGCAACAACCATAACCATTAGGAAAACCTTTCACAAATTCTACCAACCAAAAGTCCTAAACTAATCATTTGCATTTGCATGCTAACCGACTATACATCCAACGTCCATGCAATTAGAATAGAGAATCCAAGCCGTTGAAGCCAAAATGTTCCCTCCTTCTAGAAAATAAAAGGAAATCGTATCTTCAACCCAAAATTAGGCCAAAACAATCTATATGCAATTTTACTAACTATCATATTCCAAGTAATACATACTTCCTTTCATTACGTTATTTTGCGTTGAATTCAAAACTAATTCATAAACCAAAATTGCAATACTAAGCACAAAAAGTATACTTCTTATAGCAACGAAAACCAAAATTAGAAAAAGATGAATAGAACAAGGTAAAGGGATCATTACACCGTCTATGAACCACAACATATACGTATATATCTAAATAACAAAAGAAATATATTAACCAGCTTGTGCAGGAGGCAGAGGCTTGCTGGGAAGCTTAGCAGGCTTGACATCTTGAGCTTGCGGCTTCTTGGGCTTCTCAGCCTTAAGCTGAGCCGCCGCCGCCGCCGCAGCAGCGATGAGCTGAGAAGGGTCTTCATTGTCATCGTTACCCAGCAGATCGAAAGGATTCGCTGTTGCCATTGCTTGGATATTCTCGGTCAGAACCTTTCTCACTTGTACTTTTTAGGCTCAAAGCAGCAACCCAGCTTCTATTAAAGCATGGTTAAGGCCATGGGTCTATCTAAGATTGAAAGGACGTCGAGACAGATTGTGTGTTGTGTTTGGTCGCTGAGAAAATGGATGGAAACTATGAGAGCAGCGTGGAAAACCCTAGCCACTGCGGCTGATAAACGAGAAGGAGCCTCTAACCTAATCTTAAAAACCCTAGTGGGAATATTCACGTGCGGTCAGTTCTACTGTACTTCCTTGCATCTGACTATGTTGACTCCATCGGACAAACAGTCTCTCCGTGTCTTGTAAGAAAATTTCTCAGCTTTTGTTTTTCTAACATATCACATGATTTGGATTTCCTTTTTTTTTTCGGTTTTTTATGAAAAAAAAATCGGTTTTTTTAATAGAAAAATTCGCAATTACTATATTTTAAATACATATTAAGTAAAATTTTAAATTAACATAATATTTTACAAATCAAACTAAAAGTATTTTATATTAAATAAATCATGTACGATAGGTTCAATCGGAGGTGAGATATTGCCGATTCCTAATTAAAGATATGTAATGTTAGACATCATAACCTTTGTCTCCTCAATTATCGTCTATTTTAGTAAAAGAACTTGAAGAAAATGGTTATTAAAAATAAGGAGATACTAAAACTTTTAAGAATTTAAATTTAAATTAATGATGGTAAAATAATAGTAAATTATATTAAAATAATATTATTTTTATTTCCAACTTTAATTCATTAAATACAATGAAATAATTTTAATAAATTATATTATAATAAAGTTCACTTTAAATAGTTTTCGAATTAATCGAATTACTTTTGTTTATTGTTATTTTTATTTATGAATATAAATATAAACTAAATTTATTGTTTAATTTTAAATTATTAGTTTGTTAAATACTTTATTAAAATATGTGATTTTAAAATTATTATATATATACTTAATAATTTATTTTAAGCAATAATTTTTTATTAAAAATGGTTAAGTATCCTTTTCAAAAAATTATTATCCATGATGACTCATAATTATGCGACAGAGTACTGACTTGAGGATTGTGTGACTTCGCCGGAAGAAGTACATCGCTACTCTACTTATCTTTTACTTGGGATATGTTTTGCTTGGGATATGTTTAGTTACGGTTTATTAAGAGAATGAAATGGATATTGTTTGATCCTTAGAAGAAGAATTTATAATAGAATAAAATAGAATGAGATGAAAGAGGACGATTTTATATTAGGTTACATTTTATTTTAAATAGTAAAATTTAAAAATTTTCTATTCGAAAGATTTAGAATAAAATATAAAATGATAAATAATTTTACACTATACTACATTATAAACTTTTCATCCAAGTAACATTTCACTAGATTACATTACGAATCCTTTCATTCTTTTCAAACAGCAACTTTTTAATTTTACATCTATTTACATTTCATTCTATTATAAATCATTTTATTCAATTTCATTCCATTAAAATATTACGTTCAACTAAACATAGGCTTAAGGAAAATATTGTGGGGCTAAAAAATATATTTATAATCTAAAAAATTAAGTAATGATTAAAATAACTATTTTTTTATACTATGAAATCAACGGAAAGAAATATTAATTAAGATTTGAAAATTGTTAGTTCCTTTTATGTAGGATTAAAAAAAGAGAGATTCCATGTAATGTAAGGAACTTTAAAAATGTATTAATCTTTAATTTTGTGTAGTTTTAATTTTTAAAAACTTTTTATATACTTTGGTTAAAAAATAGTGACGAAATATATACGATATGAACATTACATATGGACCAGTAAAATACAATTTATATAACGATTCATTTTAACTTTTAGACTTGAACTAAATTAATAATTTAAGTCAGGTTTAATTAATTTAAGTTAAAATTAGGGGCTAAGCTATATTACTATATTAGTAAATAGGGATATGCCCTGACCTTGTCCAAAGTCAATAAATATGAGGCCTGATTTTTATATGTAAAAAGACTTCATTTTGACATTTAAAATTAGAAAAATTTTGATCAAGTTGAGTCAGACTCAAACTTTGAACACCTCTGGACCAGTCGGGCTCGAACTTGAGCATGGTGTCTTAGGTCTCGAGCTTAACTTATTGTCATCTTTATTAGTAACATTTTAGTCTACATATAATGTTTATAATGAGTATATTTCTTTAGTACTTTTTAAATCAGAGTCTAACAACATTTTTTTGTATTAATTTTTAAAAATTATGAAAATTCTCTAAAATTTCTTAAATCATGAGAGAGAAATTTATTTAATTTACCTTTTTATTTATACCCACTGGCTCCTTTATCTTTGCTATAATGGGTATGTACCGGTTCATTATGGGCTAAGTAAAATCAAGTCCTAAATTGAACGAATATTAGCACTAGGTCAAGTCCAACTTCAACAAGAAGAGGCCTTAGTGCCTGTTTGGATAGGCTTATATCAGTCGAGCCTTTATTAATAGAGCTTTTTTGAGAAGAGCTTTTCTAAGAAGTTAGTTGACTGTTTGACTGTCAATTAAAAAAATAACTTTTTTAAAAGAACTTCATACAGTAGACTGTTTGGCAACATAAAAATAAAAAGCACTTTTATTAATTTTAACTATACTTTATTTTATAATAAAATTATTTATGAATATAAATAATATTTAAAGTATATTAAACAATATGCAAAGTACAATATATATTAGGTTTACATTTGATTTGAAATAATTCAACTACTATTAGGTCTTTCATGAATGGAACGAGGTTTATATTTACTTCACAATTGTTTGACAAATTCACTTCTATTTGGTAGGAAATTATTTAAAAAAATATCTTATTTTTTTAGGAAATAAAACTAATATAAAAATAAATATATTAAAACATATAAAAAAGCTAAATAATATTATAATTTCAAAATAAATATTCAAGTTAAATATATAGTTAAATACATAATAAATTATGCATTTTATTATGCATTTACAATGCAAAAGGCGGGACCAGTGATCTTTCTTTTTTACTTGTTAGCAACACGTTAACTACTATTTATAGATAGGGTGTCAATTTGTGGATGGCCATAACCATATTCACTTGTGTAGGCTCAAATTTGCTGTCAACAGTGAAATGTTATACAGGCTTATAACATTTAACAGGTCGCAATGTTAACATTTAACATTGCGACCTGTTAAATGTTATACAGGCTTATATCTTACCTAAGGAACAATGAATGCATATATATATGAGCTTACAGAAGTATAAGAACACTTGGAATGAGATAAGAATACATGCCAAGGTAGGCGCAGCAAGAGAAAGAGAACAGCTATATAATAGCGATGAATCCTCTGTTTCATATAGAAGGTCCATGATATCCATGCATGCCTCAAGGTTTACAAGTTCCCCAACTTTTGCCATTCCCCTGAAATAAATGGAGACATAGAAGAACTAAACTAAAAGAAATCAAAATAATCATGAAGAATCCTTGATAATGCAAGCAATTTCTCAATAAGAAACTTACTTCAACTGAGACAGAAGATGTTCAAGGAATATGAAAGCAACATTTCTAGCACCAAGCTCATAATCCAAAACCTTGTACGATGATCACTGGCTAAACCTCAGTTTGCGTCATCAAAATGAAAGAAACCCTCAATTGTTTGACAAGACTTACCTGCAAAAAGACAATCTCCTATAGGGAAAAGGTGTTGTTAACAACTATGCATATAACAACGTTCAAATAATTATAACACATACGACCAGCTTACTGCTTCCAAGAAATCTCGAGTTATAAAGTGCTGTTCTGTAATGCTCTTGTCCCCAAAGGACTTCAAAGTTTTCACAGAGAGTGGAGAAGAATTATGTATCTAAAAGTTTGGATATTCATGTGAAGAGCTAACATTCGACTCGTTGTCAACAGAACGGAAACAAAGCAATTCACGCCATAGCTTACTTTAC
>JANQAP020000014.1:8498964-8514999 GCA_026874005.2 Erythroxylum coriaceum
ATTGCAGCTACAACATGATCAAACTTGGAATTTAAACTACGCAGTACCTTTTCAACAATTGTTTGATCATCTATTTTTGCGCAGAAAGTCCTCATTTGACTTACCACTGCAATTGCTTTACTTAGGAAGTCTGATACGTTCTCATCATTCTTCATTTGTAAGGTTTCTAACTCTCTACGAAGTGTTGTAGTCTGACAACCATGACTTTTGAATCGCCCTGAAATTCCTTTTGCAACACGTTCCAATCCTGCTGAGATGTATTGGACATGGCTATTCTAGAAAATATGTTGTCGTGAACTGCCTGTTGGATGATTGCTAGGGCCTTTGCATCTTTCTTTCTTGCTTCTTTAACTTTGGCCTCCTCTACAACACTCAACGTAGCATCATCTTTTGGATCACTCAATCTGCACTTTCACACTACACTACTCACGTATTTTATTTTATTATTATTATTTTTCGCTCGTTCTTTGTTTGGAGAACCTGTCTCTGATACCACAATGTTGGTGTTCAGAGATTGCAAGTGCAGAAAAATAAAGAAGTACAGAACAATATATGATAATGCGATAATATTATTCATACTGCAAATGCCTTTATATAGGCAGTTCATACATTTGCAGAAACAGAAAAAAAAAACAACTAAAAACTACTGATACTCCTATATTCAAGAAATATTATTCTGAGCATATCCATTAACTCTAACTTCCAGATTCCTCATATTCAGGACAACTTTTGACTACTTCAATTAGAATCATTCTCAACAAAAGTCATACCAGTTACCTATGAGACAAATCCATCACTCCACCATCCAAGCACCATAAATCAACCGATGACATTTCACCTCTTTTAGTAAAATTCATAGAATGGCAACAATAGAACAAATTAGTCTATTCCCTTTTTGAAGTTACGTCAATGCTCTTTCGAACATTTGCTTGCGGGGGGTTGATAACAACTCATCTTCCTAATCTTTTCTGTTATAATATCATGTTAGTTTAAATAAGTATCATACACTATCTGATCATCTTAGTTTAGATTAAATCATGCACAACCTAATTATGCAATTTAGATTACATCAAAGTTAAATTGATTAATCTTATCTTAAACCATGTATAAATAAAATAGAGGTTGTAGAGCAATATACATCAGAAAATCAATAGAATACACTCTACTTTTAACTTCTTAGGTTTGTCTCTTTCTTTCAGGTCTATTAAAATATAATTTATAGTTTCAAGATAAGTTAAGTGTATTTTATAAAAACTTCCCATCAAAGCAAATAGTTATTAATTATGCATATATAGATTTGACATGTGATAAATAATGTTAAAACTAATTTTAATTAAAAACATTTAATTTTTATAGTTAAATGTAGTGGACTCCTTATGATTTGATATTTTATCAATGTATTTCTTAATTTTAAAAAATTAACAATAATTTTTTATAGCTTGAATTTTGTGACACCCTCCTCTTTTGCCGTTAAATACCATATCTGCAGACCTTAAAACAATATCATTTTTGTTACATGGAACCATTTAGAAATTTATGATTAAGGTTTTAATGAAAGTTAATAACAAAGAGAACGAGTATTATAAAATTTAAAAAGTCAATTGATAATTTTTAAAAAAAGAGGAATACATGGATAAAATGTCAAACCAAATAATGATCTCAGTGAATGTACTCATTAGTTATTACATACAATGTAGTAATACTTTTCTTAAACCAAACTAAGATATTTGACAATGTACATCGTAAATAAGATCAGGCTTGAGTTACCTATGGTTCGAGTTTAATTTGAAAATTGTTTAGACCTAATCCTAAAATTTGATCGAGTTGAATTAAATCATGTTAGCTCAGTTTGATCAGGTTCAACGTTCTAAAATATGAATACTTTGTTTCCTTTTCTATATCTATTTTGTTTCGATATAAATACTTTTCTCTTCCAACCTTTTATTGAATTTTTTGTTGTTTCATTTACTCATTTTCTGAAGATGGTGAACTGAATTTCTCATGTATAATATGATATTAAAATAGTAAATATTAGATAATTTATTTTTGAATTGATTGATGATTAAGAAAAGACAATAGTAATTATTAAAAATATTAATTGTTAGATAGCTTGAAAAGTTTATGAATATCTTTTTTGACAGCTTGTTATATTATTTATAATTTTGTATTAAAATCGAATAAATTTAAACTTTATGGGGATTTAAATTATAATAATTTGGACAAATTAAGAAATATTAAATTATAATAATTTCAACTTGTTATCATTGTTGCTAGCTATTTAGTTTCTTTATACAGTTGATTTGCTTATCTTTTAAAGATCAAGTAATCAGAGTCTTCCCTGTTCACAAAGGCGATCAACTTGGCATTTGTATCAGTAGAACATTCCATTTAGTTACATGAAGCCTAGCGTTTCCCACTTTGTCATACCCATGAATTGTGATAAGATATGTGTTACGATATCTTATTAATTAATTTTGGGCATTATTAGTAATTGAAAATGGTTAGATATATGTGGAATATCATTATGATAAGTTATCTACCTTATGTGTGATTCTTGAAGCAAAATGTTACTCGAAGGATAAAATCCTAATGAAGATAGGATTTATTTGGGATAAAATCATCATATCTTAATGTGCAGATTTTTTGGTGACTCTGGAGCTATCTTTGGAAGCCTATTTCGATGATTGCAGTTATCTAAGGCAGCTGGATTTTTCAGTGATTCTATCCATTTTGAACGGTTGCATTTTCTCCACTAAGTGTGTGAATTTTCTGAATAGCTGAGTTATTGTTTTTGTGTGGGAAAAACTGGTTAAAAATAATTCAATTTGTGCAGTTGCATTTTTTTGTTTTTGTGTGAGCAATTGCATGGTGTATTGAGCTATTCTTGGCAGCTGCATTTTTGCATATGTGGGTGAATAATTAGACTACTGCTCCATCATTTTTGAGAGAGAAAAACATGTAGTAATTTTATTAATTGTGCAGCTATGTTTTTGGGATGTTTCGATGATTAAACATATGTTTATTTGATGATTTGTGTGGCTGCATTTTTATTGGTATGCTTCAGTGATTTATTACGATTTTGGTAGTCCATGTTGCTTGAGATATTATGATTATAGCAATCGTGCGTTTCATGTACTTGAGAGATCAATTATATGATTGATTGAAGAATTGGGGATGTTGGTTTGATTGATGATTTGGGGCTGCTGGTTTAATTGACGATTTGGAGCTACTGGTTTTTTTGGTATTTTTGGTGATTGATTCATGTACAACAGCCCATTGGCTGATTTTTGTAGCTGTATTTTTGTGATGCTTTGGTGATGAAACAATTATTCGATTGATGTCATTTTGATGTTGTTGTGCATGGATTGATCAGTGATTCTTCTCAAAGGTTCACAGCAGATTTTTTTTACAACTTCAGTTTCGATTGATGAAGTTGAATATTTGGGAGAGTGTTTTCTTACCTCAGGCGTCTTCTTTGTTTATGTTACTTTAGGTTCAATCACTTGAGTTGTTTTATTATCAATTGAGAGTGAAATACTTTCATGTGGTGCGAGTACGAGTGGATAGTGTCAAGGGGTGAGTGATATCGACTCAATAAAGCCTGTACTTCAGTGAAAGTGATTAACCTGAGTGAGGGTCCTGCAAAAGTGTGTCGAACTACATTACCAAATCTTGGTTGTCGATTTGTTATTTTCATATTTAACTTTCTGTTTGTATTTTTCTAAAAAATTAATAGTTGCTGAAATAGTCGCTTTGTATCAAGCAATTGACAAAAATAGTTCAAAACAACTGCGACATAACTAGATTTTGCAAAACTACATCCTTCGGTTTTTTCAAATTGCATATAGACCTTGCAAAGAACCTTTGTAATACATTAGTACGACAAACCATAGGGCTTTAAAGCAAGTAATGTGCACACTTAGAAGGATGACTCTCAAGATCTGAATCGCACTTGTAAATCACACTCTAGTTGCAGCTTACACTACAGTAAAAGAACATTCCTTCACTTTTTTGTAATTAAGTTATATACTCACTGCTACCCAGATAAAGTGAGAAAAATTAAAGAGGGTTTATATGTGAGCATATGGCTACAAATTGGAGAGCAACGACACATAACAAAAGCATCAACAATCAAACGGTAGAAGGAAAACCAACAAATAATCTATGAATGTCTTCACTAAATCCAAACATTAAAAAAAACAACAACAACAAAAGCAGGGGAAACAGAGAGATCACCTCCTACCCGTCAAAGCCATTATCTCAAAAGCTCCATATGTGCAAAGAACACCCAAACACAGGCATACATTGAATTACAATGAACCCATCAACATCAGGACGAGTAACTGTCCAAAAAGGGCAAAATTTGTTGAATTTAGAGTTAAAAGGTGGTGACCCTTTTGAGATTTGAACTAGAAAAGATGTAGAGCAAACAGAACAGGCCCCGTCTTCCAGTTTTTCACGCACGTATCCAGCAATTAACAACGTAAACTCACTGGTTCTGGCATATATACACCTCTTGTTGGCTTAGATCCCATATTAGTAAAAAGTGTTAGATTAATTTTAATCATTAATTAGTGGCCATGTAATTTATAGATTTGAGTCTAACGGAAAGAGCTCAAAATCATGATTATTGGGTTTTACAGAGTTGGGCTCAAGTAGGTCCAAGAACCTTTCCCTCTCTCTTTTAAAAACAACCCATTTTGCCAGTAGAAACATATATTAAGGTAGCCTATATTTCTGTAGAGAAAAAGGATATATGACGTTTTTCTGAAAGAGAATAAAGAACAACGTTTCAAAAGAGAAAGAAGGGTGTTGTTTCTTAACCATCGGACGAACAAAATAACAGAGAACATTAAAGAAAGAAGGGTATTGTTTCTTGAAACACAAGGCATGGTTTTCCCGTGATTTGCTTGAATAAATACATGTTTGCTATGTTCTGGTTCTGCAAAGACATGTGGTTATGGTTGTTGAAACAAAACAACAAAAATAGGCTTGGGTTTTGAAATGTAAAGGTTGGTTCTTGAAACTAAAAAAGATTGGTTATTACAGTGATTTTCTTGAGCCAAATTTTGAAGACATGTTTCTGTGGTATGGACAACAAGCCATGAAAGAACGACGTAGGGATAGATTGTAGTTTGAAACAAAACCATGAAAGAACAAACGAAACGTAAATACCAGAAGCAGAGGCGTGAGGAGGAAGATGAGGTGCGTGAAAGCACACGCCCCATCTGAAGAGAATCAGCAGTGGCAGGCGCGTGCACCAGCTACTGCACACGTCCATACAGTTACTGGTACGTGCTCCAAACAGGGCTTTATGGCCCAAAACATGATTTTTGGGCTGTTTTTTTGTACCTTTGACCCATTAAAAGATTAGTTTGGGTTATTAAATAATTATGACCTAAGTTTATGAACTTTAATTTAGGGTTATATTATGCAACCTTAATTATTAAGTAATTAAATTATAGATTTTAATCCTAAGTAAAACAATTTTAGGAGGTACATAATGAATTATTTAATTCATAATTGATTTAGTTTTATGCATAATATAATTTTGAAAATTAGTGCTATATTATATATTTTATTTGGTACTTTGAATATTTTATATTATGCAATGTTTAGAATTAAATTTTCCTATTATATGTTGAATGTGCTACATGACATAAGGGTAATTTTAAATAGTTTGTTAGTCACCAAAGTGACCAAACTAATTTAAAATTAAATTAAAGTCATGTACAATAATTGTCCAATTAAGTGTTTATTGCATGGAAAGCTTGTTAGTCACTAAAGTGGCCTAGCTTGAAAATTTTTAAATATTTAATTGTAAATGTTTCAATTGTTCATGTTGATCTGATGCTATTAAAATGACATAAAGGTTGAACTGAATATTTGAAATTATTAATTATAACGCTAGGAGGTCACCCAAAGGTGGACCATTGCTTATAATTAATGATATTAAAGGGACTTTATCAACATATTTAGTTAATATGATTGTATATCCAAAGATAACATACATGTTGACTAGAATATGATTGATTGTCTATTATAGTGAACATGATAGGTTACTCATTAATACGTGAGCTATATGTTATATTTACAACATCTTCTAATTTGTTCGCTTTAGGAAATGGCTTGATCAAGTTCAATGGTCTGAACTATACGGATTGGTCCGAACAAATCCAGTTCCAACTGGGTGTAATGGATTTGGACTTAGCCTTAGTGTCAGACGCAAGGCCCGTAGCCATAACTGAGACCAGTTTGGAAGCTGAAAAGTCTTATTATGAGGCTTGGGAACGATCTAACAGGCTGAGTTTGAATTTGATGTGAATGACAATCGCAGAAAATGTTTAGCCATCAATGCCTAAGACGGATAATACAAAGGAGTTCATGTTAAAGCTTAAGGAATACTCCCAGTCTGATATAGCTGACAAGTCCATAGTAGGGACTTTAATGAGTGAGTTAACGACTAAGAAGTTTGACTGGTCACAGCCGATTCATGACCATGTAACCCATATGTCAAACCTAGCTATAAAGCTGAAATCTATGGGTATAGATGTGAGTGAGTCTTTTCTTGTACATTTCATTATAAACTCACTTCCTCTTGAGTTTGACCAGTTCCAGGTAAATTATAACACCATTAAAGAAAAATGGAACCTTCAAGAAATTAAGGCCATGTTGGAGGAGGAAGGGAGACTGAAGAAAATGAAGGAGCACTCTATTCATCTCACATTTCATCAAGGAGCTAGTAGTAGCAAGCACAAACCAGGAAAGAAAGGCAAAGATAAGGACAAAGCTCTTAGTAAAGTAAATGAGGGCCAAATCTATAAAGACAAGAGGTGCTACTTCTGTAAGAAGCCTGGTCACTTTAAAAAGGATTGTCTTAAACAAAAGGCTTGGTTCTAAAAGAAAAGTACATACTATATCTCAATATGTTTTGAATCAAATCTTATTGAAGTGCCTAATAATACCTAGTGGTCAGATTTTGGTGCAACTACTCATGTGTCACATGTTTAACAGGGAAAAGTTCTTATATATGGGGAACATAATGAAGGCACGAATAGAGGTCATTGGGATATACAGATTGATTTTGAACACTGGTTGTTACCTGGATCTAGAAAAGTGTCTTTATGTTCCTGAATGTGCTAGAAATTTAGTTTCTGTTGCAAAGTTAGATGTTACAGGATTTCAATTTAAGATTGAAAACGATGTTTTTTCATTGTATAAACACAAGTACTATTATGGTTCTGGTACTTTAATTGATTGTTTATATCGTTTCAATCTTGATGTTGATTTTGCTACAACTATGTTTCGTAGTGCACAAAATAAATGTTATGCTTTTTTGTGGCATAAAAGATTAGGTCATATATACAAAGAAAGGGTACAAAAGTTAGTGAAAAATGAAATCTTACCTCCATTGGATTTTGTTGACTGGGATATATGTGTGGATTGCATCAAAGGCAAGCAAACCAAACATATATCAAAGCATCCAGCCATAAGAAGTAACGAATTACTGGTATTAATACACACCGACATCTGTGGTCCTTTTGACGTTCCTTCTTGGGGTGGCAAAAAATATTTCATTACCTTTATTGATGACTTCTCACGATATGGTTATATTTATCTACTGCATGAAAAATCTCAGTCTGTGGACATCCTAGAGGTGTTCATTAATGAGGTAGAAAGGTAGTTAGATAGAAAAGTAAAGATAGTGAGGCCCGATAGAGGTGGTGAATATTATGAAAATTTTAGTGAAAGTGGACAATGTCCAGGTCCATTTGCAAAGTTTCTTGCAAGTCAAGGCATATGTGCACAATACACAATGCCTTGTACACCGCAACAAAATGGTGTAGCTGAAAGGTGGAATCATACTCTTATAGTTATGGTTAGGAGTATGTTAAGTTATAATACTGGACCATTATCATTGTGGATACATACATTAAAGACCGCTGCGTATCTGCTTAATAGGATTGCTAGTAAAGTAGTTCCTAAGACACCTTATGAACTATTGACAGGAAGGAAACCTAGTTTACGACACCTTCATATTTGTGATTGTCCAACAGAAGTAAGGTTGTATAATCCACATGAAAAGAAGCTTAATGCGAGAACTGTTAGTAGTTTTTTCATCGGCCATTTTGAAAAATCAAAGAGGTATAGGTTTTACTGTCCTAACCATAGTATGAGAATAGTTGAGTCTGGTAATGCTCGGTTTATTGAAAATGGTCAAATTAGTGAGAGTGGAGAACCACAAAAAGTGGATATTCACGAGAATCATGTAGAACCTACTCCAAGTCAGGTAGAAACTACTATATTAAATGTGGTCCCACCGGTTGTTATTCCTCTTGTTGCATCATGGATACGCAACATACCAGAACAATAAATTAATGTTCCAATTCCATAAATTGAACATATTAATAAAGAACCAGCTCATGATGTTCAAGTTACAACTGATCAAGTGATGCCACAAGAAGTAACATTGCGAAGGTTTGTAAGGCAGAGAAGACCAGCTATTTTAAGTGACTAGAAAGTTTACTCACTTGAACATGAATGTGACTTGATCATTGATAAGGATCCATTTTCGTTCAAACAAGCCATGGAATGTAACAATTATGAAAAATGGTTCAATGCTATGAAAGAAGAGTTAAAATCAATGGATGGCAATAAAGTTTAGGAATTAGTTAAGTTACCAAAAAGTGCAAAGCAAGTGGGTTGTAAATGGGTCTTTAAGACCAAATGTGACTCACAAGGCAACATTGAAAGGTATAAAGCCATACTTGTTGCCAAAGGTTATACTCAAAAGGATGGAATTGACTATAAAGAGACCTTCTCTCCTGTTTCAAAGAATGACTCATTAAGAATTGTTATGGCCCTGGTAGCCCATTATGATTTAGAGCGTCACCAAATGGATGTAAAGACTGCCTTTCTAAATGGTAACTTGGATGAAGAAATGTACATGGATCAACCAGAAGGTTTTAAAACCACAGGAAAGGACAAGTTAGTGTGTAAATTAAAGAAGTCAATATATGGGCTGAAACAGGCTTCCCAATAATAGTATCTTAAGTTTAATAATACCATTACGTCTTATAGTTTTGTAGAGGACACTGTTGATCGATGTATCTATATGAAGGTCAGTGGAAGCAAGTTCATTATATTAGTCCTATATATTGACGATATCCTTCTTGCTGCGAATAATATGGTTTTGTTATATGATGTTAAGAATTTTCTTTCTAATAATTTCGAAATGAAAGATATGGGTGAGGCATCCTATGTGATCGGAATAGAACTATTCTGTGGTAGATCATAAGGATTGTTAGGATTGTCTTATAAATGTTATATCAAGAAAATATTAGAAAGATTTAAAATAGAAAAGTGCTCTGCAAGGATAGTTCCGATTTAGAAAGGGGACAAATTTAGTCAAATGCAATGTCCACAAAACGATTTGGAATATAAGGAAATGGAGTCTATTCCTTATGTGTCAATAGTTGGGAGCTTAATGTATGCTCAAACATGTACTCGGCCAGATATTAGCTTTGCTGTTGGAATGCTCGATCGATATCAAAGCAATCCTAGAATGGGCCACTGGAAAGCCGCAAAAAAATTCCTTAGATATTTACAAGGCACCAAGGACTATATGCTCACATATAAAAAACAACTCATTTCGAAGTGATATGTTACTCGTATTCAGACTATGCCAATTATGTTGACTCATGGAAGTCTACATTCGACTATATGTTCCTATTAGCTGGAGGAGCAATTTCATGAAAAAATGGAAAGTAGTTCGTCATTGCTACTTCCACTATAGAGGCCAAATTTGTGGCGTGCTGTGAGGCTACAATTCATAGATTATGGTTGTGGAACTTTATCTTAGGTCTTGGTCTTGTCGATAGTATTGCTAGACCGTTAAGAATTTATTGTGATAATTCTGCAGCCGTTTTCTTCTCTAAGAATGACAAGTATTCAAAGGGTGCAAAACACATGGATTTGAAGTACTTGTCTATGAAAGAAGAAGTGCAAAAACATAAAGTGTCAATTGAGCATATTGGTACAGCTCTAATGATAGCGGATCCGTTAACTAAAGGCTTACCTCTATTGGATTTTGTTGACTAGGATATATGTGTAGATTGCATCAAAGGTAAGCAAACCAAACATATATCAAAGCATCCAGCCACAAGAAGTAACAAATTACTGGAATTAATACACACCGACATCTGTGGTTCTTTCGACGTTCCTTCTTGGGGCGGTGAAAAATATTTCATTACCTTTGTTGATGACTTCTCACAATATGGTTATATTTATCTACTGTATGAAAAATCTCAGTCTGTGGACATCCTAGATGTGTTCGTTAATAAGGTAGAAAGGCAGTTATATAGAAAAGTGAAGATAGTGAGGCCCGATAGAGGTGGTGAATATTATGAAAATTTTGATGAAAGTGGACAATGTCCAAGTCTATTTGTAAAGTTTCTTACAAGTCAAGGCATATGTGCCTAATACACAATTCCTGGTACACCGCAACAAAATAGTGTAGCCGAAAGGCAGAATAATACTCTTATAGATATGGTTAGGAGTATGTTAAGTTATAGTACTGTACCGTTATCATTGTGGATGCATACATTAAAGACCACTGCATATCTGCTTAACAAGATTCCTAGGAAAGTAGTTCTTAAGGCACCTTATGAACTGTGGACAAGAAGGAAACCTAGTTTACAATACCTTCACATTTGGGATTGTCTGGTAGAAATAAGGCTGTATAATCCACATGAAAAGAAGCTTGATGCGAAAACTGTTAGTGTTTTTTTCATCAGCTATCTTAAAAAATCAAAGGGGTACAGATTTTATTATCCTAACCATAGTATGAGAATAGTTGAGTCTGGTAATGGTCAGTTTATTAAAAATGGTCAAATTAGTGGGAGTGGAGAATCATAAAAAGTGGATATTCACGAGAATCGTGTAGAACCTACTCCAAGTCAAGTAGAAACTACTATATTAAATGTGATCCCATCAGTTGTTATTCCTCTTGTTGCATCACGGATATGCAACGTACCAGAACAACAAATTAATGTTCCAATTCCACAAATTGAACATATTAATGAAGAACCTGCTAATGATGTTCAAGTTATAACTGATTAAGTGACGCCACAAAAAGTAGCATTACGAAGGTCTGTAAAGAAGAGAAGACCAGCTATTTCAAGTGACTATGAAGTTTACTCACTTGAACATAAATGTGACATGAGCATTGATAAGGATCCAGTCCTGTTCAAACAGGCTATGGAATGTAACAATTCTAAAAAATGGTTCAATGCTATGAAAGAAGAGTTGAAATCAATGGATGAAAACATAGTTTGGGAATTAGTTAAGTTGTCGGAAGGTACAAAGCAAGGGGGTTGTAAATGGGTCTTTAAGACCAAACGTGACTCATAAAGTAACATTGAAAGGTATAAAGCCAGACTTGTTGCCAAAGGTTATACTCAAAAGGATGGCATTGACTATATGGAGACCTTCTCTCTAGTTTCAAAGGACTCATTAAGAATTGTAATGGCCCTGGTAGGTCATTATGAATTAGAGCTTCACCAAATGGATTAAAGACCTCCTTTCTAAATGGTGACTTGGAAGAAGAAGTGTACATAGATCAACCAGAAGGTTTTAAAACCAAAAGAAAGGACAAGTTAGTGTGTAAATGAAAGAAGTCAATATATGGACTGAAACAGGCTTCCTGACACTAGTATCTTAAATTTAATGATACCATTACGTCTTATAGTTTTGTAGAGAACACTATTGATCGGTGTATCTATATGAAGGTTAGTGGGAGCAAGTTCATTATATTAGTCCTATATGTTGTTGATATCCTTCTTGCTGTGAAATAATATGGTTTTGTTACATGATGTTAAGAATTTTCGTTTTAATAATTTCGAAATGAAAGATATGGGTGAGGTCATCCTATGTGATCGGAATAGAACTATTCCGTGGTAGATCACATGGATTGCTAGGATTGTCTCAGAAAGGTTATATCAAGAAAATATTAGAAAGATCTAAAATGGAAAAGTGCTCTGCAGGGATAGTTCTGATTCAGAAAAGGGACAAATTTAGTCAAATGCAATTTCTATAAAACAATTTAGAACGTAAGAAAATGGAGTTTATTCCTTATGCATCAGTAGTTGGGAGCTTAATGTATGCTTAAACATGTACTCGGCCAGATATCAGTTTTGCTGTTGGAATGCTCGACCGATATCAAAGCAATCCTTGAATGGACCACTAGAAAGCCACAAAGAAAGTCCTTAGATATTTATAAGGCACCAAGGACTATATGCTCACATATAGAAAATCAACCCATCTCGAAGTGATATGTTACTCATATTCAGACTATGCCAGTTGTGTAGACTCACAAAAATCTAGATTCAGCTCTATGTTCCTATTAGCTGGAGGAGCAATTTTATGGAAAAGTGGAAAACAGTCCATCATTGCTACTTCCACTACGGAGGCTGAATTGTGGTGTGCTTTGAGGCTACGATTCATGGATTGTGGTTGCGGAACTTTATCTTAGGTCTTGGTCTTGTCAACAGTATTGCTAGAACGTTAAGAATTTATTATGATAATTCTGTAGCCGTTTTCTTCTCTAAAAATAACAAGTATTCAAAGGGTGCGAAACATATGGATTTAAAGTACTTGTCTGTGAAAGAAGAAGTGCAAAAACATAAAGTGTCAATTGGACATAGTGGTATAGCTCTAATGATAGCGGATTTATTAACTAAAGGCTTACCGTCCAAAACATTTCTTGGCCATATTGAACGAATGGGCATTATAGATAAGTCCTTGTTAGCATAGAGTTCTGACATGTATATATAAATATAATTGTCTTGCTCGAATTGTTATGACACTTGTGAATTCAATTACAGTTATATTTGTTTTTGCTCACTTACTTGTTATCCATATTATGTTGTATACAATAATTGTTTTTGTGAGATAACAAAATACAAAGTTACCCACTTTAAGGTTATATGAGTTGAGTTGATTATGTGATACATGGAAGGAATCATGTTGTATAACTTGTGATCGCCATGTGTTAAGTTATCAATTTGTGCTTATTTTATACTTAATTATCTTTAATGTGTTGAAATTATTGTTCAAAATTAATGGAATTGTCTTATAATTGTTTGCAGATGATTTTCAACTCCTTAGAGATGAAATTGAATCAAAAAGATGAAAAAGAAATGAAGAAAATCCGAAATTCCAAATCTGGCAGTAATTCATTCACTAGACGTGGCCACATGTAAGGATGAAATTAATTTCTAGATCTGCTTTCAAAATCTGAATCTGATTCTTTTGAGATTTTCATAATCTTTTAAGATAAGATTGATGGAGATTCACAATCGGAACATGTGAGAAAGGTGATCTGCAAGATAGGATGAAAAAGGAAGGGATCAGGAGGCATTAAAAGGGAAAAAACATGACTGTTCACGTTAGCCTTTGTTTTAGAATAGATTTTCATTTTCTACAGATTTTCTCTTAGTTGTTTTTGCGTTTTCTGCACTTTTTCTTCTATATTTTCGTATTTTTTTAAAAAAGACCAGGGATGGAGACTCGTTATGTTATTATCTCTTTGATTTCTACTTTCGTTATGAATAGCTAAACTTCTTTTCTTAGTTGAGGAAAGCCATATTATCCGTTATTATATGTGAGATGTTTCAATAAATTTTATGTTGTTGATGAACATTGAATAACTTCTGAATTACTTTTTTTAAGTGAATTGGTTAATTTCTAGGTGCGCAACTAGGGATTAATTCGTTCAGCAGCTAGATTAATGAAATATGACGTTTAGTTTCGTTAATCACAAGTAGCAATTAGGATTACCTTCTTTACGTTAGAGTTGGAAATTCTAAGAAGATATTCACTTGATTGAGTGCATGTCGTACATGTATTTCTCTTGCTCATTGGTTTCTTGATTCGTAAAGCTATTATTCAATTGAACCTACGATCGTATCTAGGTTGTTGTTTAATAAGAATGGTAGGATACATGCTTCTAGTCAGTACACTTAAGAGAAAACATCCCCAATGAATGTTTATTAATGATTGAATTTTTATATCGAAGATCCATTTTAGCGTGATAACATCGGTGACCCGAAAACCAAGGTTTTTTTATTAAATTTTCAGATCCAATAACTTTTGTTAAATTCAGATTTTTGTTATTTATATTTTCTTAATTTACGTGAACTGCAAACCCCCCTTTTTGTTACTTTATGTTTGTTTTGAACTCGTAAACTCTCTATCGTTAAAATTCCTCGTGGGAACGATATCCACTTTCTACTACTACATTAATTTGTATTAACAAAAGTTGGTTTCTTTTGAATTTGGTTACAGGCGACAGCAGTATCAAATTTTGGCGCCATTGCCGGGGAGTTTTTGACCGTTTATGTACGTTACGTGTTCAAATCAATCTGAAAATTTGCAGTATAATTCTGAAATTAAGAAAACAGCAAAAGCACTACGGAAACAGACGAAACAACAGTGAAAAGTGCAAAAAATGGAACGGATGGTAGCAAACCGCACCCTTCGGAAACTAGAAGCGCCCACGAATGCTTGACAACCCCACTATATTAATTTTCCAAATTTAGGTGATGATAATACTTTTGCATTAAAATCTGGGTTGATTCATTTATTACCTATTTTCAGGGGTCTATCGGGAGAAGATCCGTACAAACACTTGAAGAAATTTGATATTGTTTGAATGGGAATGAAGCCAACAAATATAACGAAAGAGTAGATTAAGCTAAGTGCCTTCCCATTTTCTCTCAAGGATGATGCCCAAGATTGGTTGTACTATTCAGGCAGAGAAAACGTGCAAACATGCGCTGAAATGAACAGGCTTTTCTTCGAAAAATATTTTTCAGCATCGAGAGCAGCCAATATTCGAAAGGAAATTTGCAGAATTCAACAACATACGGGATAAACACTCTACGAATATTGGGAAAGATTTAAAAAACTTTGTGCTAGTTGTCCACATCATCAAATAACTGACCAATTGTTAATTCAATATTTTTATAAAGGTCTTTCACTTATGGATAGTAGTATGATTGACGCTGCAAGCAGTGGCACCTTAGTTGACAAAATGCCGGTGGTCGCAAGGGAATTGATCGCGAATATGGCTTCCAATACCCAAAAATTTAGCACACGTACTGGGCATGGAACAAAAGCTGCGAGTGAGGTGAATATGACCACGTTGGAGAAGAGATTGGATGACCTTACTTCTTCAGTGCGACAACTGGCAGTCACGAAGAAAGAAGACGCAAAGGTATGTGGCATATGTTCAATGTTAGGGCATTCTACTAATTTATGTCCGATTTTGCAGGAGGAAAACACAGAGCAGGTGAATGCCCTGGGAGGATTTGCTGGGCCGAGTCAAAGAAAGTACGACCCATTTTCTAATACCTACAATCCTGGGTGGCACGATCACCTGAATTTGCGATATGGGAATCCTGAAGGACAGCAAGCGACTATGAATTTCCAGCAGTATCGGCAACTATATATGCCTAGGCAAAATCACAATGTAACAACAAATTCCAAAGGTAAGTCCTCTTTGGAAGATATAGTTCAATCTTTGGCCACTAACACTTTGACGTTTCAGCGGATTACTAAAGCAAGTATCTGTAATATTGAAAGTCAACAAAGGAACATTGAGAATCAATAGAGAAACATCGAAAACTAGATAAGTCAAATGGCAACTGCCATAAATCGATTGGAAGCGCAAACTTCTGGAAATTTTCCAGCACAACCGGAGATTAATCTTAGACAAAGTGTGAAGGCTATCACATTGTAGAGTGGTAAGGAACTATAAGAACCCCTTCTAAAAAATTCCAGAAGAGAGATAGAGGAAGAAATCACGCAATCGACACCTTTACAACTAGAATGATGCAAAAAGGACTGCAAAACAAGGTGATTCTGCCTCCTTAACAAGGTGATTCTGCCTCCTTTTCCGAATCGATTTACAAAAGCAAAGAAGGAAGAACAAGAGAAGGAAATTTTGGAGACCTTCCGAAAGGTTCAGGTAAA
>JANQAP020000014.1:8831624-8843059 GCA_026874005.2 Erythroxylum coriaceum
GTAACACTAATAATACTAATCACAAAATAATAATAATAATAATAATAATAATAATAATAATAATAATAATAATAATATAATACTAAGAAGAATAATAATAAGAAAAACTAAAGCTAGTAAGAGACTCATTAAAAGCCAAATAATAGTAAAATAATAACAATACTAAAATAATAATAATAATAATAACAACACTAAATTACTAAAAAGAATAAAAATATTGATAATAATGAAGAGAACATGAATAATCCAATAAGTAGATTACTAATCGAAATAGCAAAAGAAATAATACGAATAAAAATAATAGCAATAAAGATCTAAATACTAGTAATAGATTAAAAGTAACAAAAGTAAATAAATAGGTGAAGGCCTGAAACTACCGCAGAGACACACACGAATAGGGGAAGAGAACTCCAACTGAAGAGGCATGAAAGGTAAGGAGAAGGAAGGGAGGCTTTTATGAAAAGTGTCTAAGTCAAAATATGGACTGCAGATTTGTTAGTCGGCGCTCTACTATAGCAGAGTTGTCAGTCGGCTCAAGGTGGGTGGCAAAGGTAACGTTTGGTGTGCCAGACACTATTCAAAAACGTTCATCCAAATCGAAGTGACTGTCCCCTAACAACCTTCTTTGTTAGCGCTAAAAAAGAGCTACAAAGCGAAAACCTATAAGCAGAACCCACTTCAGTTGGTTCCTCAGTAAAGTCGGGCATTACTCACGAACTTCACCTCCCTTAGACGACTAGATAGTACCAGTACATAAAAAGTGCATTGAACAATTGGGACTGACACCCAGAACCGTCACAAACGTCCGGGGGACGCATAAGGAGACAACTAACATAACAGTTTACTAACCAAAAGACGCCCAAAGACACCAAATAACAAACTTGCGTGGCAAAATAAAGAGGCATAAGATAAAAGCGTGCACCTAGAAATTGTGTGTTAGGGGCTGGGTCTGTTGCTTTATGCCTTGACATACTTTACCTAAGCAATAAAAATATATGTTACCTTCACCGAGGCTGGCTTCCACCATCTCCACTGATCTTTGATCCTGTTTTTACAGCTCAAGGATTTGGTGGCTCGAGAGGCTAGAGCTATGGCCTTACTGTCTGTAGTTGTCGTCATCCAATCCCTCTTTGCACGACGCTTGTAATGACAGGGGAGGCCCTATATCCACTTAGGCCAACCCTTCTTCTTCATTTTCTTCTTCTCTCTCAGACTCTTTCTCTCTCCTCCACATCCTAAAATCTCTTTAGGGGCAAGGCTCTCTCTTTACATTAGCACAATATAAACCAAACCTGTAAAGCCAAAATGGACAATAAACCTAGAAAGCGCGATCGCAAACCCAAAAACTCGCCTTCCCCTGAAACCATAGACTTCCAGTTCAGCTCAAACGTCGCTCCAAACGACACCGTTCCTGTCCCTGCCACCACTACAACCTCCTCCGAAATTTCGGCCACAATAATAACCAGAAACTTACTATTAAGAGGAAGCTGTAAAACATTTAACCAAAATGAGGTTCGTCGAGAGTAAGCTTCTGACTATAAAACTTACATAATGTTTGTACAAATTTACCACTCAAAAGCACAAAACATTAAGAAATGTTTAATAAGAGAGCAAGTGAAGAAATTGTATATGCAAGTCCTCGTGATAACAAATTTCCAAAACCCATAAAATACGGAGGAAAGCATTTACCTTTACGGTGATCTGAGGGTCTAAGCTTAGCCCCTTTGATCTACTTCCTTAAGAACCCACTCAGTGACACTGAATCCCAGAAACAAAATAAGACCCCAAAATCCACAAAACAAGACCCTAAAACCACTCAGGGTCAGGCAAGGAAGCAACCCACGAGTTTGGTGGACCAAGAAGATGACGATGATCTAATCTCTGAGTTCAGGGACTTACCCTCTAAGTTCCAACAAACAATCCAACGAGACCTCGAGAGCATCTCAACAGTTCCAGGAAGTATATGACAAAAGCCAACAAAGAAATGACAAGAGGGTTCAAACCGATAGTCGGAAACAATTACGCCTCCACTATTGCCACAATAGCCTCATTCGCTTTCGTATTGATCCCACTAATCCTTATCTTGTTAATCGTCAACCGTATCAAAGCTTACTTCTCCATCCAGAAACTCCTGCTCTTTATCCAAGCTTACCTTTCCATCTACTACTCTATTCTCTGCCTCACCTTTCTGGCCACCGCCCTCGAAAAATGTAAAGTTATAAAATGCTTTAAACAATGACAAAATATCCATATTATGCATGTATTATATAAAATCCAAGAAATCATTATAGAATGGGAATTCCTATTGAAACAAGGAAAGATAGGCTCCTAGCAATTCTATACTAGACATATGTTCCTAAAAAACACATATAAGTAAGCTTTTAGTTAGTGGGTATGTGATAGATGCATAATTGATCATAATTTCACCTCATATTTTAATATGTTTTTGCTAGATATTTGATTCTTTTATTGTATATTTGGTACTTGATTTGCTCCAAGTGTGTTTATAGGTTATAAAGGCCTTCACAGACTTAGATAAAAGCATGGCATAAAATGAAGAGTCGATGCACAGAAGTGATGCACGGCTGTGCCTCTGCCCGTGCAGTTCTCCTGGGCCGTGCACTTTACGATTTTCAAAGAATTTGGTGATGCACAATTTGATGCACGACCGTACAAGAGACTGTGCATCTCCTAGAACCCTAAACTTAGTGATAAAAAGACATTTTCGAGGGTAAATGAAGGGAGGAGACATTAAGAGGCAATTTCCAGACATGGAGTTCATTCTTAAGGGACGATTTTGGTCCAAAGAAGTAAAAAACACGAATATTTCATCGAAAGACCCATCGAATACAAGATCAACCCTCTACATCATGAGAATATTCGATTGAAGACAATCAGGAGATTTATAATTATGATGCTGTTGTTTTCAATTTGTTTTTCTTTTAATGTATGTTTGTTTTCGTGTTTGATCATGTGTAACTAAACGTTCTATTAGTATTTAGGTTAGATGAACTTTATGTTAATACTTTAACATGTTTTGATTCTTTGTTAATGCAATTGATTGATTGATTGATTTGTTGTGATCCAATTACTTATTTTATTTATATTCTAGTAATCCTAAACATAAGACCATAATCTGATTTCATACGTAGCGATTAAGAAATCCTAGGTTTGAATAGATCTATGGTAATTGGAAAGAGTTGATTGCAACCCTAGAGATAGGATGACATAAATCTTCTAGATTAGGGTCAAACTTAATAGAGGGATTCATAACGCGATCCTATAAAATTTAGAATTAGTTGTTAGTAGACTCAAGGTTAGGTACTAGCATACCATAGGAGTCTCCACCGTCCAACTAATCAACAAAACAATTGCATAAAAAAGATCAATCGATTAAGGGTTTAGGGGGATTCGAAACTTAGATACTAATTTCTGGTAACGATAGTTTTCTAAGTGAATTCCACTATTTCTGTATTCATTATTGTTTCCTAAACTATTTTACTTGCTTAGTTTTAGTTTCTTTTAATTAACAATCTAAAATCAATCCTTAGGCTAGATAATAGGAGAAGGGTAACTACTAGTATTCATCATCTTCGCGGGATCGACCCATACTTTCGAGTACTAGCTATAGCTATGTTGTACACTTGCGGTTATTATAATATTGACTAACTCAAAATAAGTCAATCAATGTGTAACAATCAACTCGTAAGCATATGCTCAATAGTAGTGAAAGATTATACAACTTTCTTTATGACGAAGTAGAGCTTAATGTTAATATGCTTAGAGTGAGAAGTGATTTTAGTGTTTTCAGAGAAAGATATAGTTGCATAATTGCCACAACAAAATTAACCAACCTTAAAATAGAGGCCACAACTTCAAATAATGATACAAAGTTTCATAGCCATATGTATGATAAATACCTTCATAAAATGCTACATGCTCGCTCTCCATGGTTGGAGAAGTAGTAAGTGTTTGTTTAATGCTTTTTCATGAAACAACTCTTCCTATCATCATTAAAATATACTCAAAAGCATATTTCTTATCATCCCTATAGCTTACATAATTAGAGTCACTAAAACTAACCACTTCAAAAGTGTTAGTATACTGTTATATCAATATAAGATCTTAGTACCTTGAAGATACCTTAAGATGTTTTTTAGCCTATTTCTATTAGCTTTGTCTTAGATCACTCAAGTATCTACTAAGTATACCAAACACAAGTTTAATATCAAAACGTATGGATACTTAAGCATGTATTAAGTTGCCAATAATTGAAGCATAAGAAACTACTTTCATTTGATCTCTCTCAACATCATTTTAAGGATATTGGCCCTTAAAGAACTTGTCACCATTCACAATTAGAGTCTTGATAAAAGAACAAAATTGTACCAAAAAAAACTTTAAGATATGAATAATTTAGGTGCTTTGAGACAATCTAAGCCACTATTGACCATATCACAAAGAATTTGTATACCTAAAATATATGATGATTCACTAAGATCCTTCATTTTAAAATGGTAAAATAATAATTCTTTTGTCTTAATCAACATATTAGTGTCATTAGTATCAAGCAATATATCAACAACATATAAACTAGAAATATGTACTTGCTCCCATTAACCTTCATATATATATGGATCAATAATATTTTCCTTGAAGCTTTTACCAGTAACAATTTTACTAAACTTAAGATGTCATTGCCTTGATGTTTGTTTCAATCCATAAATTAACTTTTAGAACTTACGTGCCATATTTTCTTTCCTAACTATCTCAAAACTAATAGGTTGAACCATTTAGACATCTTCACGTCTATATTTAAGAAAGTTGTTCTCATATCTATTTAAAGAAGCTTTAGGTCAAAATGAGCCATAATTGCCATAATGATTTGTAAAGAATCCTTAATGAAAACAAAAGAGAATAACTCTTTATAGTCAATACCTTTTTGTTAGGTTATACCTTGCTTTTTGATCTTTGCATCACGTTCAGTCTTGAATACTAATTTGCATCCAATAGGTCTACAATCTTTTAGTAATTTTACTAAGTTCCACACTTTACTTTATCACATAGAGTTCATCTCATAACTAATAGAATCTATTCAAAAATTATATTAAGGACTAGAGATGGTTTCATTATAGGTAGTTAAGTCTGAAGTGTCACCAGTGTCTTACTCATACTCTTTCAAATATATAATATAATCATCAAATTTTGTTGGTCTGTAATCCTTTCTAATCTCTTTAAATGTAAATCTTCTATGATTACATTTAGAGCCTCTTGTGTTATATGCACAATAGATTCATCCTAAATGGCTAATGGATGTTGATCAACTATAGGGCTAATTGTTAGAGTAGAAACGATAGACACAGGAACAATGATTAGTTGTTCTCTTAACATAATTTTCCTAAACTATTGGCTTGTACCAGTTTCATCTCCTCCATGGTCCATTGCTCTTTTTAAGCATTATAAATAGACCTAATAGAATCAATCTGTGATAAAAGAGACCCCACAAGAAACCACACAATATGATTCTTATCAATTTCCATACCGATCACCTTAATCTTAAGATGATGAGCCATAATCTTATCAATGTGCTCTCTAATCTTATTAACACCATCAAAAATAGTAAAATGTAGAATGCTCTAAGTTCATTCTTCTCATTCTTAGATAACCTCTTATATTTTTTATTTAAGGCTTCAAGAAATTCTTTAGCATTCTTAATCTTCGAAATGTTATCATGTATAAAGTCCTCCTTATGATTCCTCATAATCAGCAAACAACATCAGTTCAAATGCTCTTAGTCATTATAACGCTTTTTATCTTTAGCAAAAATAGTGAGTATAGTAAGACAGTTATCTCTTAAGGTCATGTCCAATTTCATAATTGTTAAGTTCATCATATGAGAATTATTATTAGTAACATATGGTTTCAAAATGATAGAGAATTGAGGATTGCTCAAAGTTTCAGAAAAATCATAAAAAAGAATCCACAAAAGTGATCATTGAATGCTAGACTCCATTATGCATAAAAAAAATAGACTCATTCATATGTAAGAGCTATACATTAAACATCACAACTAAATGCATCGATCATATTGATAGGATAGTAAAATTGTGTCATTTCATAATATTTGATATATTTTCTTCACCAATCTAAACATCCTACTAAATAATAAACTCATTAATAGGATAATTTCATTGTCTGTATGGATCTTAGTATACTATCAACAAAAATATATGAATGCCTACACTTATGAGAGATAAGTTCATAAGCATACAATATTCAGTTATATCTAAAACATGATAATAACATTAACGTAATCAAATGTTATATTAAACAAAAGATAATTAGGCAAAAAAAACATGTAAAGTTATCCAAAATATAGTAATGTTACCATATAAATGGATAAAATATTCAATAAAAATTATAATAAATAAAACATGTTAAGACAACTCTCTCAAAATAATAGCAATAACTTATTATTATTCTTCTTATTATTTTAAATTATGAGCAAAAAGCCATAAATATGCTAAAATGACATGATTGTAAATGACTTAAAATGGTATAATTACAAATATTTCTAGATGACAAAATAGTAAATGATTGGAGATGATAGCATGGTAAATAACTAGAGATGTCAAAATTATAATACTTTATCTTCAACCTTTAGATTATAAATTAGGCCATACAACCCATAGGTTACCCATCACTCGATTTGGTGATATATTGTCAATGGGGAGGTCGTTTTCGACAATTTTAAAGGAATTTATCTCCTCTTCTAAAAACTAAATGATCCATATGAAAAACTACTATTAGAAGTGCCTAACTCACCCCCAAAAGCTAGCTCAAGAGGGGAGGTTTGCACATTATTATAAATTGTTGAACGCTCTTATAGTTGTCCGATGTGGGATTCCTGACACCCCCCCTCAGTCCATAGCAGGATTGGACATCTGATGGATATATTAGGCAAAGGGACATAACCGGGCACCGCCCCTAACCATCGAGACAAACTGGTTCTGATACCATGTTAGAAGTGCCTAACTCACCCCTAAAAGCTAGCTCAAGAGGGGGAGGTTTGCACACTATTATAAATTGTTGAATACTCTTGTAGTTGTCCGATGTGGGATTCCTGACAATGAAAAAGAGATCAAAGAACTAGAGATTTTAATCATGGATAGAGCTTTGAAAAAATCAAGATTTTTAATCCTTTTTATTTGAAAACTTATCCAAACCATATATTGACACTTGTATAAATGATATATGAGAAGTATTTGCCTCCCAAAAATTGTATTCCCGTGTCTACAAAAATTTTCAAAAGAAATTGTGTGATAAAAGAATGAAAATTAAAAAGTAAGAGACATAAGATAACTTCAAAACTTGTTGGCTTTGACACCAATTGTTGGTTTGGATAACAAAGAATAAATTTATATTGACAATATCATTATGCCTTAACCAACTAATACAAAATTTCTTGACTTTGAATCTATGTATAAATAACAAGATTAGAGAGTTACTTTCTAAAGAAGATGGAAATTGACTGGAAACTATAATTCCTCAATAAATTGTTGCAAGATAATTATCAATTATGATCAAACAGTGTAAGGTTCTTAAAACCTATTCGCTAATCTGGATTACACATCACTACAGAGTACTCAAATTGATGATATGGTCTATACATTAAGATACACTCCTCTGTTGGGCTTGTATTATATTAATCTCTTCACTCAATGGTTCTGTACGAGTATGGAGTATGTCCCAAGCAGATAGCATGGAAACAAGTTACACTCACAAAGAAGATCAAAGAGTTATAAATGTGTTTAATGTGGAAAATAATGAAGGCAGGCCAATTTTGTTTTGTTCTTGTAAGGACTGTATGACTTACCTTTATTCACAGCAAAAGGAAGATCTTTGGGAGGATCAAAGATCTTTGAGCAATGCAGAGCGGTCCTAGTGAATGTTTCATGGGATAGGCGTAGTTAGTATGAGAAGGTAATTTTTTTTGAAATTTTAAACTTTAATTATATAGCTAAAAATTTACGATTATGTACAATCCATTATATGGAAAAACAAAAGAAAAGAAATCCAACTCCATGTAACACTTCTGTGGACAGAACTACAAATAAAAGCCTACAGCCATTAAATCCTCCATATCCTCTTTTGTTCCGGGCTGATGGTTGTTTGCATACCTTTCGCCACCATGACTTCTCTAATTAAATTGAAGATTGACTCAGCAAGTGCATATTTCGGTTATTCATCTTGGGTTTTAGTGCACCTATTCCGCTCCCGCCAAATGTAATAAATCGTCATCTGAAAAGTGGTCTTGATGAGAATATTGTTTTGTTGTCCTACCTTAGTCAGCTGAATCATATCATTGACCACCTCAGTCCAGTGAAATAAGAATCTCGGGATCCTCAGAGCTCGACTCCACACCACTTTCGTATAAGGGCATTCAAAAAATAAATGATCCCGGCTTTCAGGAACTAGCTTACATAACACACATATAGGATCAAAACTACCAAACCATCTATCTTTAGTGCATAAGCGATTCTTTATAGTTAACCACAAAAAGATAGGAGATTTGGGGCATAAGACCTGTCTCCATACAAGATCACCCCACGGTACTGCTACCAAAGGCGTCCCTGCAAGATGGCGGGCCGATTTGTTGGTGAGCTCTCCACTGGAATGTACAGTCCAAATTATCTTATCAGCTCTACTGCATACCGTAACTCCAGCAAGATAGGTATCTAGCACATGTGAGAATCTTATATTGGCCATTCGTTCCCGTTCCCGACTAATCTAGCACAGTGTTGCCTTTATTGGAATCCGATTTCGGAGAGGGAGCAAGTCAGTATGTTCCCATAAAGGGCTACACGTGGACCAATTGTCAAACCAAAACTTGACCTCTTCACTATTCCCCACCCTTACCTTCATAATAGGATAAATCGTCTCCCGTAATTGCATCATATGTTTAAAAATCCAAGAGTGGTCTCTATGTCTACTAAGTTGCCAAAAGCTATGACCACTCAGCCGATAGCTTTGAATCCACTTTACCCACAACTCTTCTTTGTCCACAAATAGTCTCCAAATTCTCTTCATTGGTAATACCCGTTGCATTTGTGTAATCGATATGATACCAAGACCCCCTTGTTTCTTTGGTGTCGTAATCTCACTCCATTTAACTTTGGCTCCCTTATTATTGTCATGTTTCTCGGTCCATAAAAATGATTTCATTATCCGCTCCATTTCTTTGATCACCTTCTTTGGGAAAGACCACATGAGCCGCCCAATGGATGTGCATGCTATTCAACATCGACATGATGAGTGTAACTCTCGTTGTAATGGAAAGAAAACGGTTTTGCCACACACATATTTTGGCCTTCAATTTCTCCAATAAAGGCTGAAAATCAGAAAATTTAAGAGCAGCCCACCAATTCGGCCACCCATCCTGGATTTCGCACATCAGCCGACACGTAAACCCCACTCTTCCGCAAATTCATCTCCATTCCTGACCACGCCAAGAAAGTAGCCAGCCCACTCAGTAAAATTGAAATTACCTGGGGATCAGCCTCGCACAAGAGTATTAGGTCATCCGCATAAAGCAAGTGAGTCAACTTGAGCTCACTATATCGATAGTGAAATCGGAACCTTCCATTACACTCCACCAGTTGCGAGAGTAAACGAAAAAGCCCCTCCATCGCTAAAGTGAAAAGGTAAGGGGAAAGAGGATCCCCTTGCCTAATCCCTCTAGTGTTATTGAAATGCAGTGAGGGGGTGCCATTGACTAAGACACTAATGGTAATTGTCTGGATGCATTATTGTAACCACGTCGGGAACCTCGTAGGTATCCCAATAGCTTCTAGACATTCATCCAAAAATCCCCAACTAATCGTGTCATAAGCTTTGTATAGGTCAATCTTCATTGCACAACTCTTTATCTTTTTCTCAGTATGAGAAGGTAATTGTCAAAATATGATAGCACTAATGAACAAGAAGCTATCTAAACTACAACTTTAGGTATATAGATTTGTACTTGTACAATACCTTGTGATGATTTCCTTTGATAGATAGAAATAAAGTCCATTTTTCATTTATGTATTGAATTCTTGTAGGTTGCTATATATAATGTATGCTTATAGAGACCACAAAAGCACATGCTTGTTACATGTAATGAGGGTTAGTATATGACGAAGGAGAAGAAGGTTCCTCACCAGAATAATGAGTCCTCCGTTTCGTTACAAACAGAGTGTAGAGATGTTAGATAGCATCAAAGCATGAAACGATTTAGACTACAATATTTAATGTTCTTTTCAGGTTGATTTGATTTATCTTAAAACATGGTTGGTAGCATCCAGTTTCTGCATGGGTCATTTCAGATTATAGTCTTAAGAGCTTAAATCTTTATTGTTGTCATCATCTATCAAAGTTGGCGTATCTTGAGTTTAGCTTCCTAATATTCTGGACGTTCAAGTCTGCTTTCAACATTAGGCGACATGTCATTTGCAACTTATAAGTGAATTGGATCTGGTAGGTAAAAGAAGTTCAAAGAGAGATATTTTTGTTTTCATGATCCCTGTCATTTCAAAATTCCATTATGGTTCTCACTATTCGAGTGCTGGAAGTATGTTGCGTAATCATGTTAAAATTGAGGCATTTAGAACTCTTTCAGTTGAATTTCAAGGGATTTGATCGACATCAGCACTACAAAGGAGTATTAATTCTGCCCACCTTCTCTTTAGTTCAGGCACGAAAAATGCTCTTCTTTTCATTCATAAGCAGAAAATAAATTTCTTGAGAGTGCATGAGTTTCTGTTCATTTGAACGAACGAACTGATTGCATAGTGGGCCGTCTTTCAAAATCCAGACAAAAAAAGAAAAGGTTAAGTTATATCTTGTTTCAGCCCCTGAACGTAATGACTGATGCATCTTGCATCTTGGGATACTCTCAATTGCACTAGCTGAATGTATACACCACCACCCTTGACGGACAGTATACACGCCTCCTTTTCCAGCATGGGAAAGCCTTAGCAAGTTCTGAGCCTTTATGCCTAGCTAGCTTGTCGAGTGACACAAAACTCTCGCTCGATTAATGCACTGCTATAATAAATGCAGTCATTACCACATTCACCAACCAAGATCCTCATTTTATTTTGGGCTTAATAAGTTGATAGAATCATACCTCCAACACTTGGCATGTCCCTCTCCATTGTTCAAAGCTCCAACACCTATCAAAGACCAAAAACAACACACAAAACCCCTTTTGCAAGAGAGAGTTATGGTAGAAGACCCTTATCTTTTTTTTACACACCCACACACACAATGTATATATCACAATCTCACCTTATGTCATATTCTACCCTAAGGGGTTTTTATGACATGTTCTACCCTAAGGGGTAGAATAGGTTAATTGTATGATATTATATGTATGATGTGAACTATAGTTT
>JANQAP020000014.1:9085483-9098675 GCA_026874005.2 Erythroxylum coriaceum
TTCAAATTAGATAACATCAATTCTAGCCTTATATCGTTTGAAATTGCCATTTAATTAAGTTTGGTCTTGAAAGCTCATTTACGCCCAACTCGTGACCTTCTGGCAATTTAATGATATCCTAAACTTTGTTATCAATCATAGATTTTAACTCTTTCTTCATAGCATCAACCCACTTTTCTAACTCAACACATTCTATGACTTATGAAAATGAAATTGGATCTTTATTAATTCCGATATCAAAATCTGATTCTTGAAAATAAACTTCATAGTCACTTGAAATAATTAATTTCCTTATTATTTGAAATCTTCTTGAAGGTATTTCTTATGACTCATTTGCTTCAAATCTATGTGAGCTAGTTTCTTCAAGGTATATTTCGTCATTCAAATGTCGTTCATTGTTGTCAATACTTTCTTCAACAATTGGAACAACATTGGACGAAAGAATACTTACAGATAAAAAAAACATTTATCTTTACTTCCTTTATGTCCACAGTTCATTGTTTTTCACTTCCACTAGCTTCACCATTTTCAATAAATTTTTCATTATCGGTTTCCACTATTCTTGAACTATGATATAGACAATAAAATATATACTTTTTAGATTTCTCTCGATAATCAATAAAGTAATCACTAATAGTTTGAGAATATAACTTTCTTTTATGTAGATTATAAACTCTCACTTCCACTAAACAACCCCAAACATGTAGGTGCCTTAAATTCGGTTTCCTATTCTTAGTGTCAATAGGAATCCCAAAGTAAGAGACTGGAGGTTTAGTCTAACCAATTCAGTTAGGGTAGCTAGAGCTTCAGCATGTGATTCAGCCCTCATAATTTAGTAATTAGCTAATGGTTGTCTTATAATTTAAGAAATTGATCCCTTAATTATAAATTTTAAAATTTTGAATACTGAATTAAAAAATCTTAAAATTTGGATACTTTAAAATTAATTATTTCTTAATCAGGCAATGTTACTTTTCAATTTTGACGTTTGAAAAAACTGGCAGTCTTCAAGAGAATATGAACACGTAAAGAAGAAAAAAAAAGTACAACTGAAGTGACAGGGTCCTTGGTCAAATTTGGTTCTGACCATAGAAATTTCCACATCGAGACTTTCCATCGTCAAAAACATACAAGTTTGTGCCAGACCCCAAACACGTGCGCTGCACCGCAATGACTCACCACTTGCACATTGTCGTTTAACGAAACGTTTTAGGACCCCAAACACGTGCGGTGCACCGCAATGTTTGATTCGTCCTCAAACGTTTATTTAAACGACAAAGTGGTACGTTGAGTTCTTCGTCTTAGAAACTTTGACAAGCTTTTGCAACCTCACCACGTACGTGGACTTAATTTATTTATCAAAATACCAAACGTGCGTGATTAGGAACCTTCAGGACACTTCCTACTTTTATTTCTGTATAATATCTTATTAGTTATTCATTTCATATTTTTACCTGTTTTGGACTATGAGGAATTGGTCGAATGGAACAGCACTCTGATCAGGTATAATAATTCAGCCTCTGCTTTATCCAAGCAAGTTGCTATTCTTTTTCAGGCAACAGATAAGATTCTGAAACTCAACAGTTAAGATCAATCCATGATTGGGTTCGTTAGCTAACACGTGATTATAAGTTTATATTTCTTTTAATAGAATGTTCGATAATGTGATTATCAATAAAGAGATTGGTCGTGATCATATCAGTATTAATAAACTAAAACTAAATATGGTTAGGTGAAAAATCAAATCATCTAGTTGTAAGGGGTGACCAAAATAGCAAAATCTCTTTCAATTTAAAGTTTATATTACGACGAAGCGATGTTTTAATTCACAAAATTTCCCACTTTACGAGAATTAGAGGAAAGTCATCGATTATACGTAATTTTAGATGTCTTATTTTTAAAATAATATGAACTTAGGACCGAACGATGCCGAAAAATATCGAACATATATTAATTTAAACTGCTCTAATTTGTCCATCGGATAACTAAATCTTATATCTATAGTCAACTTAAGCAGGCTCTTTAAGTTCAAGGCAGATATAAAATAGAATAGCAGCCTTCTTGACGAGGCCAAAGGAAAATTACAAAATAACGTTAAATGTCTTATAGACTTTGCTTTTTAAGTACGTAGGTCGAGTTCAGTACTGAGTATCTGCAACTTTTCCTTCGCCAGCAGGTTGAACAAGCTGATGCATTTTTATAAACTTAAAAAATAAAATTCCGCCGGTTTGTTAGAAAAGGATATAATTTTCCAAAAAAAAAAGCAGCAGAAAAAGAATTCTTGATCGGTCCTGTTCTTCTGAGGGCTTAGGTCTGCTAGCTATACGGCGAAGAGTTTATGTCATTTAAAATGGGTTAAAATTAAATAAAATTAAAAATTTTAAAATATAATTAAAAAAATTATCTTTATTATTAATGTCTTACGTATCATCATCTATGCAAATACATACATTAATGTCTTAATATCATGCATTGATACTGAGATAATTGTAATGATTTCAATATATTTTAATAGGCATGACATTGTTCGGAAACAAATTCGTTTATTAAAATTTAATAACATGATGTCGTTTTAATTAATTAGTTCTTTAATTATTAAATAAAATGATATTTTTTGTTAAATTTTAATAAAATATAATATCATTTTCATATCTAACTCTCTTGAACTTGAACTTAACCTGAAATATGATTAACTAGCGGGCTTAACAGTAAGTTTAGTTTAGCTTTTGACCTGAAATATGATTAACTAGCGGGTTTAACAGTAACTTTAGTTTAGCTTTTGAAGACTGAATTACTAACTATTTGCAGGAAAGTCCACAGTTCAAACATTTTCCGAGTAGATAAAGAAAATGATCCCTCAAAACGTTTCTTGATCAGGGAAGACTGCATATACACCTTTCCCTTTGGGCTTTGGGTAGTACGTAGTACGTACAACTCTAACAAAGTGGATAATTCCATTTTCTGGAAGTCAAAAGTAAAACAACATAGGGAATGTTTCTCTTTCGAGAGAAGTGTTGTGTTGTGTATTGCCTTCTTTACCATCTGAGGTAGCCGAAATGTTCGTTTTTGGCAAAAGAGTAGGAATCGAAATGAAGGCTGCGAGTGTATCTGTAGTCTAACGGCGATAAATAATTAATTACTCCAATTTTTTAATCACAGTCACATGTTTGATTATGTGGATAAATAATTAGAGGTTGAAAGAAAGTACGGTACTACTGCAGAAATCGATAAGTAGAAAGAGAGTTGCGATAGGAAAGTACTTCTGCGATAAAAATTCTACTTTCCATTAATAACCTTCTGATAATTATTATTTTATATTATACCCTAAACTAATATTTTATTATTTATAATTTTAAATTTATATGATTAATAATATATTTTTAATTATTTATATAACAATTAATAGTTTATTAAATTAATGAACTTTTTAATGATTTTATCATTTTTCAGCAACCGCAACTACATTTGCCAAACACCTATTTTCACGTTTCAGGAGTTACCAAAATAGCAATCTCAAACACATAAGTACTTACTGATAATAAATACTTATCATTTCATTTCATTAGGTTGATTTTAGCAAGTTATTAACCGTCTTCACTTTCCTAAACTAAGCCGATGTTAGTTGCCGATCTAAATGTAACAAATTTCTAATATTAACCTTTTAATCTCATTAAGTCTCTCAATAAAATTATAGAAATAATTAAATTTGAAAAATAATATAGATATATATGTAACAGTTTTCTAATATTAACCTTTTAATGTCATTACGTCTCTCAATAAAATTATAGAAATAATTAAATTTGAATATATATATATATATATATATATATGTATATTCTAACGGCTGCTAAAATCTCTCTCTCTCTCTCTCTCTATATATATATATATATTCTAACGGCTGCTAAAATCTCTCTAATGTATATACATCTTACTAGAATCTCTTCGTTAACACCCTCCCGACACCCCGCAACATGGGAAGTGTCCACAAGAAGTACTTGCTGTCTCTATTAAGTGCTTAACAGGGAATCAGATAAGTAGGCAGAAGAAAGTGCTTGTTCAGTTTTCATGCTGCCGACAGCCTGACCTTATAGAAAAATTCCGTCTAGAATTTTCCTGAATCAAAACTCAAATCTGGCGGATGGTGGCTATTAGTTGTTTTCGAATTTTTTAATAATATTTTAAAATTATTTTAAAATTATTGTTTTGAATAATAATAATAATTGTTATTATATTATAAGAAAGACTGTGATTGAATGTCACCCAAATATAAATTTTGAAATCTGGGCAAAGAGTTTACGGGAAGTCAAAATCTTTTAATTTTGATTAGGCTTAGGCATGATGAAAATTGTCCAGCCCGATTCAAATTGATCGGATCTTAGGTAGTATTCAAGTTTTTGTTTTTAATTTTTAAACTTTAATTTAAGTTCGGGATTAGACTACTTAATTCGACGTCTTCCAAATCCAAAATTTGTAAGTGAAATATTTTTTATTTTTAATTTTTAAAAAAATATATTTGATCGAACTTGAAACATGTCTAGTCTAAATTTAATTTATTTAAACTTGATTGAACTAAGGAGCCCGCCTAGAATTTGAGCCCAACTAGGCCTAATTGGACTGCACATCAATGAAAAATGGGTCTAACTTGGAATGTGTTCTATTGCAATGTGAAATTGTTCCTCCTCAACCTTCCTCTAAAGCATATGCAATAGGCCGCCAGAATCCTTGCCCCGGTGTCCATATGAATTTGTGCAAATGTCTACATAAATCTATTTTCGTGTAAAACGATATTATTTTATTTTATAATTTTATAATTTAAATAATATATTAAAAATAAATAAAAATCGATATTATTTTATTACAAATTATTCATAATTTTAAATTAGTTATAAAAATTAATTAATTAGATCTAATCAAATAATTTTAAATCCCATTTGTTAAGATATGGAGCCTGAAAATATATTTGAACCTTACACTAGGCCTATAATTGTAAATCCAACTCTGCTCTAAGAGGGTAGTTATGTCTTTTGTATTCTCTTTGGCATATAAATATGTTCTATTCTCCTAGTATACTAACGTTAAAAAATATTCACAGTAAAATAAAAACCCTAGTCGTCCGTGGACGTAACCAAACATTGATAAATCACGTAAATCTATGTATGTTTGTTATTTCCGCACTTATTTTTTTATTATTGCGAATGATCGATCGTAACACTACTAAATTACTTAATTTTCTTAAGGATAGCAATAGGCTAGTGCAAGCCTAGTCTGACTTTTAATTTTTAATTTTTTTTAAAAAATATAACATCGTTTTATAATAACTTGTTAGGTTTTGAGTTGGATTGGGCTCAGCTGCCCGATCAAATACATTTTTGAAGAATATAACTTCTAATGTGAAGAATCCAACTGAGTACGGCTTATTAATTTGGACAAAACGATTCCTTTTAACCTCTAATGTGAAGAATCCAACTGAGTACGGCTGATTAATTTAGACAAAACCATTCCTTTTAATGTCCATTTTCACGTCAATTTGTTTGACTACCTTAGAATTCATTGTTCTTTCCTTACCAGTTGGAAATGTCGTAAATTGTAACGTAGACTAGTTCATGGCACAGAAAGCAATAGCTAGTTTTGATAACGTCTTGTATAACAGTTCTATACCGTTTGTTGTTTCATCCTCCGGCTCTATTTCTCGAAATCAAGCCATGATCTTTTTTATGAAAAAGCAAAAATGGATGTGGCGTCAGGTCTGAAAATGAACTGCCGATATGGCGGCTCAGGTTGACCTATAACTTCCTACCTGACAGTATCTTAACAAATTACCACATTTGTATCATTTTTCGCACAGAGGACTTGGTTGGTTCTAACAGGATTATGGTTGTTGGAATTTTCTCGGGAAAAATGTCCAAGATTTTGGCAAAGTAGCTAAGAAACAAAGAGTTACAGGTGGTCTTGGGACTTTAAACTCCTCCTACTTGCTGCATTTGAACCGACGTCGGGTGTTGAAAATATAATACCGAACCAAACAGGGTGATTCAACACTTTCATCCCTTAATCAGAGGTCTCAAGTTTTAGCCCTGAAAATGAAAAAATTTGTTTGACCAGTATTTTACCTCTACGGGCTGATCCGGTGCGATTAAGGATTAGTTTAGGTGTGGATGACTTAAAAGTGCCTTCCCATAATTGAGACCCTCTTATAACTCCACGTGCGCTAACAAAAAAAAGGAAAATATAACACCGAACTAATGAACATTCATGTCGAAACAAAAGTAGAATCCAAGTAGTTCTTTACTGTCCAAACTTAGTTTACAGGCGTAGCTTTGGAAACTGCACAATTTGTCAGTGACCATTTTCATAAACGAGTAAATCAATGGCGGAGTTGTTGAAGTCAAGTTTTTTTATTGTGTATTTTATTCGTTTATGTGCTTATCTCTCCGTTTGCTTCTTGTTCCTAGAGGCAATCCCTTTTCCTTGTCTCCTACGTCAATGTGAATCATGTACCTTCCTATTGTTTCAGTTTATATATAGCATTCAGATGCTGTTCTTGCTCTTCTGTCCAACAAGTGTTATCCATCCAATTCAGCTCATTGCAAAATCATTTCATCCTACTAATGCCATTGGACTTCTTCAGCAGAAAGAATTGTATCACCTAAGCTGTAGAGGTAGCTGAATCATTTTCATTTCTTACTTTACACCAGATTCCAAACACAAGCAGTCTCGTTGCCTCTCGGTCAAATTTTTAGTAAGGGTGTCTTAAATAATTGTATCAGATTACTGATATTGAATTGGGGTTGAAAACTGAAGCAGGAGTACTTCAACAGAAAGTATGATTTCGCTTGAAGCCATCAGCAAGGAAGATGTTGATTTGGTATGTAATCAGGACTATCTGCATGTTCTGTTGTTTTAGCATTCATAAATGCGTTCTTTTATTGCATGATTTCCAATTAAATGAAGATTAAAAGTGTACTTCCTGCTTTTCCCTGCACAGAAATATAATTGCTGATATTTCTGTAAGTTAAATTCTTGCAGGAGAACATTCCTATTGAAGAAGTTTTTGAGCACTTGCAATGTACAAACGAGGGACTCAACGATAACGAGGTTCAAAAGCGTCTGAATGTGTTTGGCTACAACAAACTTGAAGAGAAAAAGGTCTCTGAAGTCTTGAAGAGAAAATGTGTTTGATAATTTTAAGAGCAACCTATTTATCGTTAGCCTTTGCATCCCTTTTGTAACTGAACTTAATTTTATTATCTGCCATGTAGGAAAGCAAAATACTCAAGTTTTTAGGATTTATGTGGAATCCATTGTCATGGGTCATGGAAGCAGCAGCAATTATGGCCATAGCCCTTGCTCATGGAGGGGTAAGTTTTCTGAGCCAATCTCATCCAAGAAAAATCCCATTGCAACAATGGTAGCCGAAGGTTGATTTATTGATATTTCTGCAATCTCATTATACAGGGCAAAGGTGTAGATTTCCATGATTTTGTTGGTATCATGGCACTGCTTATAATCAACTCAACCATCAGTTTCATAGAGGAAAATAATGCTGGAAATGCAGCAGCAGCTCTCATGGCTCGCCTGGCACCGAAAGCTAAAGTTTATCAGAAAACCTTTCCTTTTTCTCCATCTATTTGGTCTTACACATCTTCCAGTTTTCAGTACTTAGTAGCTATATATGCATATCTAATTCTCAACAACAGGTTTTACGTGATGGGAGATGGAGAGAGGAGGATGCTGCCGTGTTGGTTCCTGGAGACATTATTAGCATCAAATTGGGAGACATTATTCCAGCAGATGCCAGGTTGCTTGAAGGAGATCCCTTAAAAATTGATCAGGCATGTACTGAGGATAGTGCAACAGAAATCAACTAAAATTCATTGAAATTACCTTAAATAGATGGATCCCTTTCAATTGTTTTCCAATACATTTCTTCTTTTGCAGTCTGCTCTAACAGGAGAGTCACTTCCAGTGACTAAAAATGCTGGTGATGGAGTTTATTCCGGTTCGACTTGTAAGCAAGGTGAAATTGAAGCAGTTGTCATCGCAACTGGAGTACATACGTTCTTCGGAAAGGCTGCTCATCTAGTAGAATCAACAACACATGTTGGACACTTTCAACAGGTCATTCTCAGAACTCTTTCAGATCATAATATGGCTACTGTCAAACCTTCTACTTGGACATTGACAAGTCTGGAATTTGAGTAGAAGGATATTTTTAGTTATAACACTAGCAGTTATTGCACTAGCAAGATAACCTTTAAACTCAAAATTTTCAGGTCTTAACAGCAATTGGAAACTTCTGCATCTGTTCGATCGCAGTTGGAATGGTAATCGAGATTGTCGTTATATACGGGAGACAGAAAAGAGAATATCGTGTTGGCATAGATAACCTTCTAGTCATACTCATTGGTGGTATCCCAATTGCCATGCCAACAGTTCTTTCAGTTACAATGGCCATAGGTGCACATCGCTTGTCTCAACAGGTATTTTGAACTTATTGAATTAAGGACAGTGAACCAATATCCTAATCGTTGTCAGGAAAAGAAGTTAATTGAGTCTCAGGATGAGAGACAAACAACTTAATTTTCGGTGCAGGGCGCGATAACAAAAAGGATGACTGCTATTGAGGAAATGGCTGGAATGGATGTACTCTGCAGTGACAAAACCGGCACTTTGACTCTAAACAAACTGACGGTGGACAAATCTTTGATAGAGGTACTGACTTGGATCGTTTCCCTAAGTTTCCAGTACAGTAGGTTAGTGAATAAGGCTAAACTAAATCCTATCCGTGATTGCATTTCACTTGACCTATTTCTTCACAGGTTTTTGCTAATGGTGTGGATAATGACATGGTTGTATTGATGGCTGCAAGAGCTTCCCGGTTGGAGAACCAAGATGCTATTGATGGTGCCATTGTTTCAATGCTGGCTGATCCCAAGGAGGTAGTTTAATCATGCTCATTCTTTTATGGATGAGCTAAATGAGGCATAATTCTAAGTACTTCGACTTGTGGTAGCTATACCTGGATACATGATTTTAAAATTCAGTCTGCAATATTGCTCTTGCAGTCCGGACCCTTACTGCGATTTGTTGCAACTGTGACCTTATTTTCCGGAATTGTGCCCGCTCTGTTTTTAAACGTCTCCTGCCATGTTTGATGTATTCTGCTTACCATGTTTCAATTGAACTGAGTTCATTCTGTAATAATGTTGCAAGGCACGAGCAGGGATAACTGAAGTCCACTTCCTTCCATTCAATCCCACGGATAAGAGAACAGCACTGACATACCTTGACAAGAGTGGAAAGATGCACAGAGTGAGCAAAGGAGCACCAGAACAAGTAATAGTTTCTGTCTTCAGCTTCTGTCAGGTTACAGTGCATACCAAACGGTAAACTTATGTCCCTCTTTTTCCTTGTAATGTGGCAGATTCTCAATCTAGCATGGAATAGATCAGATATTGCAAAAAGGGTGCACAGTATCATTGATAAATTTGCCGATCGTGGGCTTCGATCCCTCGGAGTTGCTCGACAAGTATGGGCTCTCAATATACTTTAGCTGGTGTTTCTTGAATTTCATTTTACAATAGGATATTGATCAAATGAGATTCATTGTTTCCAGGAAGTACCTGAAGGTACCAAAGACAGTCCTGGTGGAGCCTGGGAGTTTGTCGGTCTTCTCCCTCTCTTTGATCCACCACGCCATGACAGTGCAGAAACCATTAGAAGAGCTCTAGATCTAGGTGTGAGTGTTAAAATGATTACCGGTGACCAACTAGCAATTGGGAAGGAGACAGGAAGGAGGCTCGGAATGGGAACAAATATGTACCCGTCATCCTCTTTGCTCGGAGAAAACAAGGACTCAGAGATTGGAATTCTGCCAGTTGACGAACTCATTGAAAAGGCTGATGGATTTGCTGGGGTTTTTCCAGGTAATTTATATCGATTACTGAACTAATTTTAGTATCGAACTCTCCTAATCTTGAACCTTTCTCTTCATTGTAGAGCATAAATATGAGATTGTTAAGCGATTGCAAGCAAGAAAGCACATAGTTGGAATGACGGGTGATGGAGTTAATGATGCACCAGCATTGAAGATCGCTGACATTGGAATTGCTGTAGCAGATTCAACAGATGCTGCTCGTAGTGCTTCTGATATAGTCTTAACAGAACCTGGCCTGAGTGTGATCATAAGTGCTGTCTTAACCAGCCGCGCAATCTTCCAAAGAATGAAGAATTACACAGTAAGATGTTCTGATAAACAAAAAACAAAAAACAAAAAACAAAAAACAGAAAACGGAAAACAAAAAGCTTAAAAGATACCAACAAGACAAAAACTTCTAATTATCCTTGTTCTAATTATCTTTTTGTACTCTTTCAGATATATGCAGTTTCCATCACAATACGTATTGTGGTAAGTCTTCCATTTCGTGTTCCTTCATTAATAAAACTCTCTTTTACTTCCTTAGTTCTGCAATTTGCATTTGTATGGCAGATGGGATTTATGTTGCTCACTATATGCTGGAAGTTTGATTTCCCTCCATTCATGGTTCTCATCATAGCTATTCTCAACGACGGTGAGTTAAGTACATTAGTTTTCTTTTGAATGGCAAGTCCTTAATTACTTCTGAAATATGTGTACAGGTACGATCATGACCATATCCAAAGACAGAGTTAGGCCATCACCTATACCAGACAGTTGGAAACTCAGTGAAATCTTTGCTACTGGGATTGTGATCGGTGGATACCTCGCCATAGCAACAGTAGTGTTCTTCTGGGCAATTTATAAAACTGATTTCTTTACGGTAAATCCATCTATGCATGCCATTACCAGGTTCGAATCTGTTTTATATGAATTTGATTTCTAAACTTTTTGGTGTCACAGGTTCATTTTCATGTAGAAAGTTTGAGAACGAAACCCTATGATTTCACTGACAAACGTGTCAGAGACACCCTGAATGGGAAGCTAGCATCAGCTGTGTACCTTCAAGTTAGCACCATTAGCCAGGCTCTAATATTTGTGACTCGTTCAAGGAGCTGGTCGTTCATGGAGAGGCCTGGTTTTCTTCTTGTTTTTGCTTTCGTCATAGCACAACTGGTAAATGGTTAACTGGACAAAAAAGAAAAAGAACTTACAACTATACATATAAATAAGCATACAGTTAGTAACGAGTGCTCGATGATACATTACAGATTGCAACTGTAATATCTGCGACAGCGACATGGCCATTTGCAGGAATACACCAGATTGGATGGAAATGGTGCGGCGCTATATGGGCATACAACGTTGTAACCTACATGCTGCTTGATCCTATTAAGTTCGCTGTCCGATATGCACTGAGCAATAAAGCCTGGAATTTGGTATACAACCAAAGGGTAAGTGAAACAAAAGCCAATAGTAAGTCGTAACAGCTGGGAATCTTCGAGTTGGTTGGTTGGTTTTGATCATTTGGCTAATAAGAACTTTTTGTTTTTCCTGATCAGACGGCATTAACTGCTCAAAAGGATTTTGGCAAGGAAGCTAGAGAAGCTGCATGGGCAACAGAGCAGAGGACACTTCACGGTCTTCAATCTACAGAACCAAAATCCTTCGAAAAGGGTGTTTTCGGGGACATCAGTGTCATGGCCGAAGAAGCCAAGAGACGAGCTGAAATCGCAAGGTTCGATCTCTTTCCCTCCTTAACGTAGCTAACAATCACGTACTTATCACTCCAAAACTTGATGAGCTCCTTGAACTTCCTGCTTTGTGATACATTTGTTACAAAGAAAAGATTATGTTTACTGGGTTTTTTCGATACGTTGCAGACTAAGAGAGCTTCGCACTTTGAAAGGAAGAGTAGAATCCTTTGCCAAGTTGAAGGGATTAGACATTGATGTTAATCCTCATTATACGGTGTGAGGTCGGCTTTTGCTTACTTTGCTCATCAAGTCATCGTCATCAACTTGTTCACTATCTTCCATTCCACAAGACATTGGCTGCAAGTTTGAGCGAATACACGAGTGAACAACGCAGGCTTCGTCTTGAGCTTTTTCCTTCTATTCTTTTCTTTGTTCTTCATTTTACTCGTGTTATTGCACAATATACTTTGTGATTATTGAAGACAATATTCCAACTTTACAATCATAAGCATAATCATGTTTTTTAAAAAATTACTTAACGAATCACTTAAATTTCAAATTTGACTTAAATACTTATTAGATCAAATTTTCAAATATACATTTTACTGAAAATAAATTGTAATTATCATCACTAAACGTTTTGAGACTTGATTAAATTTCTTCAACATGTCGATCCATTATTTAACGTATACGATATAAATAGCAAAAGAAAACCTCCGGAGACTTAAAATCAAACATTTATAACATACTTAAGCTTTTATGCCTCTCTCTATATATATATAATCCCTGAAAGGAGAAGATGAAAAAATCAACCATTCCTTGAGTGTCATGGGAAGCTTGAAGAAATTGTCGAAAATGGAAATTTTAATCGTTTTAATCTCGACCATCTTCGCAGTATCAGAGACAACGTACTTGGAAAATAGTTCGTCACCTTCTGGCAATGCTTTGGAAGATTGCATGGAAGGTGTGTCGTTGGAATGTGGGAGAGAGATGTATGTTAGTTTCATGGGTTCTCTGTATCCCAACAAGCCATGCTGCCTAGATATTCTGAAGAATGGAGAGTTTTGCCATAACTTGTTGGTGGACAAAATCTTAAAGAGAAGGCTTCCAATTCATTCTTCGACAGTTATGTTCAAAAGCAAACAGATATGGGAAAAATGCACACAAGTTGCTTCTGATATTTAACAGAAGAAGGCTTCTTTTCTGAAAACTTGTTTTTAAAATAAGCTTTTGTTAATCTTAATCCTTATATTTTCTGAAAATTATTGTTTATTCATATATATCATTTAGTTATCATATACTTCTTTTTTAATTCTCATTCTCTTAGGTTTTTGAAACCTTTTTTTAGGTATCATGTCTTATATTTAGCTAAAATAATTTCCTATTTAGCCTAATTATTTTTTTGTAATAACTTGTTTGATCTATTCGTACACCTGTCTTCTTTATATTTTGTGTATCTATTTACTTATTATATACTTTATTGTTATTCTTGCTCTATATTTATTGTATTATGTATTTTATTACATATTTCTATATTTTTATTTATACTATTAGTGTTATTATTTTTATGTCTATTTTT
>JANQAP020000014.1:9385709-9412935 GCA_026874005.2 Erythroxylum coriaceum
GTTATAAGTATGCAACAGTTGGGGTATCAGAGAAAAGAAGATAAACCGATAATGGTCAAGGTGTTGGAAATAAGCTCACATATTATGATATTCTGCATGGTTACATTATTCTGCATGGATAGTCGGGGTCCAGGAGCGGGTCCCGACACACCGTACCCCTATACAAATAGAATTATCTCTTATTTAAGTTAGGAATGTTTAGTTGGTTAGGGTTTCATGTCATTAATTACTTGAGGATACATAAAGAGTTAAGTATAGGGGGAATCTGATAGGTCCATATTTTGTATATTTGTAAGGGCTTTATTGTAATTTAGTATTTTTACATGATGTTTTATATGGAATTATATGACGTCTAACTATGTTTGTTTCATTACTTTGTAGGTGATTATTTTAAGGAGAGATCATATAATTGAGCATAAATTTCTCCATAGTTGTTAGATTGAGGTGATTTTTAATTAATTTGAAAACTATATCAAATACTTATAACTTTATAGAATAATTGGGATTAAAAAACATTGGATAAAAAGTAAAATTAACACTGGACTTGTCATACTACTCAAAAGAATTTCTAGAACAAAATTGAAGCTATTATAGAAGTGTAATGGGCACCGTTTCTCTTATTAATCACTCCAAGGACATATAAAATTACAAGTCTAATCACCTTAGAACTCTTTTATGTAATCTTGGCTTATAAATACTCTTGTAAGGGTTCTTTTCAAGGGAAATTTAGAGGCCGACGACAAACTCTTTTTTCAAAATTTTTATAGTTTTAAGGTTTTTTCACATCAAGGAAGGATTTGGAGAAAGATTTGGAAGAGCCTATAAGAACTCTCTAGTTCTTTCTTTCTCTTCTTTCCTTTACGTTAAAATTATCTTATTTTTTCTTTATTTTTTATTCTCAGTAGTTAAAACCTTAGTTATAGTTAGAGATGTACTTTAGGATTAATTTTTAATTTTTTTTAAAAAATAAAGAATAAATTAAAGGCAAAAGAACATTATTTTTAGTATAAGCTCAAAGCCAAACTACATTAGAACAATAAATAAAGACAAGTATAATCTTAAGATAAATAGGAGAACAGTGAGTTAATACTGATTGGTAAAGCATGCTAAAACAAAGCTATAACTGTAGTATGTAGACAAGCTTTACAGAAGATAGAGGAGCTTCCATCTAAAGAGCTATAATAATCTCAACTATGAAATCCATATAACCTTGAAACTAGTCCTTTATTCCCCAAGAAGTAGCTAGTAATAGGCTATAGCACCTATTAACATGATTCAACATAAGTTATTCCTTGATCCAAGTTATTAGTTCAAGGGTAATAGACTCATTAGATCTTTTAATTCGTTAGAAAATTCTAGTGTTTCTTTCTTTCTAGATATTATATATAGTATGACCAAAGGTAGTAATATACATAGTTCTATTTATAATATTTGTTCCCCTAATTTTACATAACCACTCAAGGGTTTTAGTATGGTTATTCTTGATGATTTTACATTTATAGATGTTTTTAATGGTTTTCTAAAAACTAGATGAGATTCATAATTGAAGAAGAGATGGATTAATGATTATATAAAGGAATTACAAAGTTTGCAATGGTAAGGGATGTTAAGAAATCTTATTCTATCCGAAATGACAAGTTTTTGTTTAGCTACTAGTCATATGAATGTTGAGACTTTAGGTAAAGCTTTTTATTCCAAATGATATCATACCTAAAAGGAACTTGACTTTAAGATGTTAATAAATTCAAGAATAGTTAGTGAATTTTCAGTAGGTTGCTTTAACCAAATGATTCCTCTAGATTTAGATTTGATATATAATCTAGAGCAATGCTCCTAATCAAGGAGAGATCAACAAAGTTGTTTAACCAATCATTATTATAGATAATTGTACTAACCTTGGAGTTTTTAGTGAAAAGATGTATTAAATTTGCCATCAAACTGGTTCAATTTAAGAACCTTAATTGTTCTAGTTGTTTTATAAAAGAGATGCATGTTCCCCATTACTAACTTTGCATTTAATGGCCATATATAGAAATTTTCTTAATTTTAAAAGTTGAGATATAAACTAATAAGAAGAAGATTTGATTTTCACCTCCCAGTTAACTTCTTCCCTTTAGGAAGTATATGTACATCCATTTGACACATTAAGCTTCAGTCGTTGTAAGTATTTTGCAAAATCTTTTGACTGTCACTACTTTATTGATAATTTTAAAGAGTTAAATAAGCAAACTTCGTCCCATTTTACCTTGGCAGTGGTTTTATTACTAGAATCACTTGATTACATTAATCTTCTCAACATATTTTAGTAGTTTTTATTATTCCTTTAGATAGGAAATTAGAAGATATATAGTGAGTTAAAAACTAAATTGATTAATTGCAATCTACTTACAAAGGAGAGAGCCTTGTTACACCATTTATAGATTCTCTCCTAGATCTTATCAAGTAAGGGGATGCATTTCTTAAAGAAGTGCTTTTTAACGAAAATTGGTAACCCTAGATGGGTAAAAGGAGGGTGTCCTTAGTCTGGAGCCATAAAAATGGATAAATAGTTGACAAGGTGGCTTGCTCTAGCTAATAAGATTCGGTTTATTTCATTTTTATTTATGGACAGACCAGGGAGATCCTTAAAAGTGTGAAATGTGGATCTCAAGATGCTTATTGATTGTTCATCATCCCTTGAGAGGAAAAAGAGATCATTAGCAAAAAAAAAAAGGAAGTTAAATAGTCCCAACTTCCATTTACTATGTAATTTAAAGTTATCATCAGCTATCAATCTAAGAAGTGGCACTATATAAAATATAAAAAATGAGGAGATAAAGGGTCCCTTTGTCTCAAACCTTTCCCTCCTTTAAGTAACTTAGTTGGTTTATCATTAACCAAACTCCTTTAGGAAGTTTTGGAGATATATTGATCAATCTATTCTATGAAATCTTTGGGGAACCCAAATACTTCCAATATATGTATAATGATGTTCTAATTAATTGAATCAAAGGCCTTGTGAAAGTCCAATTTGATGGCACAATTCATGAGAGAATTCTTTTTATTATAACTTATGAATAGTACCTGTGAAAGGACCCATGCCGGAGTTCCCCTTCAAGAACCTGAGTGGAGCCCTCCTGATGATGCCACGGTAGCCCTCCAATCGATATCTAACTCAACTGAAGGGTTCCCGTAAAGCCAAGCTATTCAACTATTAAAAACCTTTTCTACTTAACTTTAAAAGCGTGGAAAATAATGGAAAAAAATTTTCAAAATCGTTTTAGTAAAAAATTTTACAGCATAATGATTGCTTTTCTAAGATTCCCAAATTTGAAAAACCTACATAATACGTTTTAAAACACTTCTAGTATTTCATATAGTAACTCAACTTCTGAAATGGCACCTCATGTCCACAACACAAGCAATCATGAAAATATAATTGTAAACATTTTTAAAATGTCTTTAAGGATCAAAGCCTTCGTAGTTCATCAAGTAAAAGATATTTACAATTCTACTAATATTCAAAATATCAAACTTTTGAACTCTTTCTAAAATAATTTAAAACATATCATATACATAGCGAAAATAACACAAACACAACAATGCCTGATGATACAATTAATCTTGAGGTGGAGTCTTAATTACCGCAACACCTGTACGTATAAGTGGGCTGATTTGTTTGAAAACATAAAAATAAGGGTGAGCTAAACGAACTCAGTAAGTATAATCAATTTATAAAAAAATTGAACTTTTTATAACAATATAACTACAATATTCCATACAATCATAAAGCTCATAATAAAGCATTTCCCATAACAATTTATTCGTGCATCATCAAATTCGGTAATAACATAACATTTCGTAAAACACAATTTCAAATTTTCTAAAATACTATTCCAAAATGATTTTCAACATTAAATTCATAATATACCAGTTTCCAGTTTTCAGTTTCCTTTTTTGTTTTTCCTTAAACAATAAACAATGGTGACAATAAGTTTTTTGAAAACTTTTATACTGAAAATAAACTAACCACTAGAATTGGTACCATAGTGTACCTTTCAAATCATTTTTAAAATGAATAGTGGCGGCATTATTACTGTTATGAATTTTCTTATTTAACATAGCCCACCACTAGTTCCTTTACCATACACTAGGCATAAAGTCATGGAGCTAGTTCTACATCGCTTACCCTCAACAAGTTAACCGCTATAGACCAGTAGTTATGGAGCTAGTTTTGCATCACTTACTCGTAACAAGTCACCAAGTTAGTTCTACATTGCTTACTCGTGACTAGTTAACCATTATTTACGAAGCTGGTTTTACATCGATTACCCGTAATTGGTTAACCACCATAAATATACAAGTGTAATAATACATATAAAGCCTAGCGGTGTACCATAGGTAATAACAACTCTTACATTTACGACTCATCTTATTTTCCAAATCAAGTATGGGAGGATTCATAATTGAATTATTTCAATGTAACTCCCAATCATATAAATTCAACTTTCAAATTAAAAATCATATATTGCCAAAGTATACACTTATGTTAGCAATATTCACTTGTAAAATATCATTTGCATAAAACTCAGCATAAATATTCATTTCATGATCAAATGAAAACCATTTTCATAAAATCAATTTAAAGAACACTCAAATGTCATCAATTCTTTTGCAAAGAATTTAGTCATGTCAAACAATTAAAATACAATCACTGTTTTGCAAACTTATTTCCAAGCACACTCACACGTTTAATGCCTCTCCTTTACCTACATAAAATGCATTTCTCTTGGGCATTTATTTCCAAATTTGGAAATAAGACATTAAAACTATAGTTCTGTTTAACCAAATTTGAGATTAATATTTAATCGCATAATATGTACGCTAATCATATTTTTGCTTACTTCTGTAAGCTAACCTGTTGGTCTTAATTTCCAAATATAACTTCAAAAGTCACTTAAATACCATATTTTACCCATTCCAACTTACTAATTTCTTCAATATACAATCTCACCCAATTTAATTCACAATATTGCAATCATGCATGATGAGTCACGGTTATGACCTATGTCTAAAATCCATACTGCCACTTGTTACTTAATTTTCACATATCAAAAGTTCAAATTAGGTTTTAAAGTCTTAGAAATTTATTCCCATATGTCTCTAGTTTCCATAGAATAAAAAATCATGCCATTTCAACTTCTAAATCATGAAACATTTACTAAATATCACAAGCTGCTTTAACACAGGAATAGTATCAAGTTGCTATAATCAATCTCAATTTTCAATATCATTCAGCTAGAATTAGGTCTAGGCCTCTTTTATAGATTGTTTACTATGTATTAGGTTTCAGATCCAATTGGAATCACCCAATTTGGAGGTCTGTATGTTGAGTTATAGCCAAAACAATAGGACTAGTTCCACTGAACTGAGGACCAAAGACAAAATTTCACTAAACATAACTCTTTCTATTGTCATATTCAACCCTTAATTGTTTTCAAACTTATTATCTACTCCATGAAAAGTCAAAAATCATCATTTATCTTACATGAATCTATCCCACTCAAAAGCCCCAAAACTAGAAATTTAGGTTAGGAAAACTTGCCAATTTATCTTCCACTCTCTTGGGTATTTGATGAGTACCTCCACTTGATCAAGATCTCTCCAATCTATGCTCCAAAACCATGAAAAATGGTAGCTGCACTCTTCTTCTCCCTGCTTGGCCGAATGTCCCCTCTTCTCTCTTCTTTTCTTCCTTTTGTTTGGTCTCTCACGTTTACGTTAAAATAATGAAGCAAAGTGTCTTACTTTGGCCCTTTTATACCCTTTAGTGCATTACACATGTCACTCTCCAATTGATCCTCTTAATGACTCATTAATGACCAAATTACCCTTAACCATATGTAAAAACACCAAATTACCCTTAATGACATGTAAAAAGACCAAATTGCCCTTTATTGAATTTAATTCATCAACTAATCGAATTAAATTTCAAAAATATTTCGCAACCTTTATACTATTAAATTGACCATGAAATACTCTAATTAAGGTTAATATTAATTTATTGAGTGCTTTCAAAACAATTCGAATGGGTTTAAAATCATTAATACCCATTATTTTCGAAAAAAGGCATCTTAACCCAAAACTTTCGAAACTCCCAAAATTCATCCGATCGGGTTTATTTTCGATCCATTTAAGTATCATTAACCTCTAATATGTTAGAGTAGTGCTTTAAAGGCAATCACCTTTAACACTTTTGTACAAACTTTATTTTGATTAATAAATTGAAAGGCATTTTTTATTAATTTGATATTCCTTTATTTATGAATTGATATTGATCTTAAATCGAATTAATGAACTCCATGATACAAAACATAGCATGAAGGAAATCATGATGAGATCATGATAATGAGATTCTTATCATATGCAATTATGTTAGTATCTAAATAATCCCTAGTTATAGGATTAATAAGACAGGACATTATTAATCCAGACAGACTAGCACATATTATACTCCTTGATTTGATCAAGTAGTGGATCTCACAAACTTTAAGCATGAGTTGTTTAGAGTTAACATGTGGATGCTTACTAAGAGTAGTAAGTATATCGGATAACCCGCTATGAGGTTATCATAAAGTTGATCTATCAAATGTTAATGATTAATCTCATCATAGCAATGGTGTAAATATCTTTATACTTGAGGTACTCAAGGATATCTTGAATACGAATCCTATGCTTTGACATCATTCCTTGTTACCTGAAGACGAGATCGCTCTTAGGGTGGTGATTGGGTACAACTATTTGTATTCGAAGGTAATTGGGTAGCCATAAAGGATTCACCACTCCTGTTAGAAGGAGATGATACTCACGGCCTCTTATCGGGGTCATTACTTAGTAGTCTTTGGCCAAAGCAATTATGTGTCATGAAGAGAGTCTTCAATGACACATAAGAGTCATGAGAACCCAGGACAAGAACTATCATCACTTGGACTAGATGTGATGTAGTCGGTCTAGTGGGAGTTGACACATAGCCCATACTCTTTAGAAGCAAATCAATCATTTAATATCATATCGTAAGACACTAACATAATTTCCTATTCACATTAAGAAAACCATCCAATTTCTTAAGAGTTTAAATTTTACTATCTCATAATGCAATTTCGAGCTTATCAAACCTCAGTCTCCTCAAACAGGGAATATGCCCCATACTTCCACTATATAGCTCTGATGTTCAATAAAAATATCTTTAGTTTTCCATTTCTAATACTACAAAACACTTATGTGATTTAAAGTACCTCAGAACTCAATCTGGGACTTTATTAGTTAGTAAAAAATTTTTAATCATCTAAATCTCCATGTCATACTTGTTTAAAGGTCTCATACATAATTCTTATCATTCTCCCAATCATTAATTATAATTTTCTATAAAATAATAGTTTTAAATTCTAATGAGATAATTCTCCATTATAGATCAAAACTTATCACTCATATTTCCTAGAAAATTTTACCACAATTTTCACTCATATGATTTTCAAGAAATATAACAATTGACTTACATCAAAATAAATTTAAAATAATGAATGTTTAATACCTAGAATCGATATACTAATATATGCACAATTAAAAGCTTCATCAAACTGATCATTGCTCCCAAAAATATTGTTCAATCATCAGTCTTGATTAAAGTTTCCATCACAATGTCATCTATAACATTACTTTGTACAAATCCACAAATCATGTTACATTCAAAAATAGACTTGAACTTAAACACAAACTTTTATATTAAAATTGATATCAATCACTCCATAAGGTTATAACATTTAAACATATCAAAATTTAGTTTACAATTACTCATATCAATAATTAATTCCCAACTAATTCAACCATAATAAGCAATTTCATCCTCTAGATATATTCACAAATTACTTTCCCAGTATTAAAATGCTAAATAATCTCGTAAACTTCTGTACTTATTGAGTCATAGAAACTAAATAACTTATATAGTAAATTCTTAGTACTTTTCTAGCTCTCATGGCCGATATGCTAAGAGACGGGGGTATTTTATATTTCCTGCGAAATACTATATCTAACTTTCTTTATGTACCAATCTTAACTTCCTTTAGAAGCAATACACATTGATAGGATGCACTATTAGTCAATTCCCTTGCTAGTATGACTTTATAGTCATCGACATCTAATAAGATCAACTCATTAGAGAGCTTTTTAGTCTAACTACTATGTAACTACCTCTGTGAACGTTCTACGCTACTAACTTAGCTTTAATGAAAGTAGTTATTATCAAATGCACTCTAAAAGCTCCAATTTCACACTAATCTGTTTGACAAAATCTATTAGAACATTAGAGCACATAGTTCTGGGATCTTTCTAAACATATTCATCCCTACCGAAACTATAATCATACCTATCACCATACCAGATGTATCTTCCATATCTGCAATTACTCCAGCCTATGCAGGTAGTCTCCTTCCACGTTAACTACACCTTGGTATTGATCTCCTAGTGTTTCAGGAGTCTTTGGACACTAAGGTGGTCTGATTGACCTCTGACTAGGTGATATTCCCCATCGCATGCTTCTATCACCAGACCACTTAAATTTATTATTCTTATCAACTAAGTTAAGGTACTTTTGGGGTCTCTACTCCCATTGGATGGTTTTGTGCCTAACTTCTAAATACTTAATCAAATTCCCTGACATTATTAGGGCCTCCTGCAACTGGCACATTGCCACTACCCGTATCTGTATTGTTCACTTAGGGCAAAAACAAAATTCCACCAACAGTTTTTCTAGTCTTAACTATTCTTGATTCATAAAGAAAAACACTTACTAAACCATCCTTGTGTTCGGCCACCCGAGCTGAAGGTACTTCAAGTGTAGGAGCCCCTGTTGTGGCTTTGGGACCCTTAAGGTTTCGTTGGTGCATTATGCTGTGAATTTAAAGATAAACTATATATCATTGGAAATTTTGTTTTAAAATTAGATAAGTGAAAAATAACAAAACTTTCTGGGTTGCCTGTTCACAACAACAATGTAAATACACATTATGAAATCATAAAATGTATAGAGACAATCGTACTTCAAAACAGGATCTAATACCACCTGAAAGGACCTATCTTGGAGTTTCCCTTTCGAAACCCGAGTAGAGCCCTCTCGCGAAACCTACGGTAGCCCTCCAATCAATATCTAACTCAACTGAAAGGTTCCTGTAAAGCTAAGTCATTCAAATGTTAAAACTTTTTGATACTTTGAAAGCTAAAGCGCAGAAAATAGTGGAAAATTTTTTTTCAAAACGTTTTATTAAAAATTTTAGTAGCACAACAACTGAATTTTGACATTTCCAAAATTTTAAAAAGACCTATAAAATTTCAATACACTTCTATATTCACACCAATTTCTCAACTACAAATTTTAGACTTTAAGTCTATTCACAAGCAACCCCAAACAAATAATTCTCAACAATCACTACAATAAACTTTAAAAAGCTAAAATATATTCATGCATTTCATTTAAAGGCCATTATAAACATCCATTCTTTACACAAATGTACATATCAAAATGATACAATCACAACAGCACCCAACGATGTAACTAATCCTGTGATGGAGTCCCATTTACTGCATCACCTGTACGCATACCTGGGGTGGTTTGTTTAAAAACATAAAAATAAGAGTGAGCTAAACGAGCTCAGTGAGTATTAATCAGTTTACTAAAAAATTTGAAATTTTTACAACAACATAACTGCAATATTCCTATACAATCTTAAAACTCATGGTAAAGCATTTGCATAAAAATTTATTCGTGCATCATCAAATCTGATAATAATATAACATTTCATAAAACAAAATTTCAAAATTTTTAAAATACTATTCTAAAATGTTTTTTGACCTTAAACTCATAATATACAAGTTTCCACTTTTCATTTTCCTTTTTTCCTTAAACAATAAACAGTTGTGGCAATAAGTTTTCTGAAAACTTTTATACTGAAAATAAGTCAACCACTAGAATTGGTACTTTATGGTACCTCTCAAATCACTTTTAAAAATAAATAATGGTGGCATTATTATTACATGACTTTTCTTACTCAACATAGCCCACCACTAATTTCTTTACTATACAGTACACTCAATCTAAAGTCACGAATTTGGTTCTATATCGCTTTCTCGCAACCGGTTAACCACTAGTTATAGATTTGGTTCTACATCACTTACCCGTAACAAGTCACGAAGTTGGTTCTACATCACTTTCCTATGATTGGTTAACCACTAGTTACAAAACTGGTTCTGAATCATTTACCCATAATAGGTTAACATCCATATATATACCATTATAATAACATGTATAAAGCCTAGCGGTGTACCATAAGCAAAATCAACTTTTACATTTATGAAATCTTATTTTCTAGATCAAGTATAGGAGGATTCGTAATTGAATTATTTCACTGTAACTGCCAATTATATAAAATTTAACTTTCAAATTAAAACTCATATATTGCTAAAGCATACACTTATGCTAGCAATATTCACTTGTAAAATATCATTTGCATAAAACTCAACATAAATATTCATTTCATGATAAAATGAAAAGCATTTACATAAACTCAATTTAAATTACATAAACATGTCATCAATTCTTTTGCAAAAAAAATTAGTAATATAAAATAATTAAAATACACTCACAACTTGCTTGTTTCCTTTTCACATGTCGAAATTCTTCAATTGGTGTCATTTTTAATCTGAAAACTTAATACGAATACATTCAACTCCTTAACATATTTTCCAATTAAATATACCATAAACTAAGTCGACATCATTACTTTCCACATACACTCCATACATAAATTTTTTTCTCCAATTAATAACATAACACTTCTTTTAATCATTCCAATACCACAAATACACTTAATGACCATACTTAATCACATTCATATGGTCATTACATCATAATCATACTTTTATACTAAAAATGCCTTTAAGGCTAAACTTAACATATTATATAATAAAATCTTCAATTCAATTCCATTTGATTTCTAACACTTAAAACCAATCCAAATTCACTTCCATGACATTTTAATACACACATTTAAGCCATAAAATTTCATTAACAACTTTTTAAAAAATTATGCCCCCAAAACCAAATTTCAATCAAAACCAATTCCAATTCTTTTTCATTTCTTTGCTTCATTAACATCAAAATCATGCTATAAACATCATAAAACATCAAAATAGGAATTTGAATCATAATACATTTAAAACTCCAACCATGGCCAAAAACTCATCTAATCATTTCTATGGTTTTTCTTCCATTCTTTCATCAATAAACTAACTTCCTAATGTCATTCATTAATCTTAAATCATCAAACAACAAAATAAAACACTTTAAGCCATAAATCTCCCCTTTGACCAAGTTTGACCAAGGTCCTATACACTAGATTCATGTGGTTTTCTTCTCCCAATTGCTTCCAATGCAATAAAACCTTGATATCTCATCCAAAGGGTGCAATTTACACCATCAAAACCAATTCTAACCTATAACCCAACAAATCCAATTTTTCAACAAAATTAGTAAACTTACCTACCCATTTTCTTCTTCCTCTTCACTTGGATAGCTATGAAATCTTGTTAGAAGCTTCATTGGAGGTGGAAGAGCATGAAAATTTCCTTGGATCATTTCTTCATGGCTTAGCCATAGCTCTCTCTTCTCCTTTCTCTTTTTTTTTGTCTCTGTCTTCCTTTCTCTCATCAATGGTCGAAAGCCACTATTGCTTCTCTCTTATTTTCTTTTAGTTTTTGGGCTCTTTAATGCCACTCTCACAGCACTCTCACAAAATGAAACAAAATGTCTAAAGTTTTGTTTTTCATACTCATTTAATAGATTACACATGTCACCTTTTTATTTGTCATCACTAATGTCTCATCACACACATGTCATTTTCTCATTGGTCATCTCTAATGACTCATCAATCCACTAACATTATGTAAAAAGACCAAATTACCCTTAATGAGGTCAAAATGACCAAATAGTCCTTTAATGCATTTAATTCACCAACTAACCAAATTAAATCCCAAAAATATTCCACAACCATCTTATCATCAAATTGACCGTAAAATACTCAAATTAGGGTCAATATTTATTGGTTGGATGCTTTAAAAAATTTTCTAATGGTTTTAAAATCCTCAATACCCATTATTTTCCAAAATTTGCATTTTAACCCTAAACTTTCAGAAGTCCTGAAATTCATCCGATTGGACTTATTTTTGATCTATTTTAGTTTTTTTCAAAATTTTTGGGTTGGGTCCTAAAATCACTATTCAAGTGAAAATGCTATTCATCGAAATCATCTGGATTCCATTCAAAAGTATCATCTAAATCTCTATGCACATTTCGGAGCTTTTAAAGCTCGTTCGGACTCATTCCGTAGCTTTTTGGAATTTTCAAAAAATTTTCGAGAAATTTTTGATCAACTCCAGAACCATCTCTAGTCTATCAATGATCTCCATTATAACCTCAATAATATATTTAAACGCTTAAATTACTCTAGTATACCATAAATAGAGCATAATCTATAAAATGCATGTGCAGCACAGTATATAGTACAATAATCAACCTAGGATATTACATTTATATTCCTAATAGATTTTGATATTCTGGATATTGGTGAAAATAAGGAAAAGTCGCTAATCTTAAGTAAACCCTGTTAAGCGACCATTTAACAACAATAGCTTAAGCTATTGTGTGAGGCCAACTTAATTAGTTTTATATATTCTCTAACACACCCCCTCAAGTGAAAGCCCTTTGGGCTTGAAACTTGCACAGGCCTATTTTACCTTGTGCTTAATTTTATAGGTGGGTGGTAGGATTCGAACTCACGACCACTTGGTCACAGAGGCTCTGATACCATGTTAAGCGACCATTTAACAACAATAGCTTAAGCTATTGTGTGAGGCCAACTTAATTGATTTTATATATTCTCTAACACTTCCTAATTACGATAAGTACAATAATCAATGTCAGGGGAGTTGAATTGATCATTGTGGTTAAAATGAGGAAATCATATTTTTAAATGATTGGATGCCATTTATACTTATTTAATTCTAAAAAAAAGGCATTCATTCCAATCTTTTGTAATAAATCATTGTAGAAGAAGTTAAAGGGCCAAGAAAAATGAAAATGAAGACAAGTAGAAGAAGTTCAAGATGAGGGAGGATCAATTTTTACACGGAATACCTTGTGATGATGAAGAAGGGAACAAGAAAATTGCTATAAAAATTAATCAAGTTTAAGGAGAAAGTCTAGCTAAAAATTCATTAAAAAGCACTTATTGGGAAGTAACTGATAAGTGCACAATATTACATCGTTTATCCTCCTAAACTTAATCCATTTAGTAATTTTTATTACACATTTGGGCATGATTATTCATATTTTACTATTTAAGACCTAAAATTATTTATGCTGAAATTTCTCACTTTGTTAGGAAATAAAGACCCAAAAAAGACAGTAGCAGTCCACCCAAAGCGCAGACTAGAAAAATACAACAAAACGTAGTGTATTGGCAGCACAGATAGAAAGTAAAGAAGACAAAAACGATAACAGCAAGGAAAAAACGCAGGCAGTAGTGGGAAGCAGACCAAAACGCTAGCAGTTAGACAAGAGAGGAACAAAATGATAATCCAAACAGCAGAACAATTAGAATAAAACGCATAGTGCAGGAAAACAAAAGAGCAGCAACAAAAGAAGAGTGAAACGACAGTGCAAAGAGAAAATAGCAGAAATAAAATAAGAAAAGCAACAGCCAAGACATAAACGTCGCAGCAGAGACAAAACGCCATTACACAGCTTAAAAACGCAACACCACATGAAGCAAAACGCAGAGCAGATGAGGAGGGCATTAAAACGACATCTAGGAGGAATAACAGTGTAGAAATAAAACATACAGGCAGAAGAAACGCAACAGCTGGTGTATGAAGCGAAACGTAAACAAAGCAACAGACTCGATGTTCTTTTTTCAAAATGGAAGAGTTAAGAGGAAGCTTATTTATATGATGGGAGGAGGGAGAGAAATAGATTGGTAAATCTTATTGATATGTTTTATAGGTGGCGAATATTAAAGCGACGACTGTGAAATCTAGTGATAAATCCATATTTTACATTTTTATAGGCACTAAGTTAATTGTGATTTAACATTTTTATAGCACATTTTTATATGGAACTATATGATATTCTCTTATATTTGATTAATTGTCTTTTAGGTGATGATTTTGAGGAGATGTCACAAATTTGAAAATAAATTTCTCAATACTTATACGATTGAGGTGATTGTGGAGACATTCGAAAGCTAACAAAGAGCTCAAATCTAAAAGAAGTCTGGAATCATGAAAAACTACACTCAAAACTTCTAAAATAGGACTAACATCGGTCTTGAAGTGTAATAGACACCGTTTTTTTAATAAACACTCCGAACACATGTATAATTACAAGTTTAATCACTTTAAAACTCTATGTAACCTTAGCCCATAAATACTTTCATCAGGGGTCTCTGTAAGGGACTCTGAAGGTTTGTGACAGCCTTATTTTTCAAAAGCTTTATCGTTTTATGGTTTCTTTGAATCAAGGAGGGATTTCAAGCAAGTGTGGAGAAGACCGTGATAATTCTGCTAATTCTTTCTTTCCATTTCTTTCTTTTATATCAATATTATTTTGTTTTAGTTTTATTTTCATAATTTTAGGGTTAGGGATTTAGTTTATGATGGATCTTTTAGTTATTAATGCATTATTTGTTTATTTTCTTTTTAAAAATTAAAGTATACTATAAAGGGATAAAGATATATTCCTTAAATGAGGCAAATCAAATCAAGTATATAAGTATTGAAGACTAAGTTTAGAAGTTATAGATCAACTAATAATAAAGCAAGATTTTTTGGTATAAAATTTAGTGATACAAGCAGCCAAAATTATATAACATCCCATCTTAAACCTATTTCAAAGTTAAGTTAATTACTATTCTGATATCCATTTAAATTTGTTTTAAAATCTTGGAATTCCACTCTTTCTATGTGGCATAAACACAACATCCAACCATAATTTTGGAAAGTTTTTTGTCTCCTTTAGAGCTATTCCTAGGTTTGCTTTCCCACTGTAATTTTCTCCTAGTCATCTTCATCATATTATTTATCACATAGTTCTAAGGATTGATTCTATAAAGCATTAGAGTAGAAGCATATAAAGAATAGGTATTTAATTGTCAATGGTTCTAAGTTATAGAGGGGGCATATGCCTGACATTATTATTCCTTTGATTATGACTTAAGTTTTAAGCTTCATCTTAGTATCTAACCAAAAGGGGCTAGATATTGAACTGTAGAAGAAATTTTAAGACATGAAATTTTGTGATTTCTACAAGTTAGTAGCGAAAGTCTCCAAATATGAAAATATTCTTAGGAAAAAAGGTCATCGTAAGAAGAATTCACTAAGCACTTATATTAATAAGATGAATTTTTATGATTTGGCAATAGCTAAATTTAATATCCATAGAACTTGCATTTTACCTTCCTCAGAACATAAATCCCTAGGAGTTAAAAAGGAAAATTCATGTTCCTTCGACCCAAGTTCAGTATACCTTTCATTTTACCTTTTCAAAAAAAAAAAGTTCAGTATACCTTTTGCCAAAATGGAGGAGATTTTTGATTATTTATTATAAGAAAATTTTATCACATTTCCCCCGGAGCATAGAATTCTTACAAGAGAGGAAATTAGAGGTAGAGACTATTGTAAATATCACACTTGGAGCTATTCAAGGAATTCATATTTAGGATTTAAAAATGTGATCTGAGATTGTATTAATAAAGGAATTCTGATGTTTGCTAAAGCTGACTGGACTATGATAATAAATGAAGACATGTTCCCTCTAGTGGCAATTGTTAATGCTACTGAATTTGATTTGCACTTACTGTTAAACATGAAAAGGAAGTTGAAAATTATAGAAAATTCAGGAACATAGGATTTTATTCCTAAATATAATACCAAATTCTAGAATTAGGGCAAGAGAATCCTTAAGATCCAATAAAAGGTAAAGATCTTAGGAAGAAACCATTGAGCAGAATTCACTCAAGTTTATGAGTAGAGAAATGAACTTTGAATTTTTAGTTATCAATACCAGCAACCTAGATTTGTGGTATCACCATCTTGATATTAGCAGCTAGTAAGACACCTCAAAAATTTTTTGCCTTTAAATTGAACTAAAAAAAGATAGCTTAAGTGATAGAGATCCTCTGCCCAAGTTGAAAAAATAAATCAGCAATAATGAGATCCAAGAAGAAGATTCTAGTGAGTTCATTACAATTAGGGACATTCCTATTCAGCTTCCATATACTGCTTCATCTACAAAGCTTGTAGTTTCATTTGGTAAATCTAGTGTAAAGAGGGTAGAATCCCCTTCTGAGAAACATAAATGCAACGTGTTAGTACTAGCAACAGGACCAGGAATTCCCGAGAAGGTGGTTTTAGAAAAGCTAGTTGAGGTTATGACATAACATATATGGTCTTTATATATTAAGACTCATCTCATTAAAAGACCAACTTCAAGAGTTTTGGTGGATAATGGGTTGGAAATAAACATTATGCTGACTAAGATGATGATAGCTTTAGGAAAAGATGAAGTTGATTTAATTCCAGCAAAAGTGTACTTCACTGCATTCAATGTTGAAACTATTAGGGTATGGGGAATTGTCCTTATAAATATTAAAAGGTAAGGAATACTTTTTGACTACATTTTTTATTGTTGACACCCTTACCAATTACCAAGTCTTATTGAGGCAAAATTAGATCCACGTTAATTATTACATTCCATCATCTCTATATCATCTTTTACTTTTATAGAAAGGATGTAACGCCCCAACATATACCCTGGAAATATTATAGCTTGTCTAAGGTGTATTAACAAGTGACCATAATGAATTAAGTACATCTAACTATAGTAAGAGATATAATGGTACTTAATGTAAAAGAAAAGGGTAAATGGATAATTTGTTCGCTTCGGCATGGACATACATACTTAGCTGTGAAATATATATAGAAATGTTTTATATGTTTGCTTAGATTTATAAGTGTGATGTGAGGGGAATTGATAAAATAAGTATTCCATGAGTAAATTGGATTTTTTGGTCAAAATTGGATGTATTTTTGTGTTGCTCTTCCACGATAAGACCGAAGTTAGTTGATTTGGGATGTGTACCTCGCTAAATGGATAGGTTCCACTAAACATAGTTCTATAATTTGGCCATATCTTGGCCTATAGATGTCCAAATTGGATATTAAACTAGAGAAATAGGTATAAAAATTTCATGAAGGAACTGAAATTTGATTTTGTTTCTGAGAGTTTTGAATTATGTTTTGAAGTTGAGTTCTAGCTATTATCCTTGTTTTCTAACAACCTGTAGTTTTTGGGGTATAACTCCCGATATAATTAACCAAATTGAATGAAATTTATGCCATTAGAAACTTAAGACATAGGGGAATGAAATAAATTGATAAGATTATAGGCTAATGTGGGAATTAAAGGAAGAAGGACCAATATGCAATTTTCCTAAAGTTAACTCATGAACCAATAAGATTAAGGCATGTGTGTCTAATAGAATTGTAACACATGGTGCAATATAATTTTAGCACATGGTCCAATAGGATTGTAACACATGGTCCAATGGGATTGTAACACATAACCTAATAGGATTGTGATATATGGTCCAATGGGATTGAAACATGTGTCTAAGACTAGAAAATTCATGAAAAAGCATATGGAGAGGGAAGATGGACGACACTTTGATGGCTTAACTTCATATTTTTCTCCTCTCCATTTCACCTTCTTCATCCCATCATTTTTCATGTAAGAAATTATGCCAATCTTAGGTGGAAATCAAGTTGGTGATTCAAGCAAAGCCAAAGAGGAAGGGAAGGAAAAGCATTAGAAGAACTCCTTTGCCAATTTTAAGGTTTGGGACTACACTTAGTCTAATTTCTCTTTGTGTGTATGTTTGAATGGATAAGAAGATTCATTTGGATGTGGAATGGTTGCTGGGATGATACTTTGGTTCTACTTTTGTGTTATCTTGTATAAAATTGGTTGAATATGATAAGAGATTACGTTTAGTGGAATTCTATTTAGGGATAATTCATCCTACAAACCTCTAAATTTGGTTATTTCAGTTGAAAATTAAAACTAAGACATAGAAATAAAAATATCTAAAAGAGACTCTGACTTAATTTTGTCTTTGTGACATTGGAAATAAAGATAAAAAATGGTGACCTGATGCTGCCCCTGTTTTGGAGCAGCTTGTGATATTTGGTCTATATCTCATGAGTTAGGAGTCCAAATGGTCTGATTGTTAGTGTTATAGAAACGAGAGACATAGAGGGAAAATGTCTAGAAGACCTAGAAACCTATTTCTAACGTTTTTTATATGAATATTAAGGAACAAGTAGTGGTATGAAAAGAGAAAGTGTCTGTCACGATCGTGACATTGTTTTTGTTTCCGATTTCTATCGCATATGATCTGAACCTTTATGAATGTGTATGAGAATTTTCAAATACCTAGAAATAAATGAAATAGGACTTACCACATTTAAATTGGGACACTAAACATTGGAATATAAGATTGAGCATAACGCATTCCAAAGAAAATTTACATGTATATAAATGATTTGTAGGCATATTCATTACCCATATATTTATAGTATGATTATACAAGTGTGATTTTGATACCCTTCTAATGGTGTAAGCCATGAATTGCATGTATGAACACAAATATAGATTTTATGACTTGAAATGTATATCATATGATTTGTTAATGTAAGGCCCCAAATTGTACCATAGTTGGAATGTTTCATTGAAAACGTATTGCATATATCTTAAATTATGGTTTAATGAATCATACTTAGAGAATGGGAATTTATTGTCTTCATTAGAGACTTAAGGTATTAATGTTAGGCCCGGGTCTTGGAATATATTTCATGGATATATTACGCAAGGTTTGGGTAAAGATTAAGTGAAAAGAAGGCTTGTAAGTACTTAAAAAACCCATGTTTATATTGATTTTAGCAAGTTCAAATCTTGCACATGCACCCTTGTGTGACACTCAAACTTATAAGTGTCATATCTTTTGATTGATGTCCAAAAATTTACAAACTTTATACCATTAGAAAGATAAGAGGATAAGCTACAACTTTTATGAAGACAACTTTCTCAAATTCGGCTTGAATCAATACAGTTTATTGATGGTTTATACGTGGACTAATTACTTCGTGACAAATGGTAGCATGTTGTGTGGATGTGTGGTAGCTCTTAAATGGGACAAGTGTAGAACATGCAAGAAGACACATGTTGTTATAATTTGTTGACACCTAGCATTGGAGGAGATGAGTTTCTGGTTGGCTTATTCCTCACCATTTTTGTTCTCTCACCACCGAAACTCTCTCCCTCACTCACACCTCCTGGAATTTTTGCTTGCTTGATGAATCATCATCTTCACTTGACGTTTTTACATGCTACTGCACCAAGGAAGCTAGATTTTGCTATTTTCTATGTTTTTGTCCTCTTGGTCATCTTAATCTTGGAGTTGTGATATTTGCTTAAAAGGCTAGAGTGGCTTGCTCATTGAAGTAGGAAATTGTGTTAAAGAAGGTATGAGAATACTAATCTTGATTGCATGTTATCATATGAATTATTTTGATGCTTGATTGGATAGAATATGTATGGATTTGTTGATGAGTTGAGGTCTGGACATGAAATTGATGTATAGTTGAGGCATGACTAAGGTGGAATTGTGGTGAAAAGGATGAGTGTTGGAGTAAAGGGGTTAAAGATGTAAGATGTGAATTAATTGTACTAGTTTTACTGAAAGAATTTCACTGAATAGTCGTCGGTATTGAGGCTATAATTTGACCTATAGATATCCAAATGGAATTATTTTCATTTTGGATCAAACTAAAAACATATTCCTACAACTTTTATGAAGGAATGGAATTTTTTTTCTGTCTTAAAGGATGATGAAATTTGGCCTAAAGTTGAATTTAGGATTCTGTCATTGTTTGAGAATAGCCTGCAGTATTTTAGGTATAACTTGCAGCATAACAAACCAAAATGCATGATTTTGATATCATTAGAAACTTAATACATAGAGGAACTTTTGGTTAGAATAACATAATGCCCAGAAATCTCTTTTTATATGTCAAAATAGCCATACAAATCTGACCCGAAACTTGTCCTAAGAAATCTGAACTAATCTTGGTTGTGTAATTGTTGATATATATACGGTTAGGACTTTAACAATGGCTTTATTAGACTTAAGTGAGATTAATAATGAACCTAGGTGATGTTATATTAATGGAGAAAAACGTGTTTGAGTTATGGTTTATAAATGGAGTTGATAATATAAAAGATATAGGGTTTATAAATGATGAGCATAATGTTGAATTGCTTGGTGTGATCATGAATGAATGAGCTCTTAAAGCTTATATGTTATGAATTAGATATGAATGATTGTCAATTGGGAATTTATGCTATAATATTGTGAAAATACCAAACCATCAGTTGTCTGAGGAGTATTATAGTTAGGATTGTATTGGAAGTGCTTGCTAATTAGGTGCATATATATAATGTTTGATGACCCAACATTTCTATTGATGCAAAATTTCACATGTTTGTATTTATAAGGTTTGCGTAAAAATTCTGAAATCTGAAATGAATTGTTTTAAAACTATCAAGCCCTAGTCGTGGGTAAATAGGCATGCCTAGAAGGGTCTACAGCTGCTCCTAGATTTAAGGCATCGACATTTCAGTGTCTCCTGATAAGGATACTTCAGTGTCGAGACATAAGTCTCTCCTATTCTATGATACCGATAGGTATCTCCTATTTTAGTCCCATTACCCACTTCTGTAAAAAGGATTTAGCAAGTTAATTTTTTTTGTACTCTGTTACATGTACAATTCGGTTATAATTAAAAATGTTTTGAAATAATTAAGTTTTGTTCTGACTTATTCAGATACGGTTTTGACACAGACAAGTTCTGTTCTAATATCATGATATTCTGTTATGATAATTGTAAGATTTGCTTGAAGCCAATATATCCTATTTTGCATATTCTGTTCTGAGACACTTATTGTTTGGAATGCACTTTTATATATGATCTAATTTATATATGTCATTATCATATGACTGTTAGGGTCAGTAACCATTATGTATCATCTTTAGTTTTCCTCACTAAGTTATATGCTTAGCACGGTAGATTTGCCTCGTGTAGGTTCAAATAGAAGGGTATAAAGACTGGGACAAGGACAACCGCAGTGGCCAAAGAAGATTGAGTTTTGTTTTGACAAAATGTATATTTGAATTTGTTTTTGAGTTGTTTCTGATAATTGAAACAGTTTGAATGTGTTGGAAGGTTTGTAATAACTATAATACAGGATGGATTGGGTTTTAAGACATGCTTGTGATAAGTTCAATGTGTATAATGTATTTTGTTTGTAATCCATCTTGTAATGCAATACAATGTATGTTTGCCCAAATTAGTTTTTAAGGAAGATTTCAAATGCTTTGGTTTGTTTGTACTGTTTTGTATGGCATCTATATATTCTTCTAGGGGGTATGTGGGTGTTACACCTTTTGGTATCGGGGTATGGTTTAGGCGATTCTAGTTTAACCAACATTTAACTATTGCTAATAAGAGTTGTGTTTGGCCTAATGCAGTTTGTCCCATATTTTGATTGTAGAATTGAATATGGAAAGATCTTACGAAGCCGTTGACGAGGTTGTAGAGAGTAATAATCCTGAGCGATCTCATCCACTTATATCTGGACCATCTGGGGTGAATCGAGATGAAATATCACCACCTCCTCCTTCAGCTCAGGGAGAGGCTTTAGTTAAGTTATCTTAGGATATGATGACATTAATGCATCGTATGACTACACCCAAGCTCCGATTGATCAGCTACGGAAGTATGGATCCAAGGAATTTACTGGGACATCTTTGGAGGAATCTGAAAGAGCTAAATTCTGGATAGAGAAAGTGAAGAGGGTATTAGATGAAATTAGTTGTCTATTAGAACAGATGGTGCACTATGCTATCTCTCTTCTTCAGGGAGCAACCTATAAGTGGTGGAAGTTTGTTTTGAGGAATCTTCAACTACTGGTGCCTCTAATTTGGGATTTATTTACCTAAGAGTTCAAAGCTAAGTATGTTACGGAGGCGTACAGAAAGGAGAAGTGGAAGCGATTTCTGAACCTAAGACAACTGAACTTGTCGGTTGCTGAGTACGATCTGGAATTCAATCGACTCAGCAAGTATGCCACTAAACTGGTACTTACTGAGGAGTTCCAGTCTCATCAGGTCGAGGATGGTTTGAATGATTCCATCAAGGAGCATCTGACACCATTTATCCTTTTGCAACAAGTGAATTATCATCAGTTAGTGCAAGCTACTATGAAAATAGAAAGGCATGAGATGGTTAGGAGACAAAGAAGTCAACAAAAGGGCTTTGCTAGAGGAGGTCAGTCCTCAAGCAAGCAAAGTCAGGCAGGTGCTTCCTCTACACCAGAATTTACTCAGAGATTTGTGACTCAGGGAAGGCGATATAATTTTCCCTCATCGATTGCTAATGGTAGGGTTTCCTTTGGGGGCCGAGGTTCTGGTGCCTTGGAGTGCCTTTATACATCATTGGGGTATTTGTTGGAGGGTTATAGCTACATGTTTCCAATGTGGCAACACTGAGCATCTGATCGCCAATTGCCCTCTAAGACAGTCTCAGACATCGCAAGCCAGAGGGAGGTCTCTCATACACCTACTAGAAACAGAGGACAAAGTAGAGGTTATGGAGGATCTAGTCGGATTTGACCTAATTCGAGTACTTATTCAGAAACTGTTAATCAACCTAATGTACCTTCTACTCTAGCTCGAGCTTATGCTTTAAAAGCTCGTGAGGATCAGTACACACCTGAAGTCATTATGGGTATTGTTTCTCTCTTTGACTCTGAAATGTATGCTTTGATTAATCCTGGATCTACTCATTCTTATATCTGTGTTGGAGGAATTTCTAATAAAGTGATCCTTGTAGATCAGCTAGAGTATGATGTTCATGTAACCAGTCTTCTAGGTAGTAGTGTGATTGTTATTCAGGTCTATAGAAACTATCCTGTTATGATCCAAGGAAATGAGTATGTTGCGGATTTAATTAAATTGCCTTTTCATGAATTTAATTTGATTCTGGGTATGGATTGGTTGTCCAAGCATCAGGCAGTAGTTGATTGTAATGCTAAGGCTGTTATGTTTAGGAAGCCTAATTAGCCTGAAATAGTATTGCATGGCATTCACACTAGTTCTTTAACTAATATGGTATCTGCTATACAAGCCCGAAAACTCCTTAGGAAGGGATGTGAAGCTTATTTAGCTTTTGTGTTTGACTCTAAAAAGGAGGTTAGCAAATTGTAAGAGATTTTAGTGATAAGTGAATTTCTAGATGTGTTTCCTGAAGAGTTACCTAGACTCCCTCCTAAAAAGGAAGTGGAGTTGTCAATCGAAGTTGTGCCTGGCACTACTCCTATATTCAGAACACCGTACAGAATGGCTCCTATTGAATTGAAGGAGTTGAAAGTGTAGTTGCAAGAGCTACTAGATAAAGGGTTCATTCGACCCAGTGTATCACCGTAAGGAGCACCAGTCTTGTTTGTTAAGAAGAAGGATGGTACACTACGGATGTGCATCAATTACAGGCAATTGAATAGAGTCACAATGAAGAACAAGAATCCATTGCCAAGGATTGAAGATATGTTTAATCAATTGAAAGATGTAGGAGTGTTTTTAAAGATAGATCTACGATCGGGGTATTATCAACTTTAGGTAAAGGATGTGGATGTACTGAAGACTACATTTAGGACCCGTTATGGACATTATGAATTCTTAGTAATGCCTTTCGAGTTAACTAATTCTCCAGCTGCATTCATAGATCTAATGAATAGAGTATTTAGGCCTTATTTAGACCAGTTTATTATGGTGTTTATAGATGATATCTTGATCTATTTTGAGAATGAACATGACCATACTGAGCATCTCCGAATTATGTTACAGACCCTGCAGGAAAAACAATTGTATGTTAAGCTGAACAAGTGTGATTTTTGGCTTCAAGAGGTATCTTTTCTAGGACATGTTGTCTCTTCTCAAGGGATTAGAGTTTATCCTAGTAAGATATAAGCAATTGTTAACTGGAAGCTACCACGAAATGTAACAGAAGTGAGAAGTTTTCTGAGTTTGGCTAGTTATTATCGTCGATTTTTGAAGGGGTTCTTAGTGATAGCATCCCCTTTAACTAAACTGTTATGAAAAGGAGTGAAGTATGAATGGTCTAAAAGATGTCAAAATAGTTTTGATCAACTGAAACGTATTCTTACTGAAGCCCCTGTATTAGTTCAACCTATTTCTGGTAAGGAGTATGTTTTGTTTAATGATGCATCTAGAAATGGTTTGGGTTGTGTTTTGATGCAGGATGGAAAGGTAGTTGCTTATGCCTCTAGGCAACTAAAATCACATTAACATAATTACCCTACATATGATCTAGAGTTTGCAGCAGTAGTGTTTGCCTTGAAAATTTGGTAGCACTACTTGTATGGTGAAAGGTGTAGAATTTTCACAGATCATAAGAGTCTGAAGTATCTGCTTACTCAGAAAGAACTCAATCTGAGACAATGACGTTGGTTGGAACTGTTTAAAGACTATGATTGTATTGTAGATTACCATCCAGGCAAGGCTAATATCGTGGTTAATGCCTTGAGTCGGAAGACCATTACAGTATTATCAATGAAGTAGAGTGAATGGGAACTTGTATCTGATGGAGCTTTAATAGCTCAGTTGAAAGCAGGGCCTACTTTGAGACAAAAGATTTATGATGCTCAGAGAGCTGATGATAAGTTACAACAACTTATTTTAGCTACTCATGATGGTAAACAGCCTGATTTTTCTATGAAAGGAGATGGTGAATTGTATTATAAAGATCGGTTATGTGTGCCAGCTAATGATGAACTTAAGAAAAAGCTGTTGTTTGAAGCTCATAATACAGTCTTTACTATGCATCCTGGTGGAAACAAGACGTATCAAGATTTGAAGTAGCATTACTGGTGGTCAGGTATGAAACGAGATGTTGTAGATTATGTATCTAAATGTTTGACATGTCAGCAAGTTAAAGCTGAACATCAAGTTCCGTCTGGTTTGTTACATTCTATTTTTATTCCTCAATGGAAATCGGATAACATTACTATGGAATTTTTCATTGGAGTTCCACTTACTCAAAAGAAACATGATGCTTTATGGGTTATTGTGGATAAATTCACCAAATTTGCTCACTTTCTGCCTGTTCGTCTTAGCTACTCTATGGATAAGCTTGCAGATCTATATGTGAATGAGATAATGAGACAGCATGAAGTACCGTTATCTATTATTTCTGATCGTGATCCTCTATTTACTTCGAGATTATGGAAAAGTTTACAAAAGGCTTTGGGTACTCAAGTTAAGTTCAATATTGCTTTCCATCCCCAGACAGATGAACAATCTGAACGGGTTATTCAAATATTGGAAAATATGCTTCACAGTTGTGTGTTAGAATTCCCAGGAAGTTGGGATAACTACCTTTCTCTTATGGAGTTTGCTTATAACAATAGTTATCAGACTAGTATTGGCATGGCGCCTTATGAAGTGTTGTATGGTAGAAGGTGTAGAACTCTAGTGTGTTGGACTGAACTGAGTGAAAATAAGATGATTGGGCCTGATATTGTGAAGGATACTGAAGAAAAAGTTCAAGTTATCCAACAAAGATTGAAAGCTAGCAGTAATAGACAAAATTCCTATGCTGATTTAAAGAGAAGAGATATTGAGTATCAGGTAAGTGATAAGGTATTTTTGAAAGTATCGTCTTGGAAACACATACTTCGGTTTGGGAAGAAAGGTAAGGTCAGTCCATGTTATATTGGTCCTTATGAGATTCTGAAGAGAGTTGGACTAGTAGCTTATTAATTAGCTTTTCCTGGAGAATTAGCCAAATTACATGATGTGTTTCATATTTCGATGTTGAGAAAATATTAGTCTAACGATGCACATAAAATTCCTGTGTAAGAAATTTAAATACAACCAGATTTAACATATAAAGAAGGGCCTGTGTCTATTTTAGCCAGAGAAGTTCGTCAACTCAAGAACAAGCAAATACCTTTGATGAAAGTACTTTGGCAACACCATAGACTCAAGGAAGCAACATGGGAACCAGAAAAGACCATAAGGGCTTAGTATCCTCAACTATTTTGATCAGGTATGAATTTCGATGACAACATTCTTTTAAGGGGGACTGTAAGGTCCCAAATTGTACCCTAGTTGGAATGTTTCATTGAACATGTATTGCATATGTCTTAAATTATGGTTTAATGCATCATACTTAGAGAATGGGAATTTATTGTCTTCATTAGAGACTTAAGGTATTAATGTTAGGCCCGGGTCTCGAAATATATTTCATGGATACATTACACGAGGTTTGGGTAAAGATTAAGTGAAAAGAAAGGCTTGTAAGTACTTAAAAAACCCATGTTTATATTGATTTTAGCAAGTTCAAATCGTGCACATGTACCCCTGTAAGACAATCAAACTTGTAAGTGTCATATCTTTTGATTCCAATCTCCAAAAATTACAAAATTTATACCATTAGAAAGATAAGAGGATAAGCTACAACTTTTATGAAGACAACTTTGTCAAATTCGACCTAAAGCAATACAGTTTATTGATGATTTATACGTGGACTAATTACTTGGTGACAAATGACAGTATGTTGTATGGATGTGTGGCAGCTCTTAAATGGGACAAATGTAGAACATGTAAGAAGACATATGTTGTTACAATTTGTTGACACCTAGCATTGTAGGAGATAAGTTTCTGTTGGAGTTTCTAGTTGGCTTATTCCTCACCATTTTTTTTCTCTCACCACCGAAACTCTCTTTGTCACTCACACCTCCTGGAATTTTTGCTTGCTTTTTGAATCATCATCTTCACTTGACGACTTTACATGCTACTGCACCAAGGAAGCTAGATTATGCTATTTTCTATGTTGCTGTCCTCTTGATCATCTTAATCTTAGAGTTCTGATATTTGCTTGAAAGGCTAGAGTGGCTTGCTCATTGAAGTAGGAAATTGTGTTAAAGAAGGTATGGGAATACTAA
>JANQAP020000014.1:9464797-9477962 GCA_026874005.2 Erythroxylum coriaceum
AGATACACCCACACCACCTTCAATTGTTAAGCCCCCCACTTTAGAGCTTAAACCCTTACCTGCCCATTTGAGATACACCTTTTTAGGTAAGAACCATACTCTACCTATCATTATCTCCAACCAATTAGATTGTGAGCAAGAAGAGAAATTGGTGGAATCAATTCTGTTTATTTTTATTGTTTCCGCACAAATAAACAATTGCTACACTGGTCTTTGTGGTTTGACCCTATTCACCACTTTGCTCGTTTAAGTGTTATAGAGTAAGAATTTATTTTTGCTGGTTTGACACTTCATCAAATTTTGGTGCCGTTGTCGAGGAACAATGTTTACGTTTTTTTTGTTTATGTTGCTAATCATTTTCTCTAGTTACTTCCATGCAGCATTGTGTTTCTGCAGGTGATTTATTGTTTGATCTGGAGATAGAGAAGACCGTAAAACAACTCAGGAAAGCTACTAAACTACGCAAAAGACAAGCTTCTACTTCTGCGCAAGTCTTGCTTGACCAAACTGAGAACTTGCTTACCTTTGAGACTGAGTTATTAAAAGATTTTGAAGAAGCAGAGATGGCAAATCAGCAACCTATTCCACCTGTGCAACCAGCTAGAAATCGAGCTTCTGCAACTCTAAGGGACATGCTTGCACCACCAGTAGAGGATCAACTTCTATGTATTCAGTATCAGGCTGCAGAAGATGGGTTTGAGTTAAAGGCTGGGTTTATTCAAGCTTTGTCAAAATTTCACGGGTTACCTTCTAATGACCCAAACAGACATCTCAAGGATTTTCATGTGGTCTATTCTGGATTCAAACCGAGAGTCATAACAGAGGATCAGTTGAAACTGCATGCTTCCCTTTTTCTCTAGAGGGCACAGCTAGAGACTGGTTGTATTATCTTCCACTGGGACAGTGGATACATGGCCTGATATGGCGTGGTTATTTTTAGAAAAATACTTCCCAGCTTCTAGGGCTGCTAGTTTGCACAGAGAGATTTGTGGCATTAGACAAAGAGATACAGAAAATATATATGAATATTATGAGAGATTCAAGAGGCTTTGCGCAAGTTGTCCTCATCATAGAATTATAGAGCAGCTCCTTATTCAGTACTTCTATGATGGGATGTTACTGAATGATAGAAAAATTCTTGATGCTGCTAGTGGGGGAGCCATAGTGAAAAAGACATCTCAAGAGGCCAGAAACTTAATTGCAGTAATGGCTGCAAATCTTCAGCAGTTTGGGTATCGTTCAGAGACACACACTCGCGGTGTCCATGAGGTAAGTAGTTCTAAACTCAAAAGTAGACTTGAAAAGATTGCTGAATTGCTGGAAAGACAAGTTATTAATTCTTCCAATGCTAATAGTGTCAATGTAAATGCCGTAACTAAAGGACCATAAGTCCCTATTTGCCATATTTGTGGATTTCAGGGCCATTTTACTGATGCTTGCCTAACTCTGCAAGATGATACTCTGGGAGCTGATGTCAATGCAATCAATGATAATTATTAGTCTCAGAGAAAATATGATCCCTATTCGAATACTTACATCCTAGGATAGAGGGATCATCCCAATTTGAGATATGGGAATGGGCAACAAGGTCAGAGTAGTCAGCAGCGTCAGCCTCAACAACAACAACAGCAGCAGCAGCATCTGAGGCCTAACTATGGTGACCGCATTTTTACGTTGGAGGATCTTATGTCACAGTTGACTACGGCTCAATTGACGACCAATACACAACTGCAAAGTTTGGTTCAGTTTCAGAATGATTCATCACAATTTCAGGCTCAGACTAATAAAATTTTTCAAGAGCTAAGGGAGCAAATTAGTCAACTGACTGCTGCACAGAATCAAGAAAAATTACCCTTCTAGCCTACTGTCAATCCCAGGCAGAATATCAGTGCCATTACCTTGCATAGTGGAAAAGAAATTGAAAGTGCTTGAGGATCACAGAAACTTCAACATGACCATGTTGAAACTATCAAGCCAGAAAAAAGAAGCTAAAATTGAGAAAATCGTGATAGCTAATCCAGAAAGACCACCATTTCCACATAGGTTAGCCAAGAAGAAGAAACTACAGAATGATGAGGAGGCTTTAAAGATTTTTGGGAAAGTGGAAATCAACATCCCCCTTCTCACATTGCTTAGATAAACACCAAGGTATTGCAAATTTCTGAAGGACTTGGTTACTAACATGACCAAGATGAGAGGCAATCAGTGTGTAGTGATGAGTGAGAATGTCTCAGTAGTGTTGTAAGGGAAGTTACCAATAAAGGAAAAGGACCAAGGTATGTTTACCATTCCTTGTAAAATTGGCAATGTTGGTATAAAACAGGCTATGCTAGATTTAAGGGCTTCTATAAATCTTATGCCGTTGTCTATTTATACTACATTGAATGCTGGTCTTATGCCATTGTCTATTTAACATTAGCTGATCGCACTAGTAGGTACCCTGAGGGATTGTTGGAGGATGTTTTAATGCAGGTAGATGATCTAGTATTTCCTACAGATTTGTACGTGATGAGAATGGAGGATGAGGGGTCACCTGCGTCTAAGATGATGTTGCTAGGATGCCCATTTTTAAGCACTTCTAGGATAAAAATTGATGTTCATGGGGGGACTTTAACTATAGAGTTTGATGGTGCCAAAGTTACATTCAATATTAATAATACCATTAAGCATCCTGTTGATTATTGTACAGTTTTTGCTGTTAATTGTATTAACCCCTTCATCGAGAAAGTTCTCGAGTTGTGTGTTGATGATTTTTTGCAGGTTGTAATAACTAATAACATTACTCATGCGAAGCTATCAAAAATCGAGACTAAATGGGTAGTTCCGAGAGGTATGGTCTATGCTGTACATGATTTACAGGCATTACAGGTTACGTCTGGCATGTTACAGCAATCACTGAAGATTGACAGCAACAAATTAATCCCCTCCATTCTTCAGCCACCAATATTGGAGCTCAAAGCATTACCAGCACACCTCAAGTATGTCTTCTTGGGGGAGGCCGAAACATTACCTGTGATTGTCTCCAATCAGTTGAGCGGTTTAGAGGAAGAGAAGCTTATCCATGTCCTGAGGGAGAATAAAGAAGCTATTGGATGGTCGATTGCCAACATCAAGGGAATCAGCCCTACCATCTGCATGCATCGAATCCTGTTAGAGTATGATTGCAAACCCAACAGGCAACCTCAGCGTCGATTGAGTCCACCAATGATGGAGGTTGTAAAAAAAAGATATTGAAATTATTGGCTACAGACATGATCTATGCTATTTCAGATAGCAAGTGGGTAAGTCCAATATAGGTAGTTCCTAAAAAAACTGGCCTTACTGTTGTTGAGAATGAAAAAGGTGAATTAATACCCACTAGAGTTCAAAACGGGTGGTGTGTATGTATTGATTATAGAAAATTAAATGTTGGTACTCGTAAAGATCATTTTTCTTTACCATTTATTGATCAAATGCTTAAGAGACTTGCATGTCGTTCTTATTATTGTTGTTTAGACGGTTATTCAAGCTTTCACTAGATTCATGTAGCGCCTGAAGATTAGGAAAAGACGACATTCACTTATCCGTTTAGCACTTTCACTTACAAATGCATGCCATTTAGTCTTTACAACGCTCCAGTGACATTTCAGAGATGTATGGTAAGTATCTTTTCTGACTACATAGAGGAAATTATTGAATTTTTCATGAATGACTTTACTGTGTATGGAGATTCCTTTACATCTTGTTTAAAAAATTTGAGGAAAGTGTTAAAAAGATGCATTGAAAAAAATCTTGTGCTTAATTATGAAAAGTGTCATTTCATGGTTAATCAAGGCATCATATTAGGACATATAGTTTCGACTAGGGGCATTGAAGTGGATAGATCAAAAATTGATGTGATTAGCTCGCTGCCTTACCCTACAAATGTGCGGGAAGTACGTTCTTTTCTTAGTCATGCAGGTTTTTACAGGCAATTTATCAGAGATTTTTCGAAGATAGCCCATCTAATGAGCAACCTTTTGCAGAAAGATGTGCCGTTTGAATTCAATGAAGACTGCAAAAAGGTTTTTGATATTTTGAAGGAAAAGCTGGTTACTGTGCCTATCATTAAACCACCGGATTGGAACCTCCCTTTCGAGCTCATGTGCGATGCCAGTAACTATGCTGTAGGAGCAGTTCTTGGGCAGAGGGTAGGGCGTGACCCTCATGTGATATACTAAGCATCAAAGACATTGGATAGTGCTCAGCAAAACTATTCAACCACTAAGAAAGAGATGTTTGCTGTGGTCTTAGTACTAGAAAAATTCAGATCATACTTATTTGGTACGAAGGTGATAGTGTATTCAGATCATGCTGCTCTTTGGTACTTGATGAGCAAAAAGGATGCCAAGCCAAGACTTATTCGGTGGGTTCTTCTGCTGTAAGAATTTGACATTGAGGTCAGAGATAAAAAGGGAGCGAAAAACCTGGTAGCAAATCACCTGAGTAGGCTAAACAATACCTTTAGAGATGATTTGGTCGTTACTAAGGAGTTTCCTGATGAACAGCTATTTGCGATGACTTCAACATAGCTTTGTCGAAACCTATAGTACGTAAATCTGGTCAATTTCATCACCTAGAATGGATACCCAGATGGTAGCACATATGCCCAGTGCCATAAATTGAAGAATGATGCCAAGTATTACATTTGGGATGATCCATATTTATGGAAAATATGCTCTGACCAAATTGTGCAAAGGTACGTACCTAAATATGAGATTTCTTCCATATTGCAATTTTGTCATGCATCAGCTTGTGGTGGCCATTTCGGCCCTAATAGGACAGTTAAGAAAGTACTTGAATATGGTTTCTATTGGCCTGACATTTTTAGAGATTCTTATGCATTTTGCAAAGCATGTCACAGGTGCCAAATGACTGGCAATATAGGCCGAAGAAATGAAATACCTCAGACCCCAGTTATTGTTTGTGAAATATTTGATGTGTGGGGGATTGATTTCATGGGCCCTTTTCCATCATGATTTGGTTTTCAGTACATTTTGTTAGCTGTCGATTATGTTTCGAAATGGATAGAGGCAAAAGTCACTCGAATCAATGACTCTAAGGTTGTTGTCAATTTTGTGAAGACTAATATCTTTGTCAGGTTCGGCATTTCGAAAGCAATCATTAGTGATCGCGGGACTCATTTCTGTAATAGAGTGTTTACTGCTTTACTGAAGAAATATGGAGTTGTTCACAGGACATCCACAACCTACCACCCTCAAACCAATGGGTTAGCTAAATTGTCCAGTCGAGAGGTAAAGAATATTTTGGAGAAAACTATATATTCAGCATGAAAGACTGGAGATGGCGCTTAGATGATGCTCTTTGGGCTGACCGCATTGCCTACAAAATGTCATTAAATATGTCTCCTTATAGACTTGTTTATAGCAAGGCCTGTCATCTGCCAGTAGAAGTTGAACACTGAGCATTCTGGGTCGTGAAGCAGTGCAACATGAGTTTTGATGCTGTTGGGCAATAAAGGAAGTTGTAGATTCAGGAATTGGAAGAACTACGAAACCATGCTTTCGACAATGTTGTTACATACAAGGCCAAAACTAAAGCATTTCACAATAAGCAGCTTGCCGAGAAGAAGCTCAAAGTTGGGCAGAAGTTACTTTTATTTAATTCGACTTTGAAACTTTTTGCAGTGAAATGACGATCCAAGTGGATTGGACCTTTTGTAGTCACAAAGATTTATCCTTATGGTGCTGTGGATATTCAAAGCATGGAAACAGGAAAAATTTTCAAGGTGAATGGCCATCGTTTGAAGCCATTTTATGAAGGATTTCAGCCCTATTCCGTTGAAGTTATCTCTTTGAATGAACCTCCTGATAACTGAATAGGGCTCATGTCGAGCTAACAACGTTAAACAAACACGCTTTTTGGGAGGCAACCTAAGGTTTACATTAATTTTGTTCTTCGCATTTTAATTTTTAGTTGTTCATATTTCTGTCCTGTTTCTTGTTTTTTGACATTTTTTTTTGAATTTTATTCCAATATTTTGTTGTTGTTGGATATCACTTGGTCGCGAGGTTTTTATTGCTTTACAGGACAGTATGAAAAAAAAAGAGAGAGAGAGAGTTGGTTAATTAAATGGTTTGCATAACTGCACAGAAAATTTTAAAGATGAGTCAACTAACAGTAGTCCAAGCAAGGTGGCATGGTGACATGGTTGTAATTTTTGGCCATTGTTTTAAACTAAGTGTGGGGAGGGAAACCATGAGGGCATTTTAGTCTATCAAGATCAATACTGACACTTTTAAAACAATCTTTCACCCTTTTAACCCTAAAATCCATTAACTCCTCTTCTACCACCACGCGTCGCCCCACTCATCAGTGCCCAAAAATCCATTAAATCTTCAACACCTATCAAATCCATTTGTCACCACCCCACACCCATCAACGTTGCACCTCCCACAAAACATAACACCCATCCATGCCGTACCACCTATAACACCCAACACCATTAGTCACCGCAACGCCGTACAAACCCATCAGCACACGCCCCCCTCCCACAACACCCATTCCATGCCAAGATTTCGTAGTCAACCTCCATCTATAGCCACCTTACCCATCGACAGTGATAAGCAACCTGCAGATTCCTCACCACCTCAATGCTCCACTCGCAAACGCCGAGTTCTGACAACACCTCTACCACCTTCTCGTGACGACACTGAAATTGACGAAGAGGAGAATACCTTTGGAGCAGAAGAGCATCCTAATGTCAATGAAGAGGACACCCAACCTAGTGCGACAGAGGCTGAGAATGATGCAGAGACTATCACTAAGGAGCATCGACGCTATTCCCGGTCCAAACGTGGTCCACACATTCAGAGGAATAATCTTATAGCCCACGGCCAAGACAAAAATCTTGGCTACGAGGATGCCGCAGATATCCGATTGCTCAACTAACTTAAGGGCAGAACGATTTGTCCGTTTTAGTATGTGGATGAATCTTGCTTAACTTGCTTTAATTTACAATCTCAGTTTAGGTCTTTGGTAGATAATTTAGGATTGGGTGTGTTGGTGGATTTGCAGCTTCCGATTTTTAAAGAATTGGTTTGTGATTTTTATACTTCCTTTAAATTTGAAATGCCTATCGATGGTGATATCACTACACCTGCTACTATTCGATTCAGGATTTTAGAGCGTCACTTTTCTATGTCTGTAAATGAATGGAATGTAGTTTTAGGCTTTGTACCCAATTCTCTGCTTCCTCATTATTCCTATATTAATTCTTTTTGTGATTATCCTGACTGGTATAATGAGAAAGAGACTTATTCAGTGTTGTTCGCTGATCCACAAATGTATAATCCTAGCTTGTCTAAGGCTAATTCTTTGATTGATCCCATGCATAGGATTTTCCACTACTTTCTAGTGTTTAATTTTTTAGGAAAAGCCAATAATATTCATGTGATTTCTAAAGCAGAGCTCTTTCTTTTATGGTGTGCTCAGAATAACATAAAAGTTAATATGGGTTAGTTTTATATAACACATATTTTATACATCTTGGCACATTGGACACACCCACTTATTTTGGGCTCTATGATCACACTGCTGGCTGTCAAATTATATGATTTTAATCTTTATTGTCATCATCTATTAACTTCGGGACCACAGGTCTTAGCCTTGGATATGAGTGCTTTTTGTAAGATACAGGTTACTCGTGCATTAGCCGATGGAGAGTTTGTGATCCCACCACCAGATGTTGAGATAGCTGGGCCCTCTCGAGCTCCATCTATGGTACTTGTGAAACAAATAGGATGGTTGGAGTGTCAACAAGGCACTTTGGAAAGTTCGCTCAACAAGTTACAATCTCAAGTCACAAAGATTGAGCGCAACATCACCCATTGGTTTAAGTGTAGCGGTCATGGCAACCCACCATTTCCACCATCACCTTAGCGCGTCACTTAGAGAAGCTTTCTCTCACTCTTTACTTTTTACTATTCTTGTCTTTTATTTGCTAACATTGAGGACAATGTTTAGTCTAAAGTGTGGGGAGGGGAAAGTTTCAATTGTTTAGCTTTGCTTGTTTTATTTGCGTAATTGTTGGTTTGCGTGTTATGTTTGTTGTTCAATTATTTTGCTAGATTTTGCTGTTTTACAATTTTTGTTTTTCGTTTCATACATGCATCATGCAAAATGTTTTGGAAATCCCCATTGTGGAAAATTAAATTTAACTACTTTTAAACACGTTTTTATAAACAATCTTGCCTTCTTTGTTTAGGAAACTTGAATTGTTAGCTACTTTGGCCTAATTGATCTTTTCTTGATCCTGTCTTGTCATGACTCGAGTTAGTGTGTGTACTGGAATTAACAGACTGCTTCAGTTGCTTGCACCTTTTAGAAAGTAATATGCATACATCCATACTAAACACACTGTGAGATTTTTAAGACATAGGATAGAGAGTGCAACTTTACACGCACTCTACTTTTCTTTCGGAGAGCGCACACATTTGTCCCCTGCTAGAAACTGACATAAGTTCTGCTCAAAACCACATTTAGTACACTGGAATGAAGCTAAGGCATTGTTTGTGTAGCCCCTTGCTATCCATTTTCTTTCAAAATCCAACCAAAAAAAAATTTATATCCTAGTTCAACTCCTTTGAGCCCAGACCTTTTCTTTATTTTAACATTAAAAAAAACCCATTTTAACCTATGACTTCTTCTTTCAAGCCCTGACTTTTGCACATAGTTGAGAAAAATTACCAAGTAGCATATGTAATTATATATCATGTAGGCCAATGTTTAGTCACTTTGGGGTAATATCTGAATTGTTCGCTTAATTATGCTTTGTTGATAAAAAGGAGAGAAAATCATAACTGGCTGAAATATATTTGCTAGTGCTAGTTTTGAAAAAAAATTGAAAAAAAAGTGAAAAGCTGAGAAAAAAGAAGAAATTATTATGTAAATAAATGCATGAGAGGTAGTTTCAGCAGCCTTGGTTCAACTTCATTATAATAATTGAAGTTAAGTGAATGATGGATCTACGATATGGTATACATGGGTCAAATGAGCTTAATGGTTTAATCTTTTTATTTGTGTTGACTTAAAACTGAAGTTGTTGGCATGTGTCTACTTGGTACATATTTTGCTCTTCTCAACACAATTTCCTTGGTAACCAACTAGCCCCATTACAGCCCATTAAAAGATCTAGCTGACTAGTGTGGGTTTTAAACCCGAGCTAGTGGTAGAGATTTGAACTCGTGTCAATCCTATGGAAAGAATATATTTGTTCTGGATTTTTAAGAGAAACACCGACACCCAAATTTCACATAAGAGAATGAGTGAAACAACTACGAGGGTGTGGATGTTATTACTTAGCATTTCTGAAGCGGTTAACATTCCTAATTAATTAGGAGATCGACCTTCATGGGTTTGTTTGTCTAATTCTAGATTGCATACATTAACTTAAAAAGTGATAAGTACAGTTGAAAGAATTATGATAAGATGTTGAAGTGTCTTGATAATTTGAGTTGATTGAATACTTGAGGGCAAATATTGTTCAAGTGTGGGGAGTTTTGTTAACTTGCATTTTGTGCATGTTATTTGTATGTGTTTTATGTTATTTTGATACGTTTATGTGATGTTTTGCTTGTGTTTCTATGGTAATTCGTGTCTTTATGAAATACCAAAGTGATGCAATTTGGAGTGAATTTAGCTAATCTAGAACTGGACAGAATTTCAACATGACCATGTTGAAGGTGCCGCGACGCTGGCAGATTGCTACCTGCAAATCTCAGATTAATTACCTTAGGATTTGGGCCCAAATGACACAACCCCTTATGTTAGACAAAGTCAAGTTATTTATAACCCATTGGAGCTTTATTTTCATGTTTTATTAAGGCCCATTTTGTTTATTGTAAAGAAAAAAACCCAGACTATGAATAGACTCACTTTTAGGAAATTAAAGGACAATCAGCTTTAGAAGAGAACAACAGCGGCAGCAGCTCTTATGGGTGGGAAAAAGACAGAACGACTCTCCTCTAACAATATTGTCTTTTACTATTGCTATGCGTGGCTAACTTTTCATCTAGACGAGGTATCTAACGTTCGATTAATGTAATTCGTGAGACTCATTTGATTTAATTGCTTTTGTTTATCTCTTACATTTGTTTGATCTTCGTGCTATAATCAATTTATTATTATCATGTTTGTTGATTAATGAGGCCTATTAATTGATTGACTTGGTGATAAATTGTCGAATAGATTAGTGAATTTGTGATTTTTGTCTATCGAAATGGCGAATTAATTTCAATTAAGAAATTAGTAAGATTAAATAATTTAGTCTAAATAGATTGCGGCTTCTCAGATTCTGTTGGCTAAGACAATGGTCTATTAGAGTCTACTGCTGCCATAGATTATATTTTACGGAGCTTTACTCAGGAATAGTCTAATTGGTTAGGGTAATAATCTGCGGAGCTTTACTCGAGGTTATCGAATAATTACGAATGGATTGGTCGATATGTGTTGTTCACTGTCTTCTATAACTTTGTTCATAAGAATGAACTGAATTTATATTCTTGAGGCTATGATCGGATTACAGTATCGAACGGAAGAGTACCTTGGCTAGGCCTTTCTTTATATTGTTTTCAATCTTTATTTGTAATTGCCTTCTGCATGATTTCTTGTTCTGAAATTAATCATTCCTAAATCAATTCTGTTTATTTTTATTATTTTCGCACAAATAAACAATTGCTATACTAGTCTCTATAGTTTGACCCTATTCACCACTTTACTCATTTAAGTGTTCTAGAGTAGGAATTTATTTTTGCTGGTTTGACACGCCATCAATTATCTCCCTCTAGGTGAGACTCATAAACTACCTTTGCTTATGTTGGATATACACCTCAGACAAATATTTCTTCCTATAAGCAGCTAGGAAGTCCTCCCATGTCAATACTGGTGGTTTTATTTGACCCTAAGTACACTTTCCCACCAATGCAAGGCATCTACTGTTAGACCCCGTTTCCGGAGTCTAACTCCTTGCTCTGATACCATAAGGTGCTAGACTCCATTTTCAAAGTCTAACTTTCATGCTCTCTCTGAATACCATAAGACGTCGGACCACGTTTTTGGAGCCCAGCGATCGCATTCGGATAACATACATTCATCAACTATGCTTGCATTCAAAACTCCCCTTTCTAAGCTCAGTTCCGCTCTTCGAATAGTCGACTGATCCATTTATCCAACTGACAGGTCTGATTGTTGATAATCGACTTGCAGCTAAATAGTCGACTTGTCCAATGCTCCATTTTAACCCGAACACCTCAAGGAATAGCGTTGGTGAGTCCACCATTTTACACATGTACCTGCTTCGGGGCTATAGGCATAACTCTTTCTATAGGCATCCAATTTAGGGTTTTTTTGGATAGTTTGAAAGAGGACTTCAAGAGCTACAGCTTTCATGAAGACCTCAAAGACCAATTGTATCTTCTAAAGGGTCGAAAATAGGGCAGAAGATAAACCGTGGACAGTAACACAGACGAAGTCTGTGAACAGTAACACAAACGAAGTCTGTGAACAGTAACACAGAAGAAGTCCGTGAACAGTAACTATTAGACCCGCTTCCGGAGTCTAACTGTTTCTTGTTCATGCTTACTTATTCATGCTTGCATTCTTGTTCTGATACCATAATATGTCAGACCCCGTTACCGGAGTCTAACCCTTTCATGCATGCTTACTTGCTTGATTATTCATGCTTGCTCTGATACCATAATCCGTCGGACCCCGAGTTCGGAGCCTGACTTCTCATACATGCTTATTCATGCTTTCTTGCTTGCTCTGATACCACATCTGTCACTTTCATGCATGCAAAATATCTTACTACGTAAATTATCTTCCAGAAATAACACCTTAATCATGTTCGGATTATCTTCTCAAAACTCCTCTTTATTAATCTCAGCTCATTTCCTAGAACAGTCGACTAGTCCATTCCTACCTTTTCAACCTGAATCCTCTCATTATCAGCGTGGTTGAGTCCTCACTTTACACTTATACTTGCTTCGGAGCTCTTAATATAACTTCTCTTACAGGTATCCAAACCAGTGTTTCTTTAGTTAGATGGAAAGAGGACTTCAAGAACTATAATCTTCCTGAAGACCTCGAAGACCAACTTTGTCTCCTGAGGGTTCGAAAAAGGGACAGAAGATAAGCGTGAACAGTAACCCAGACGATAGTGTGAACAGTGTCACAGACGAAGTCTGGGAAACACAGACGATATCTTTCGATCCTTATAACTTTCTTTAGTGTAATCGGTTCAGGGTATTCTCCATATGGTTGGAAAGATGTTTTTAAGATCTACAACTTCCCTGAAGACCCCAAGATTCAACTCTACCTTCTGAGGGGTCAAAAATGGGACAAAAGATATGTTGTGAACAGTAAACCAGACGATAATGTGAACAGTGTCACAGACGATATCTTGTAAGCGTCCTAACTTTCTTTAGGAGAATCGGTTTAGAGGGTTCTTTATACGGTTCGAAAGGGAATTTTAAGCTCTATAACTTCCTTGAAGACCTCAAGGGTCGAATCTAACTCCTGAGAGGTCAACAATGGGACAGAAGATTCACGGTGGATAGGAACACAGAAGATACACTTCACTCCAGTACTTCTTAACTCTTTCTTATAATCCTTGGTTCATAAACTATCCTCTGTGTCCTATCTTCTGTGGCTGACTTTTATCTTCTGGGTTGACCCTCTATTGACTGTGAATTATCGTCTGGAGTCTGTGAACAGTAACACAGACAATAGCCTATGAATAGTAACACAGACGATAATCTGTGAATAGTAACATAGATGATGTTTTATGTTACTCAGAAGCTACTCTATGAACAGTAGCACAGACGAAGTTCATTCGTCTGTGTACAGTAGCATAGACGATCCTATCCTCTACGCTCTATCTTCCATGTTTCACTTTACTCGTTCTTCATACTCTTCATTCATCTTTTCCTCTGTGTTCTAACGTCAGCACAGAGGATACTTATACTCTTATATCCTCCTTGCCTCTGTGTTATGACGTCATCATAGAGGATACTTATGTGCTTAAATCCTTCTTGCTTCTATGTTGTGAGGTCATCACAGAGGATACTTATACTCTTATATCCTCCTTGCCTCTGTGTTATGACGTCATCACAGAGGATACTTACAC
>JANQAP020000015.1:0-15001 GCA_026874005.2 Erythroxylum coriaceum
AAAATGATGTCATTTTTTACAAAATGATATCATTTTACCCCTATCTTGTCAAGTCTTAGGCTGGACCAGGCCTAAGTAACTTGACCTCGAGCCCTTCTTAGGCCCAACTGGGTCCAAAAGATCGAACTTGAGGCCTGAAGACTTCAGGCCTAACCCAGGTTCATTTGCCAAGCTTACCAAAAAAGAAGCCATATGGGAAACTACGTTCGAGTTGTAGAAGAGGTTCTCATAAGTGAATCCAACAAACAACGCAATTTTTGAAGGAGAAGGGGATGATACGAACATCTAACCCGAAGCATTACAGGGATGAAGAAGAAAGCTAGAAACGACATTGAAGATTACATATTAGTAAATAACCAGATACGCATCGTGTCAACATGGACTATAACAACCATACGATAGGACAAGACACGTTCTTATCTACAAACTTCCTGTACTGTTATTTGGTAACCGTTGTAACGAATTGCCAGAGCAATGAAAAATCAACGTTCACCAGCTCGTTTGCAGCAAGTGTGCGAGTGAGTTAGAATTTTCACAACAGTTGTTGTTTGTTGGGTTGATTTAGGAAGAGGAAGAGAATGGAGGGAGTAGATCACTTGGTCGAGGAGAGGAACCGAGCTGAATTCGATGCGGAGGAGATGAAGATCGTATGGGCGGGCTCTGGCCAGGAGTTTGAATCCTCCTTCTTTTTTTTGGTTTATTATATTTGATGATAGAGGTATTCTTAGTAGGAAGGAGTTGATTAAGAACACTCTGAGGAAGGCTGCTCATGCCTGGAAACGTATAATTGAGCTTTGCCTTTCTGGTACTTTCTTTTCTTTTCTTGGCGTTTTAATGTTGTACTTGCAAACACACTGGGGACGGCTGCTCATGCATGGAAACGTATTACTGAGCTTCGCCTTTCTGATACTGTTTTTTCTTTTCTTGGCGTTTTAATCTTGGGCTTGCATACACTAGGGAAATTAAAATTGTTTCTTGTTGACATTGTGGTTGTCGTCGCAGAAGAGGAGGCTAGTAAGTTAAGGTTTTTTGTGGATGAACCTGGATTTGCAGATGTTCATTGGGTAAACACTATTTTTCACTTTTATCATTTTGGATTTCCTTTTAATGCTCGTTGTCAACTTTTTTTAGTTTTTCTTTGGATATATAATCCAATCTTTTGTACTAAATTTTCTATTTATTTTTTATGTTGCTTCCCTTAGGGCATGTTTGTAACGGCTATTGAAGGACAAGGCACCGATGAGCAACAACAAAAGTGGTTGGCTTTAGCCTATAAAATGCAAATAATTGGCTGCTATGCACAAACTGAACTTGGTCATGGATCCAATGTTCAAGGTCTTGAAACCACTGCAACATTTGATCATGAGACTGACGAGTTTGTTATTCATAGTCCGACACTAACTTCATCCAAAGTGACTTGCAAACTCATCATTTGTGTTTGATGACCATCTTTGTTATGCCATGTTTGAGATAATTATTTATAGTTTATTGCTAAGTTGGTTTCCACGTCCATGCACTGCTTGAAGTTAGCGATGCCAATGGCTTAGGCCAGTCCGGATCTAGGAAGCCTAGCCCGACATCTGTTGTCTCATGTCTGGGCCCGATACAACAAGCTTAAGCCCGAACCCAGCCTGAATTATTTTCAAAAAAATTATATGTTAAAATCCCGTCATTTTGTTATTAGTCGTTGGGCTTCAAGTTGGGTCAGGTTAGAGTAGAGGTTGAGTCAACCAGGCCGGGCCAATTGCATCCCTACTTGAAGTCCATGCTAACTAAATGGAAACATGCAATGTACGCATATTAATTTATTCGGTGTTTGTGGTGGAATATAATTCTTTCTTTGCTGTAATCGGTTATCTAGTGGTGGCCTGGTGGCTTGGGGAAAGTTTCCACACATGCTATTGTCTATACCCGTCTTATAATCGATGGCAAAGAGCATAGAGTTCATGGTAAGTACTGGAAGAGTTTATTCAAATTTTGCAGATCGGAGATTATTAGTTGGTATATTATGTACTGACATTGTCAAAACTCATTTCAGGTTTTATCTTCCAGCTTCGGAGTTTGGACGATCACTTGCCTCTTCCTGGCATAACTGTTGGTGATATTGGAATGAAGTTTGTCGGCAGTGGTGCATATAACGCAATTGACAATGGTTTTTTAAGATTTGATAATGTGCGAATCCCAAGGGAACAAATGTTACAGAGGTTGGACTCTCTCAGTCATTTTAATCTTGTTTTGGCATCATCATGCTTGGTCATTTCTATTAATCCCCTCTGTGAGAAATTCCTTAAAATGTTTAGAAGTTTTCACTTCATTTATACTACCCACATTGTAATTTATATAGTTGTGAAGGGTTCGACTCATGTGCTAGCCGTAGATATTTCCGCATATTCTATACATGACCATTATCATCGCCTTGATTTTTACTTCAGGGTTTTGCAGGTTACTAGGGAAGGGAAATGCGTTGAATCCCATGTCCCAAGGCAGTTGATTTATGGAACTATGGTGTATATGAGGCAAAGTATTGTAGCTGATGTTTCTCGCGCTTTATCAAGAGCAGTTTGTATTGCTACAAGATACACTGCTGTTCGAAGACAATTTGGTTTCCAGAATGGTGGTCTTGAGACCCAGGTATCAATTTCACCTTCTTCGCTAGTTGTGTTGAAATTATTTCTTTTAGGACATACTAGCTTCTGATAAATTCACTTGTCATTGTTATTCTGTTGTGTTTCTGAAATGAGAAGATAGGTTACTTGTTTCTTAAAGATTATATGGGACATGTATAGCACGATGCTTAGGATGAATTGCTACGTGTCGGCAACTAAACTAATCTTTGACTATTTATTGATATCGTGGCATGTGCAATGAGTAAGTTTTGATGAATTAGAAATGCATTCGATGAACGACTAGTCTATTTGTACAGTGTTAAAATGTTTGCATACGTGGAATATATTGCAGATAATGGTAGGATGATTATCTCGGTTACCCTTTATATTTGTGTTGTCACGTCTACGCATTGTAATTCTGCTCTTCCTAGTGATATGTTCACACATCAGTCTCATTTGGTAGCTCCAAGGATTTGTAACTTATCTTCAGAGAATCTACAATGTTTAGGTGATTGATTACAAAACTCAGCACAGTAGACTCTTCTCCTTGCTGGCCTGTGCATATGCTTTCAGATTTGTTGGTGAATGGTTGAAATGGCTTTACATAGATCGTTTTGTATTGGAAACATTCATTACTAATTCTTTAATCAGACTATTTTGCCTGTGAGGATGACACGCGTTAGATTGACATTTGCTCATGAAATGAATTGCATTAACTTGTAAATAAGCAGAATGGACAGTGAAGGCTAAAATATTTTTTCTATAGTATTTTTAGCTCAAAAGTTCTTGCGTGAGCATGGTGCAAGATAATGCATGTTTACTTATTTGTTCGCTTTATATTTATTCAGGATTTGCAGAACTCTCACCTGTTCTGATTGAGGCCGCAGTTGCTCATTGCCAATTAATTGTTGTTTCTAAGTAAGTCTTTCCCCCATCAATGTATCCCTAGTTTTTCTTTTCTGATCAATAATATCTCCATTCCACAATTCTCTCACCATCCAAAATACATTTGGATGTATTAAGTTAGGGTTCTAAGCCCGCCAACCATCAAAGCTGGTCCTTTTAAAAGAAATGAAGTTTTTCTATACGAAGATGTCTACAAATAGTTGTCAGCCCTGTTACCTGTAGTATAACGTAACTCCAATGAATTGTTGGGGACTTGTTTTTGTTTATTGTTAAGTCGGTAATTTAATCATCATTCTGCCCCAGGTTCATTGAGAAATTGCAACAAAATATACCAGGGAAGGGGGTGAAACAACAGTTACAGGTTCTTTGCTACATATATGCCCTAAACATTCTTCATAAGCATCTTGGTGACTTCATTGCCACCGGCTGCATTTCAGCCAAGCAAGCTTCACTTGCTAATGATCTGCTAAGATCCCTATACTCTAAGGTTGGTTTCAGGCAATGTATCTCTTTTTGTTTATTCTTATATTTTCCGTGCCTATTAACAAATTTTCAAATTCGTGGATTAGGTACGTCCCAATGCAATTGCGCTAGTAGATGCTTTCAACTAGACGGATCATTTCCTTGGCTCCATTCCTGGCCGCTACGACGGAAACGTGTATCCAAAACTCTATGAAGAGGCACGGAAAGATCCCCTAAACGATTCAATCGTTCTAGGTGGTTATGGAAAGTTGTTGCTTTAGCCCTCTGCTAAAGCAACAACTTCGCAATGCCCGACTTTGAGGAGTAAGATGAATATGCTATAATTTTCTTGTTCCATATGGCTGTCAGCTAATAAATACTACTGAATAAAGTCACCTAAATATGATTACTGAAAAGCTGAAGGTGGGTTTTATGTATCAGTTTGTACTGTATTGCAGCAACTTGAACTCTCGTTAAGTGTTGCTTTCATCAGCAGTATACTTATTTGTAATTAGTTCTGTCAATGTGTTGGCCAACAAATGCAACTCATTGAGGAGTTCCTTTTCAATACTATTGTTGGATCTTTTCATGTCCAACTTGTTTTTGTTTTCCACAATCCTGTTCTATAAGTGATTTGGTGCTCACTCCCCTTCAAGGATCCTTTTGGGGGGCTAAATGGTATCAGAGCTACCAGGTTTCGGCTTGGGTCGCCCCACGTCGCAAGCTCGAATCCCAGTCATGCAATTTGGGAATGGAACTTGTAAGTCATTGCGTCACAGTTGCGTAAGTGGAGCGTAGTGGTTGTATAAGTGATTTGGTGCTCATTCCCCTTCAAGGATCCTTTAGGGGATTCAGTGCAACCGGGGACCCTGAAGGACACACAGGGAAAGTACAACAACCAACTAGCTAAAACAACACCTTTGAGCAGACCATCGACTAACCAAGGTCGGATTGTAGGCTACTATAGTGTCTGGTAAACTATTATGGAACAACATAGGAACCATGTGACTATCAGTAAGTTCTAAGTATGATGGCCGAGACACAAAGCCCTTCTCTCCACGGGCACACAACTCTCTGCTTTCCTCTTAGGAACCTTCCACTTTTACAACATCTTTTTCCCTTTTGAAACAATAGTCGCAACAGCACTTACACTCTTTCCCCGTTAAACACTAATCTCACAGCGGAATTGTTTTATGCAGTCATAGATTGCCTTAGACTTTCTGATACACAAGATCCTCAAAAGAGGCGCATGTAAAGCATACTTGTCTCTGTATAATGATAGATAGTAACATTACTCAAAACTTAAGCTTTCAGGAGAGGGAGAATTTAGAGAAAATGGAAAACACTCAAACTAATATTTATTGAAATCAAACATCTTCAATCTCGTCATGCTTATAATGAAGGAGAAACCTTGCTCTTATAGGCGGAGCAAGGGCATGAAAGTAAAACTCTTAGGAGACACACTGATTACAACTTTAAAAAAGAAAGCAACTTTAAGTACAATCATCACATCTTTAACAAGCTACTTTGAAAAAGTAAACAACTTTCCAAAAAGTGAATAGTGATGATAAGAAAGAATCTTGCATAGTAGGCTACAAAGATTCTCTTTTATTAAAAGACTCAAAAATAAACTCCTAAAAAGACCAGTTCTATTTTAAAGTGCTAAAGTGAGGTCATTATAACAATCAAAGTCATCTATTAAGGCCATGTTATTGTCAGTTTGCTCAAGAATGTGGCTGATATCAGTTGCAGTCCATGTAAAAAGTCCTGGGCTAGAAACAGAAGTGGGCTCTTGAATAGGGCTGCATGGTATGTTTGAAACTGTAGAATGTCGATATGTAGGGAAAGGAACTTCACTGGCTCGAATGTTGATAACATTAGAGGGAGCACCGATGTCCAATGGTCAAATGATGGCGGAATAATTGGTGTAAGAAGAGCAGTATCTCCAAAATACGGACTAAAAGATGTACAAATATTCAAAGGAGGTAAGTTCAGGAATTGTTTGAGTTGGTCTAAGAAAGAATGTAAATCTACCATTAGCTGTATGCATTTTGTAGAGCAATCGAGGGTGGTTCACCAATGCTAAAGGCGATTTAGTGTGCACAGATGTCCAGAAGTACTTATGCAGTAGGGACAATGTATGATATAAATAGCATAAACTTTGTGATCAATTAAAGCAGTGTCCTATAAGCTATAAATAGCATAAACTTTGTGATCAATTAAAGCAGTGTCCTATAAGCTATAATGAGTCAAGATTTGAGACATGTCTACAAACCATTTGGAAAGCAGTTGAAACCATTCTAAGAAAGTACACAAAAGAGAATTGGCATTGGTAGGATCAGATAGGTGGCGATAAACATAAAGGGGTGATAAAGATATAGAACAAGCATATAGGATAGACAAATCCTAGAGATGCCACAAGGTAGTATCATGGAGAGTATCATAGAGATGATACATTAGTTTGTAAGGGGTAAGAGCATCAAAATGACCAGGAGTAGGTAAAACATCAAATGTGAGAAGTGTGAGATGAAGATAATAAAACAGACTTTGATGAAGAAGGGGAAAAAGGTTTGTAACAGTTTTTGGAGTAGTAGAAAACAAAGGGGGAAAATCTTTTTTATAATTTGAAAACTTGGGAAACTCCATTAGCCAAAAAAGAGGAATAAAATGGTTCAGAGAGGATGAAAGAAGCAAAATTGGTTTGGTAGGTCTAGAAAGAAAATCAACAAGTGTGTTTTGGTGACCTTTAATGTGACGAATGGAGAATTTATAATGAGAAAAAGGAAGGAAAATATCTGGAGCCATGGCGGATTCTGTCCGAGCAAGTTGGATAAACATGAAGTGTAAGCTACCACGTATGGTATGAACTCACGGATGTAATTAACAATCCCAAGGAATTGTTGTATTTGTTTCACAGTGAGATTTTCATTAAGAAAATGTAATAGCTCTTGTGCAATATGTGGACCAGGCTGGTAGAATCCATCTTTAAAATGCATACCAAGAAATTAAATATCCTTTGTACCAATGACGCTTTTAGAGGCTAAAAGCATGATTCCATATTGTTGAGTAAGATCTAAGAATTGCTCGAGTAAGGCCTGATGTTCCTCATGGTTCTTTAAGAACAGGAGAATGTCATGTAAATGATTGCACTGTTGAGGATAGGCTCATAGATCTTGGTCATGGTTATTTGAAACAGTGATGGGGCAACTTTAAGCCCAAATGACATAACAGTCCAATGGTATTGTTCATTGAGAATGTAGAATGCTCTTTTGTACCACTCAATTGGGTGAATAGTCAATTGCCAAAATCCTGCCTTAAAATCGAACTTGGAAAAGATAACAACTTCTTTTAAAAATAGTACCTGAGTACTGTTCTTAGGAAGAGGAAACTTGTCATCTTGCAGGAATGCATTCAGAGGATTATAATCAATCACCAATCTCTTTTACCGCGTTTTTGCTTTGAACGTTTGTTCACATAGCATGCCTGACAAGCCCAATCTGACTTTGTGGGCTCAATCAGTCCTTGCTTCAAAAGGATAGCACACTTATCTTGTGCGAGTCTGAGGTTATCAGGGTTCATCCCTGGATGTGTAGCTTTCGTAGGACTGATATCCTCATTCTTTTTTAAAGGTAGACTTATGAAAAATTCAGCATTTTTTCAAAGAGGATATATGAGAAAACTATGCATATGATTCAGGACAGTAGTCTAACAGTTTATCTCTCGGTGATGTATATGGTGTAGGAACTTGAGAAAGTTCAAACACATTTTTCACTTTAATGTAGGAACTGTAAAATGATCGATACCTGAGGCTTATGGGTAGGATCTGTAAAGGTGAGGCTTTACTTTGTTGTAGACATCCATATCAATGGGAATATCTGGCTAGGTAGATTGCTACCAAAAACTTTAGTCCAAACTGTACACTGTGGAAAGAATCATATCCCGATCTTTCTCATTGTAATAAGCCCGATCTTGAATGAATTGCCAACTATAGCAATAAAGTACTCATCATGTGAGGTTCATGTTTCAGAAAGTAAAATGTTGGGCTTTATAATCGTACGATTGGATCCAGTATTCATAAATACAATTGCTTTGATGGGTCGATTGTATTTGTCTTGTTTGAAGAGTTGGATCTGGACATGTGGTCATTGGACTAGAGTATGATCTAAGTTCATGCAGGTCTGCTGTAGCATGTATAGAGAATCATCCCCTAGAGAGATAGAGGAATCAGAGGATTCATCATCAGAAGTTGTAATAGAAATAATAAACTTAGTGTATTCATCTTCAATGAATTGTTCCTCAATCAGATCTTCTAAGTTATTAGAAGAACAAATAGGCAAAATTGATTGCATTTGCTTCAATAAATTGACATCCTTTTTACTTTTTTGAGGACAGGTACATGCAAAGTGTCCTGATTGTCCACAAAGGAAACAACGATCAGCTTTCTGAGAATGATGGGATTTCTTCTTGAAGAATCGAACAAACTTTTGTTTTGTTCCATCTTTTCTCACATAAGTTTTCCTAAAGGGTTTGTAACCTTCCATTTGTATGCGAAACTTTTGTCGATGATAGACATGATTGTGATGAGATTTCTTCTTGTTACTACAATCACATTTCTTTTTGTCTTTGAACTTGATCTGAAGATAAGGCTTTTTGCAAGCCTGTTTGAGAAGTGGACTATCTTTAACGATGTTCTTAAATAAGGTATGTTGATCACACAACTTATCAAGAGAGGCTAAAACAAGCTGATAGATTTCTCTAAGAGATACATTAGCAATATCCCTTTGTAAAGAAACAACGGTCCGTTGTAGCTCTAGTTGCAGTTGATTGGTACTTTGCTGACTACTCCCAATAATGGAAGTTTCATTTTGACAATAGCACCTAATTTCAACATCAGGTTGGATGATTTTACTTTGTCTGGATGGCTTCAAGTTCCGATCCAGATAGGTGTTATGAGAGTGTAAGGTTCCTAAGAAGAAAGTTGAGAGTTGTGTTCCCGTGGAGAGAAGGTCTTTGTGTCTCGGTCATCATACCTGGAACTTACTGATAGTCACAAGGTTCACATGCTATTCCACAATAGTCTACCAGACACTACAGTAGCCTACAATCCGACTTTGGTTAGTCGATGGTCTGCTCAAAGATGTTGTTTTAACTAGTTAGTTGTTGTACTTTCCCTGTGTGCCTTTCGGGGTCTCCGGTTGGTATCAGAGCCATTTTTTATGTGTTGGTGGGTGTTAACATTGTTTCTTGATAAAAGTGACTAGGGGGAGAGTAATAGTTATGGAAACAGTACCAAATGACCATGTTCATCTATCTTCAACTTTGTCTATGTCTAGTCTACCTTCTAGTGTTAAACGTGTTTTATCTAATCGTATAGAAAATTTAGTTGAAATTACTCATGTTCTTGTAGAAAATCGTGTTTGTGAGTCTTCTTTACCTTTGTTATGTCTTTATAGTAATTAGTCTCGTGATCTTTCTTGGACAAAAAGTATACGTACTATTTTGTCTACATCTAGACCAAAAATCAAAGAAATAATCCAAAGTTCCATACTGAAACAGTGTGGCCTTAGATCTACTACAGCAGAACAATACGTAAGCTTGAGATCCCAAAAGAATTGATTTCTCTCTGGAGAGAACACAATCATACACATCTTCATGTTGAAGCTATACGCCTTGTTCTTACATTTCATGGAAGAAAGGGAATACCTGCTATAGCTAGGATATCTCTTCTAGACACTACCTATACAATGTACCAAAATGCTCTGATTGGTACCTTGCTGACTACTCTCAACAATGGAAGTGTCATTCTAACAATAGTACCCAGTTTTAACATTAAGTTGGATGATCCCACTTTATCTGAACGATTGCAAGTTCAAATTCAGATCACTGGAGCAGATCAAGATCCTACAGCCATTATAGCTACCTTACATCACCAAATGATCTATCATCTGCAAAATCATGCTTTGGACCTCAACTTTTCAAATTCTACTTCGGATGCTTTTTATATAATTGTTGATCGTTCCAATTATCAGACTACTATCATCCAGATCCCGAAGCAACTAATAACTGTAGAGCTTGAAAAGTTGATGCCTACTGAATGGATCATCAATTACCAGAAGGTGTTCCATGCGTCTTATTGATACTCTTTTTATACAACAACTCCTCCGATTCTGAAGACATTAAAAGATGGAATGGTGAACTCCATATATGCAAAGCCCAATGAAGATCCATCTGGACCTTCTACATCTGGTGCTATTCTTTCGATTCAGCCTGTATTTTCTCATACAAAAGATAAATCTGGCTCTCCTATCCATTATTTTAAATCTAATGGAGATCCAATCTATATACGTCATCATCGTGGACACTTTATATAAGATGTTGACCCATTTATGTACGAACCTGACTATGAAGTCTGTTTCAACCCTAATTTAGACAGTAGTGATGATGATGAGCAGTATGCAAGACGAAGAAGGAGGAAGAAAAAGTCTAAATTTTGTTGTATACCTTCTCAACAATATCATCCACACAAGGATGATTCAGATCCAGATGATTCCAACAAATCTAATGGCCTACCCACAGAAAGATTCAGACCTAGATCTTTTCGTGAGATGCTAAAATCTTCTTCCTGTCAGCCTAAGCCACCAATTCCTGTCATCACTCCTACTCTTATACCTTGTATGATGGTTAAGCCATAAGATGAGGAGTTTCCTTCTCTACACAGGAGTACAGATGAAACAACTAGAGTTATCTCTAGCCCTTATATTCGAGCCACAGGAATCACTTCACAAGGAACACTTGTCTGAAATCTTTCTGATGAAGTTCTTAACTAGCAGACATCAAATACAATAGCACAAAACAAAGTTCTTAGAAGAATTGATTCTAAGTTTGATGGAATCAATCAATAGACTCATGCTACTCAACAAAAAGTTGACGCCTTCTCTAAGCATATCCAACAACTGTACCACTCATACAAAGCTCAGATCCAACAACTTGACGCTGATCTTCGACATTACATTGCTACATAGTATTTTAGACCTAATTTCGACATTAAAACCAGAGATCTCAGGAAGATACAAGGAATTGTGCAACGTATAGAAGTTGATATGCAATCTGCAGAGTCTAAGACTGTATATGGCTCATCCTCTTCAGTATTTCCAAATATAAAGCCAATATACACTCCTCCTCTGTATTAGACGTATCCAGAAGAAGATAACTATTCAAAGGTCTTCAAGTTCAACTATACTTTGATCAGACAGCATGTCCATCCTCAGGCAACTCAAGCAAAACCTAAAAAGTCAAAGCCCAAGCCAAAGCCTGAACAAGTTCCTAAGCCATAAGTTCCTGAGCCATCACCTTCATACACTAAACTTGAACCAGTTAACCAATGGAGTAAATCGTTACAGATCCATATACCTCCCATTTCTCCACCGAAGTCTCAACCTTCCACCTCTACTGGGAAGGATAAAGCGCCTCAGACAGAGTTCATAACAACTTTTACATCTACACCTGCTGCAGAAGATTACTCTGCCCAATCAGATAATTCAGAAGCTTGTTCTAAAGCCTCTATCCCAACATCTGAAATCTCTGCAACAATTTCTGAGTCATCATCTGAACAGATCTCTTAACCATCTTCTGATTTCTCAACCCAGCTAGCTGATCTATCAGACTTAGCACAAGTTCTGATGACTATGCCTGAACCTACTGAAGCTGAACCAGATATAAGTGAAGCAAAATCTACAGTTACTGAACCTTTCAGACCTACACCAACACCTTAAGCAGCACCAGCTCAACCAGCTATACAAACCAAGCCTACTTCAGGACCTTGGTTTACTTTTGACGATCTTCCCCCAAAGAAATGGAGAGATCGCTTACATGAATGTGGCGCATGGATAGATCTTCAAATGACTCGATCGAATAATCCTTTACAAGATATTTTGTCTGAATATGTTTCTCGTTTCACAGGTACCTTGCGAGAATGGTGGCAAAGTATTCACAACTATCGAAGATTTCAATATATCCAAGTCACTACGGCTAGAAAGTTATTATCGTTTGAATGGATGGAATAATATTAATCTTCGATATATTTTTATCTCATCCCTTCCAGATCAACTACAACCATAGCTACAACGAACCATCGTTTCTTTGCAAAGGGATATTGTTAATATATCTCTTGGAGAAATCTACCAGCTTGCTTTAGCCTCTCTTGATAAGTTGTGTGATCAACATTCCTTATTCAAAAATCATCGTTAAAAGTGGTCCACTTCTCAAATAGACTTGCAAAAAGCCTTATCTTCAGATCAAGTACAAAGACAATTGGTTTGTACTACAGTTAGGTCGCTAGTGTTAAGTCTTTTGCCACCAAGTTATATAGGAAAAGTCATGTTGAGAATATTAATCATTTTGAATTTTGCTGTTAAGAGGGAAAAGTCATGTTGAGAATATTAATCATTTTGAATTTTGCTGTTAAGAGGCCGCAGTTATTGACCAAATATGGTTCAAAGTCCACACGTTCATCAAGAATTGTGATGCAAATCCTCCAAACAAAAACCTTAGAATTGTCAATTTTATTATCCATTTTGAAAATGACTTGGATTGATCAAAATTTTCCTTAATTTTAAATATTAATTTATTAAATGATTCAAGAATAATTGGGCATTTAAAAATGAAGGGCTTTTTTATTTGATTTGGAATATTTATTAAGTGAAGCACAATAATTATGTACTTAAAATAGAAGTTCTTTTTTTATTTTGAATGTTAATTTATCAAATAAATGACAATAATTATGACTTAAAAATGGATCTTATCTATAAAAAAAAAGAGAAGAAAATCAAAATCATTAAACGAACATTAGATTAAATGCCATTTTTTATACAACATAATAAATTTGGATTATAAGTGATTTTGTCATCTTTCTTCAGACTAAGAAGTTAGTATCTTTAAAAATTTTAACTTGTAACAATCTCCCATATTCCAAAAATATATAACATTTAATATACTATATCAGCAACCCTAACAATAACTGCAAGAGTTTATATATTCTATATGTTCTATATTTATATATATATATATATATATATATATATATATATATTTCTATATGTATAATGGTAATTATGTGGCCTAACCACCAAAATGAATTATGAGACCTATAATATCGAATGCAAGGAGAGAAACAAGATAAGCTTTGATTTGTTCCTTATGTAGTATTCTTTTCCATCCATTAAGTAAAGAAATTGATATATATCTACAAAAGTTAGAAAATGATATTTCGTATTTATGTATGTATGAAAATTTTGTTCAACTCTCTTGTCTCTTAGTTCTCTATAATTTGTTGCTTTCGATAGCAGTCGTCCGTTTCAATTTGGTTAATTAAAAGTAACGCCTCATATTTCATGAAAATATATTATGATATATATGTATAGGATAAATAATTCTAAATATCCTAAAATATAGTAAGTATATATTAAATATATCTCGTAATAAAATATAAAATACACCACAATTTGTAATATATAAATATGTATATATAATAAAAAATTATTCATAAGGGACTAAAAGTTTGTACATATAATTCAAATGTCACTAAATTTTGTAAGATGCAAGTTTGATATAAGCAATGAAATAAATGAACATATATTTTTTTTTATAAATCACGATATATAATTTTATAAACTAAAAATTGAGATATATTTAAAATTTTGCTAAAAGTTCGGAATATAATTTACATTTACCTTGTATTTTTGGAGTTTCTGTTTTTACATATTTTCCCATTTTACGGATCTTGCACTGTTGAGCCGAGCGGCAATCTAGCTATCCCACGCTAAGGAAACATGTGGCAGGCTGGCAGCTAGTGTAGAGCTATACTCGCATGTTCCACAAATTGACAAGTAAGATACTATTGGCTGTTGGGGCTGGCCAGAGTAGGTAGCTGTTGCTAATGTTAGGGACTGTTCTATTTCCATAAGATTGCCATGTTTCTCTGTTGTCGTCCACTCTTGTTGATGCACCGTTCTACCTAACCTATATGAATGGGGCTGGTTCGTTTAAATGGATGCATGTTTAAGTTGTACTTGAATGGTGCATTTATACCATATTTCTTTCACAAAATTTTATCTTTGAAATCAATTCGATATTGATAGGAGAAGGAGGAGGAGGAGGAAGAAGAATTTTATTTATTTTATTTATTATTATGGTTAATTATCAAAAAAAACTTAAACTTTCCTCAATTTTTCAATTATAGCTCAAACTTTAAAAAGTAGCAATAAAATGCTTTAATTTTCATTTTTTTCAATTTTAGCTCGATATTAGTCTCACCATTATCTTTGTTAACGTGACACTGTCACGTGTCAATGGACTCTCTCTAATCAGACACTTCGGCGTCATTAGAAAAAGTCGATCTGATTAGTGAAATGACGTCATTTCTTGATGATACTAAAACAACGTATATCTCAACCTACGTTGGAATCCCACACAAGAACAGATAGGAATATTGGAGATGTTGTACAAAGGAGGAATGAAAACTGATAAGTTATTATTTTTGTGCTAATTTTGAATATAAATCTCTTTAATGCGTTGAAATTCTTATTTAAAATTAATAGACTTGTTTCTTAATTGTTCTCAGATGATTTTCAACACATGGGAGATGAATTTGAATAAAAAAGATGCAAAGAAAGCAAAGGCAATTCGAATTCCCAACTGACAGAAAAGTTTTTGACTAAGTGTGGGCACGTGCAAAGGGAAAGTTTATTTGCAGAGTCTAATTTGAAAACAGATTCGATACACTTAGGGGTCGTTTGGTTCCACTTCTGTTTTTCTGTTGTTGTTTTTGGTTTCTGTTTTTTTCTTACAAAAACGAAAACCTGTTTGGTTGAGATTTGTAATATAAAAATTGAAAAACAAAAACATGTTTGGTTGAGATTTGTAATAAAAAACTAAAAACAAAAGCATGTTTGATTTTATCATCCTGTTTCTATTTTTTGTAATTATACTCTTATGTGTAATAATTATAATATAATACAATATATTTTTAA
>JANQAP020000015.1:313561-338508 GCA_026874005.2 Erythroxylum coriaceum
ACTTTTTACTTATTATTAATTTTTGTTATTAAAAATATTACTTTATTAATTAATCAGTCAATTTTTATAAATTAATAAATTTTTATAAATTAAAATTAATTAATTAATTTTTTATTTAAAAAATTTTTTTCTAATAAAACTTCGATGAATAAAGAAAATCTCTTTTAATCATATTTTAAAATCTTTAATTTTATTTAAACTTTAGTCAATTTTTACTGTTTACTAAAAATTTTAAAATTTAAATCTTTTTTCTAATTGATTTAACTCCAATCGGTGTTTAAAATATTGATTATTTTGAACTAAAATTTAAGATAAAATTTATTATATTACAAAAAATTTGAAAATATTAAGATATTAAATCTTTTTAAATCCGCGTCTTCTTCAGAATGTCAAAGTTGGCCAGGACTGCGAGTTGGCTTGCCCGACACGTAGCCTGGTCATTACTTCTTAAATAATATCGTTTTGAAAATTTTTTATTTAAAAATACGAAAGACAACCCGTATTTTTTTATTTGACCCATCCCAGCCCACCGGGTTATGGGCTCGGCTCAGGCAGTTCTAACAAAAAAAAAATAAAAATACAAGGGGGAAGGAAAGGGGATAGGCTTGGCTGTAACATTACGTATAAAAGGCGCCCGCAAGAAAGGGGTCATCCAGAGAACTCCAATCACAAAAAACGCGTCAATACGAAGCGGTGGACCATAACCTCCCTTTAAATTTTCCCCCTTCCTTTTTTGCACATTCAACTTTTTCTTTTTTTCTTCTTCATCGTAACCCCAAACTCCAATAATTACCAAAAAGATATCCTTATTCTTCGTCACTCGTAACCCTAGCTTTTATCGTCTCTCGATGATTCGCGGTTTCGTCGCTCACCTTCGTTCCTCAATTTCACATACTCTCTTGTGAGGTTGAAAAGCCCCAATCTCTAGGGTTTTCTCCTTGGATCTCGTTGCTTGCGGTGCCGAAGAAGATTCTTCCGACCTTGCGATTTCTCTCGCTGTCTCTCTCTCTCTCCCGATCGAGAGTTTGACTGAGGCTTATCGAATCCGGTCTGAGCGTTTTTGATCGGTGGTAGATTTCTAACAAGACGGAGGATTGTTGAGGGTTTCATCCGCCTTATGTGTGAAGTTCTGATTTGAACCAGCAGGATTTGCTTCAGAAATTAAACGAATTCTTGCGATTGGATTTTTTGTTCAAGCGGAAATCTCTTTCAAAGAAGAAATTTGTGTTGTTGACGGATTTCTTGGAAGGTTTTTTGGTTCCTGCGAGGAAGAGGAAGTAGAAGGCGCGTCGAAAAGTTTCTTCATTAGTTGGTTTGATCTTTCTCGAGTACTTGAAGAGGATACAAGAAAAAAAATAGAAAAGAAAAAAGAGCTAGAAATCAGCTTTTGTATTGTTGTTATAGTCTTCTATATTTCGAGTTCAGTTGAATATCAGGCCATTCTTATTCTTTTTTTATTAATTGGGAGGCCTTTGATTGCTAATTTTGTTTCATTTAGGGATTTTATCTGCCGTTATTCTGATATTTGTGATTATATTATCGATAAAATTAGTGAAAGCAAAACAGCAATGGCTGTGTATTACAAGTTTAAGAGTGCAAGAGATTATGATTCAATCCCAATGGATGGGCCATTTATATCCGTTGGTACTTTGAAAGAAAAAATTTTTGAATCAAAGCACTTGGGCAGGGGTACAGACTTCGACCTTGTGGTCACTAACGCCCAAACTAATGAAGGTTGGTTCTGTTTCCTATGGCTAATCAAAACTTTTATTCAAACATCATCATTTTGGTGGGATGAATTCACGATAGATTGAGAAACTACCTTGCAGTTAGTTTTCACATGTAAGTTATTGATAACTAGTAATAGCACTTGGGATTCTGGCTTTGCCTTTAACCGGTGTCATAGCTCCTAAATCCTTAAATGTATTTCTGGTATTGTTAACACTTAAGTTGCACATATAAAGCATCCTTGATGAAAGTTTGATGTCAAGTAATTGTATGGTGGGGTAATGGAAAGCAAGGCTTCTGAATCAAGAGCTTGTGCTAGAATGCTAGCCTAGCACAATCAGATAGAATGGATCAATGGAGAGAGCACTATACATAAAAGAAAACTTATAACATGAGCCTGACCTAAACTTTATTTATGGCATTACATTTTTGTGCATCTTTAGAAAAGTTACTTTGTAAAGTGGTGGTTATGGCATTAATAGATTCAAATCTCATCCCAAACTTTAATCAATGAGTGATTACAACATGTTTTATTGAGTTTCTCTGGTTAGCCTGGTCTCTTTTTTGTAGCATATAACCCGTTCCAGAGGGATTTTACTTAGTTAAGCATCACTTTGGTTTCTAATCTTGTTGAGGTTGCAGTGTTGTTATAGGCCTTTTATTGTCGTTTTTGCAATTTCAGAGTATCTTGATGAAGCCATGTTAATCCCAAAAAATACATCTGTGTTAATTCGCCGAGTTCCAGGACGTCCTCGCATGCCCATTGTTACTGAGCAAGAGTACTATCTCAAACTTCTAAATTCTCAGTCACTTGAATTATTTGATTCAGGAAGTTTTATATATTGTTTTGTATCTGCTATTAATTTCTCACTTGGTGAATATGTCAAAAATTTTTGCATCTTTCTTGGTCATATGAGCGCCATGGTTGCTACTTTCTTTTTTCCTCTACAGTCTACACAAATCGCATTGTAGTAGTGGTGCCAGATCAACAAAGAGTTCTTGTTTTATCTATGGCTGCTTAGTTTACATATTCTAGGAATCACTAGGAATTTCTATGAGTGAGTTAATGCTACATTTTTCAGGCCAATGGCAGAAAGTAAAATTGAAGACACCATAGTAGACAAGACTAACTTCACAAGTGCTGATTCATCTGCGATGAAATATGTAAATTTCAATGCTTGCATCTCTTTTACTCTGTTAGTGCATTGCTTCATTGTGACTCTGTCCATGTAAGTGGTTTCAATTCTACTTTATTAACACATTTGTATAATTTTTAGTCCGAGGACCTTGAATGGGATGAGTTTGGGACTGATCTCTATGCAATTCCTGAGACACTCCCTGTTCAGTCTAATAATACACTCCCTGATGCCCCTCCTACAAATAAGGCTGATGAAGACAGCAAGCTTAAGGCTTTAATTGAGACTCCAGCCTTGGACTGGCAAAGGTAAGATTTATGTTCTATAACGACATTTTTAGCTAATTTTTTCGTTCTTTGTTTGGCTTATAAATCTTCTGCATAATTACTAAGTGCTGTATACCATTTGGCTTGCAGACAAGGTGCTGATGGCTTTGGCCCAGGTAGAGGATTTGGTAGAGGAATGGCTGGAAGAATGGGTGGACGTGGTTTTGGTGATTCTCTTATACCTTTCCTCTTGTTTCTATGCAAAACATTATGTATTGGTGATTGTTCACTGCAGAGTAAATTTTTGTGCATGTTAGTGTGTGCTAATTTAGTAGTCGTGAATTATATACATACCATCTTGTTAGATTAATTATGTGGGTGCACTTCTATTTTGCTGATAAACTGATATAGATGATTCTCTTGTTGAGGTCGATTAGGGCTAGAGCGAAAGACCCCTCCACAGGGATATGTATGTCATAGATGCAAGGTGCCAGGTATGCATATGCTTAAACTATAGCTCTCTCCCCCTTTAAGCTTAAGGGAAATTTTTTGGTGTATATATTTGCAGATTTGGGCTCATTTATTGTACTTTGTCAACTCAGGGCATTTCATCCAGCACTGTCCTACGAACGGTGATCCAAATTATGATATTAAAAGGGTAAAGCCTCCAACTGGTATTCCAAAGTCAATGCTGATGGCAACCCCAGATGGCTCATATGCATTGCCCAGTGGTGCAGTTGCTGTTTTGAAGCCAAATGAGTGAGCTGATATCTGTTATTTCCTTGTACTTTATATCCATGCGATCCTAATTGACACTTGTAAACTTTAAGATTAATCATGAGAATCTAAACTTAATTAGGGCTGCTTTTGAGAAAGAAATTGAAGGTCTACCTTCCACAAGATCTATTGGTGATCTTCCCCCAGAGCTTCATTGCCCATTATGCAAGGAAGTTATGAAAGATGCTGTCCTAACAAGCAAATGTTGTTTCAAGAGCTTTTGTGACAAGTGTAAGTTTGATGTACTTTTGTGTTCATTTTTGAGTCATTTGAATGTCTGAGAACAGTAAAGGCTTTTCCTAATTGAAGATTTCAATGTTTAATTCTTCTCCCTGGTGTAAATTTTTGTTTTACTTACAATTTTTGTGTTGCCTTTTCTAATGATACTGTCATTGGTGGACTTTTAAATATCTCATATTTATTCATCTATGATGAACTTCATAGAGCTAAAAGATCCTTTTATAGTAGCACTTCATTAACATTCTGGCATTTGATTGCCTCATTTACATTTTAATACAGGTATAAGGGATCACATCATATCAAAATCAAACTGTGTATGTGGGGCCACCGATATTCTTGCAGATGACCTTCTTCCTAATAAGACACTCAGGGACACTATTAATCGAATCTTAGAGTCTGGTAACAGCAGTGCTGAAAATGCAGGAAGCACCTTTCAGGTTCAAGGTTTGTTTTCTGGAGATCTGAGTGAAGTGAACATGGATGTGATTGTGATTGATGCAATATATCATACTGGTTATTTTCCCTTTTAAACTTTCAGATATGGAATCTGCACGGTGCTCACAGCCTAAGATCCCATCACCCACACATTCTGCTGCATCTAAGGGAGAGCAAAAGCCATCTCCTAGCAATGCCGAAGCTCCCAATGTAAATATGAAAGGGACAGTGGATGCAGGGAATCCTGTTGTTGCCCCATTGCAAGTATTTGAGAAAGTCAAGAGTACTAGGGCACCTGATGCATCGGAAGCTACCCATGAATCAGTAAGTGTGAAGGAGCCAGCTTCACAAGGGAGTGCTCCCTTGGCTGACGAAGAGGTGCAGCAAAAGCTAGCAATTGGTGATGCAGGCAATAATCTTTCATTTGTTTAGTATTGTCAATTATTTTCATCTTTGTTTTCTTGTCTGGTAGCCCTAAATCTATTAAAATTTGTACAAACTGATCCTTAATACTTCTATTTTTGAGAGTTGAATCCTAAAACCAACAAGATACAAATAACCTAGTAATATTTGGACTTCTTATAAGTTCTTTAATGAAATGACTAATGGTCCATTAATAGACGACTCAAGATTAAGTGGCATATTTTAAATTCATGTGTTGTGCCTCTCGAATCTTGACAAAAATGAATTTAGTGGGCGCAAAAATAGATAGTAGTTGCTATTTATTTTCTGAAGAGTGAAAACTGTTATTAATTTCAAATATTGCAGCTTACAGTCTGTTGTTTCCCATCCAGAAAAAAATTGTTGCCATTTCATTCAGGGACTAGCAGAATACATAACTATTTACCACCAGTCCTAAAGTTTGGAAAATTTTGGGACTGACAATACGAGTTGATTTTCAGCTTTCCTCTGTTTGTTGAGGATTAGCTGAATGGGGTGAGAATGAGGAGTTGGGGGTGTGTTCCTGATATACATTGATGTTTGATACATATATGTGTTTCTCGGTGTGTGCATAAGTATGTCAGTTTCTGACTGTTGTTTGTGTGTTTTGATAACCTATGATAGAACAAATTGTTAGTGCTATAACTGATTTTACATTTGCCCTGCAGGGAAGAAAAAGAAGAAGAAGAAAGTTCGCATGCCTCCAAATGGTAGATATCTGTTTTACTTTTCTCCTGTGAAAGATTGAGCGTGAATCATTTATCCATCCTTCTTATATGTCTTGGTAATTGTTGATGGCAGTAGAATTTGCTAACTTCATTCTTGAATGCTTCACAGATTTGTGGAAATCCTCCCAAGATCTTGCAGCTGAAAACTATATGATGCCCATGGGACCTGCTGTCTATAATCCTTACTGGCCTGGTGCGCAACCTGGGATGGAAGGATATATGGCTCCTTACGCCAATCCTGTGCCGTTTATGGGTTATGGGATGAACCCTTTGGACATGCCATTCGGGGGCATGATGCCACCAGACCCATTTGCTGCACAAGGTTTCATGATGCCTGTTATGCCCCCTCAGAGGTGAATAGGATGTTCACCTATAATATTTTCAAGTTTGTTTTATGGACTCGATTACAATTTTCTATTGCTCATCTTTTTCAGGGATCTTGCTGATTTTGGAATGGGTATGAATGTTGGACACCCTGCAATGAGTAGAGAAGAATTTGAAGCTATGAAAGCTGATATGAGGAGGCGGCGTGAAAATGAGAGACGAGCTGAAAGGTAATGAACAATTATTATATCATTTGCATTCTGAAGTTCTTTGAGTGATGCTTGTTACTAGTCATTTAGAATGCTGGCCTCCTGAAACTAAACGAGCAAATATTAACATGCACAGGGAGATGAGCAGAGATCGAGACTTTGGAAGGGAAGTGAGCAGTAGTGGGGATGTTTCGTCCATGAAATCTGTATGTCCTTTCTGTTGTTTCCATTTATGTTTGCCCTCTCTATTCCTTTTCCATGGATTAAAAACAGAGAAAGTAAAAACCTTCCAACAACAAATTGGCGTCACTTCGTAACTACAATACACACTTCTCTTTACTTTCAATTCCACTTTCTATGGTTAAAAAAAAAACTGAGAAAAAACGAAATTGGGTTTTGCTCCTGAGTCCTGATGATCAAAAGTCATGATGGCCAAGTAAAACTTGGAAGAAACCTATTCAGCCCCATCACTTTCAGTATCTATTTCAAGCTAAATAATGATAAAAATAAAATTCAGAATTTTTTCCAGTAAAATTAAAACATTGAAGAACAAGACAAACTGCAATTTGCTTTTTCGTTTAGAAAATATTTTGTAGAAAAATGAATAATCCTGAAGGTGAGCTAAAAGAAAAAGTGTTTGGAGTCTGAGTATTTTATAGTTTGGATTCGTATTGGTTTTATGTTGAGTCTTTTGAGGCTCTTCTGTGAGTTTTGGGCCTAATGAAGTGGGCCACTGGCTCCTGACGACGAATAAAAAGTCCTAATTGCTCTATCTGACATTTGTAGCAGAAGCCTCTCCCACCACCGTCGTCAAGTGGTGGAGGTCACCAACGTCACCGCTCTGAGAGGCCCTCCCCTGACCGTCCTCCTCGCGACCTTGAACCTCCCCCACGTCCTTCCAAACGCAAGTCTGATCGCCACCACGAGGACCATGACCATGACCGCAGTGATCGTGACCGTGACCGAGACTATGATTCCCACCACGAACGCGACCGGGAGCATCACTATCACCACCACAGCCGTTCAGAAAAAGCGCCTTCGGAGGCTGGCGCAAAACCCACTTCGACAACTTCGGCAATGAGCGCGGCGGAAAGGAGGAAGGCGAGCGTGTTCTCGCGCATTAGCTTCCCGGAAGAAGAAGCTGCTGCCGCAAAGAAGCGAAAGGTCTCTTCTTCTTCCGCCGCTGAAGGAGGGGGTGCTCATCACAAGTCGTCCTCCTCGGCCAACGGATATTACGACGACCACAAAACATCGTCGTCAGTGAAGGCCGTTGGCAGAAGGAGTAGTACGGCGGCGGCGATGGAATATGAATCGAGTGATGACGACAATGACAGGCACTTCAAAAGGAAGCCTTCAAGGTACGATCCATCTCCTCCTCCACCTCCACCACCTCAAGATGATACCACCAAGCATTCTTCAAGAGCTTCGAGGGAGAGGGAACGCAAGCACCGATAATTAGAGATCTTCTTTATTTTTAACATCACGTGCAAAACTTCCGCTTCTCTCTCTATTTTATTTCTTAGTTACAGCTCTATGTTAGTGACTGAGATTCAATTCTCAATGTGCTTTAATTCGTTTGTAATTTTATTTTCTGGTTTTGCAATAGATCGTTATTATGTTTAATAAAAATAAAAAATATTATTCATATTTTCTTGGCTCTTTCTGTGTTATAATCAGAGAGTGGTTATAACAAAAATGTATGGATTTGTTTGATAAAATTGTTTAATTTTTATTTAGCAAATAATGATTTGTTAATGTTACACTTTGACGTATAATTGGTAAACAATTATTAGAGATAGCCAATAATTTTTGTGAAAGGCTAAATTTTTACATTAAATTGTTTGTTTAGTTATTCTGTTTCAATCATGTTTTATTAAATCTTATTCTTACATTTATTTAAAATCTATATAAATTTATGTATGAGATTTAATAGAACATAATAGGAACATTATAATCAACATGAGATATAATCTCCTAAATTTTACTTACAATTTTCCAAAGGGTGTTATTCATATCACTCCTTTTATAATTATTGCTCTCATTCTTTCAACGGTTGACTTGCACAATATTGAAAAGATAAAGTTCTTCCCTCTTGTTGCAAACACATCCACTACCATTGATAAGATATCTTCTCGTGCTCGGATAAACCTTACCTCTTTAGCCCAAATGGCACAAATGTTCATTGGTAATAAGTATTAAGAATGTAAAATGTTGTCTTATGTCAGTCAATTGGATCAATATCAAATTGTTAAAATTCAACTTTTAACTCAAATTTTGAGAATATTTTGGCCTCTTTTAGAAATAACACAAACTTTTTGTCTAGAAGGAAATGATTTAGAGGCTTTTAATCAATAACCAACATCTTTTCTTCTTCTTTTTTTTGGCATAAAAAGCTTGACGTACTGAATATAATTTGGTCGACTCTATCAATCCTTAGTTTAGAAGTATAGTGCATTCCTCATTTGTCATCTTTTAAGTCAATCCTTATTTTAGAAGCATAGTACATTCTTCATTTATCATCTTTTAAGTCATTTGACATTTGTCTTGTTAATGTCCTTAGCATTCCTTACTAGAAGATTAGTATATATGTATCTCAATTTAGCATGAAATGATCTAATTAGAACTTATATTTTGACATTATAAATTAATCTCAAATATTCGAAATGTTCAAATATTTAACGTTTATAAGTTAATGTGCATAGTAATGCAAATACATTAATAAAATATCTATTTCTTCTTCCTTGTATATTTCAAGAAGATTTCTCTATCATCTTGAATTGGTTAAGATCAATTCAAAAAATAAGAGGCTGAAGAAAAAATGGTATAAGTAAACACAAAATGTGCACTTTGCCATAGATTTACATCGACAGTTACAAAATTATTGATGCGATAAGTTTGTATATATACATTACATTGTAAATTAGTAATAAGAGTGAACCACGAAGGTGAGCCTTTGAGCAATTAGTAAGGTAACTCTTTTGTGATTAAAATGTTACGAATTTGAATAACAAAAATAGTCTCTTTATAAAATATAAAAAAAAGGCTGCATAAAATTGATGACTTTCTCCCGATCTTTACCAAAGTAGAAAGCCTTATGCACATAACATTATTAACAGATGATATAGTAGAATAAATTGAGTTAAGAACTTGATACAAATTAATAGTTTATCATGTAACTCATTCAAATAAAGTAATTGATTTATTACTTTATACTCTTGAAAATTTAATTATAAGAGTTTATTTACAAGTCATTCAAAAGATAACAAACAGAAGATATTTTATTATAAAAAATTATAATCCTTTTCTTATCTATTTTAATTGTAATTTTTGCATAATTTAAATTTATCTTTAAAATATGAAGATATACAAATTTTCCTTATTTAATAAACTCAACTATGATTTTAACTAGTTTGTTTAAACATAGTTGTTTTTTTATTTTTATTCTAAAATATTCTTCAAAACTCCCTCTTTTTGTTTTAATTTTTGGTATGGAATACAATATCAAATTAGTTTATTACAAAATATGGTTGGTCTTGGGCCGATCAGATGTTGAGCCCAAAATGAAACCTACTCAAGACAACGACGGACGGCCCAGGCTTGATGTCTAGGACTAGGTTTTGTATTATTAAAAGCTTAGGCTCTCTCCTTCGCTACGTGCAAACCCTAGTCACTGGCTGCGTAGATTTGCTCTACTCTGATCCCATGGGTACTCTCTTTCTCTCTTTCGTTGTCACTTCATTTATCGTCTATGCTCGTATTGTATTGAGAAAATTTTCGGTTGCATCTTTTGTACTATTATTTTAAAGATTTGAATGTGTTCTGCTGGATTTTCCAATTCATTATGTAGTCAAATGCCTCTATTTTTCATTTTTCGGGACTTTGTTTAGATGGTGAAACCATTCATTTGTTTTTCTCGTAAGAAATGTTGTCTTTGGAGTTCGTGAAAACCATTCTCTGTGAAAATTTCGAACTTTTCACAGTTTATGAAGCGTTTAGTGTACGTTATGGAGTTTTTGACTCGATAGAGGGTTTTTAACGATCAATAATAGGGGCTTACAAGTACGTATCTGAACTATGGAGGAAGAAGCAATCAGATGTTATGAGGTTTCTACAGAGGGTGAGGTGTTGGGAGTACCGTCAGCATCCTTCCATTGTACGTGTTACTCATTCTACTCGCCCTGACAAAGCCCGTCGACTCGGATACAAGGCTAAGCAGGTTAAGACTAATATTTCTGCCGTTGTAATCTTACCTTTTGTTCAGGTTTTTTGTAGGTGAGCCTTTCTGTAGTAATCAGCTCAACTGTTGAATGGTAGATCCATAGTTATGCTGTTAAATTTTGAAATACTTGCATTCAGATATGTTGAATTTGCTAAGCTTCAAATTGAATTTTAACTCATTCTATCCCGATGGCTGATGGAACTGGGACTTGTTTGGTTCTGGTTGTGATGGTTCTAAGCGAAATAACCAGTTTTCACATGTTAGATTTTGTGACACTAATCTATAGTTTTGTGAGAGTTGATGATTCGATCATTTTAAGCATGGCAATGTGTGTGAGAGTTCATATTCAGTTGTTGCTGGTTAAGCAGCTTCTTGATGCATAGTCTTCTCTCTCTGGGAGATTGTCTGTGTACAGTGATTTGATGCTTTCTTAGACCAGCTATATTAATTCAACAATCGATCGTCTGACCAAGTGGATTTGCTGTTACCAAGTCCACTTTTGTCTTGATCCGATACATTAGATTGCCATTTCCATCTTCTTTTCAATTGAAGTTTTACGCTCTTCTTATCTTGTGCAGAAAATAAATGGTTTTGTTATTGTTATCCGAAATAATTGGCAATTCTATGATCTTTTTAAGTTCAATCCAAGTTTCGGGCTTGCAATCTGTGCCAACCATGCTTGCTTTCTCTTTGATAGTCATATGATCATGACATCTCTTCTGGAATATTATGTAAAATATGAACACATGCCTCACTACCCACTCTGCTTATCTTTATATGGCGATATGTATTTTCAGGATTGCAAGGTTTCTTTGATTCATTTACCTTAATGCCAATTGTGTTCACACAGTTTGTGGTGCCCATTCTACATTTGGTTGTTTTCTTGTCTATTCCAATGGCCTACCCTGGTCATGTAATATATGCATAATGACGTTATCTTATTTGCTGCAGGGTTATGTGATCTATCGTGTTCGTGTTAGACGGGGTGGTAGGAAGAGACCTGTGCCAAAGGGTATTGTTTATGGTAAGCCCACAAACCAGGGTGTTACTCAACTTAAGTTCCAGAGAAGCAAGAGGTCTGTCGCAGAGGAGCGGGCCGGTAGAAAGCTGGGAGGTCTCAGGGTTCTGAATTCGTACTGGATTAATGAGGTTCGTGGGTCAAATTAAAATTAACTTCTTCAAATGTGAATATTGTTCCCATTGCCTGTCTTGTTCATCACTTTCCTGTGCTAACATTAATCATCAAAACAGGATTCAACTTACAAGTACTTTGAGGTAATATTGGTTGATGTGGCACATAATGCCATTCGCAATGACCCAAGAATCAACTGGCTCTGCAACCCCGTCCACAAGCACAGGGAGCTCCGTGGCCTTACATCTGCAGGGAAGAAGTACAGGGGTCTCCATGGAAAGGGGCACTTGTTCCACAAGAACAGGCCTTCTCGCAGGGCAACTTGGAAGAGAAACAATACTCTATCCCTTCGTCGCTACCGTTGAGCTCAGTGATTTGTTTAATCTTATGGCACTTGTTGAATTTTGTTTGGAGAAGATAATTGTGATTTTGGGTTCAAGATTTTGGATATGGAAATACTTGAGGAGTCCTTTACTTTAGTCCAAATGATGAATTTAACTTTGCATTATGTTTGAGTCTGTTTGTTATGCGTATTTGGTAGCTATAATAATATAGTTAAAAGTGTCTTTTGAAACTTTTTCCCATTGATAATAAACATAGATTAATTGAAAATAAAAATAAGATGATAAATTAATTATTTGGAAGTAAATTAATCAAAATTTTTAGTTATCATGTATTAAAATGGTTATTTTGACATAGTATGATACTAAGGGAGTGGTTGATTCACATAAGAGAATGATAATAAAAATAAGAATGAATATATATAATCATTATAATTGTGATGGTTGGATAATTGTGATGGTTGGTTAAGAAAAAGAATGATTAATATTGTATAGTGATTAGAATGATTAATATTATTATTGATAGTGGTTGGTTTATTAAAAATATTGGGAAATTAAAATTTGTTATGTTTTAACTAATTAATAAATTATATTTTAATTAATTACATTGTAATTAACTATATTTTAATCAATTAATTATATTTTAAATAATTTCATTTTTAATAAAATATATTTTAATTATTTCTATTTTATATTTTAATTAATAACATTTTAATTATAATTTAATTATATTTAATTAAAAAATTTTAAAAAGTGTTTGCGGGAATCAAAACCATTCCTCCTACACATGGAACGTATTGACTGTTACTTAAAACCGGGATATAAAAAAATTATTCAATCAACTATAATAAATAACCAACCGTTACCATTCATTCCTTACAGACCTCTTAATTAAGCAACCCCTAAACAGTTGCTGTGTATATTGTTTAATAGCCATGATAAGTTAATATTATTTGTATACTTATTTTATTTTGTCATCTTGAGCATTAATATTCACATATTCATATAATTGTATAATCATTAATTTATCACTACATTAATTGATATAAAATTAGAAAAAGCCTCTTTATTAGTTAAAAGTAAATTGTATATTACAAAACATTTACTTGATGTTGTTGATTAATTGATCTAAAAAATTTATAAGTGTTAAAAGTAACAATCTAACAATTTTGAATGTATTAGAATGATTAAAGATAGATAAAATTGAAGAATTTGAAATTTTATTTAAAAATTATTTTTATTCCTAAAAAAAATTTAAAACAATTGAAATAAAAATTAATTGGTTTATTTTAATTTATAAAAAATATGTTTTTAACAAAATTGATTAATTAATTAATTAACTGATTAATTTTTAATAATAAAAGTTATTAAATTAAATCAAATTAGAAAATTTAAAAGTGAACCAAAAAAATTGCCATGTTCAAAATTTTGCTATTAAATTTGTAGATTGATTTTAGTTTTTACTTCTAAAATGCCTTATAAATGTTAGAAATTTGTCACATCCTATTGGTCAGCAGCATTTGCAACGTGTAATTAAGAAAAGAAATAGGTTGCGACTATGTAAAATTATTTTACTACGGTTTCTAGAAGTTGTAGTAACTGTAGATCAATGCTAGAAACAGAATCAGTGAAGTGAAGAAAGTCGAGTGTTTTAATCTTTTACCTCTCTTTGGTGTGGACAGCAGATCAAACACTCTTCTCAGTTCCAAGTCCCCAAAAGCTCCGTTTCGTATAAAATGAGATTTGTCACCCACATGGATGGGATTGGGAATTCGGAGTGCAAAATCTATAGCGTCCCGTTGATATAGCTTTCTTTCAGAGTTTGCAATGCATGCCTGATACAATCCTCGTCTTGATTGGAATACTTCAAGCACATTAATCTCTGGGCAACACGATATGTCATCTGCATGTCATTATACTGCCTGCAATTCACTTCCATTTGCTTTTTTTCCTGTGGTGACAAGAAGTTCAGATTACCAATCAAACAGAAAAATCCATGATTTTTTGTATTTTAATTCTCATATTTAAAATATTAGTTCTTTAGTTATTAATTTTTATTTATTTATGATTTAATATTAAAATTTCTAAACTTAATATAATAATACAAATCGTATATGAAAATTTAAAATTAAGCCACAAAATTCTAATATAATTAATCCTATCTCCTAATTTATGCATATGCGAGAGTGTAAAATTTTCCTTTTTCTCCGGCGTTGGTTGGTTTGACTAACTTCTGGTTCCTTTCAATCGGATTTTAGTTTGATGTCCAAGTAATAAAGGAACAGGACCCAAAAGGTATGGTGTTTTCTGAAGAAACTCTTGGGATATACATTTAGCTCTAGAGGCACTTGTGTTTTGGTGTTACTTACGTAGGGTTCATAAAATAGTGATCTCGTGACTCACGAGAGTCTTTAGTTTACTGGTAAAATAATTTTAAAAAAGACTCAATTAGGTGACGTGTTATATTATAGAATTCACAGAGTAGGAAAATAACTACTAACAAGTCACACAGCATTTTCCATAAAAGAAAATACTTATCTATTTGAAGTTAATCCTTAATGTTCTACGCCCATTTTAGACTCAACATTAAACTTCAAACATGTTTTTAAGTTCTTAAAAGAGATTACCTTGGCCATAAGTTTGGATGTGATGCCTTTAGCTTTTTCAATCACCGTACTTGGTAATCCTGCGACCTCTGCCAATAGAAGCCCATAGTGGGGTACATGCTTTGATCCATCCCTCAGTTGAAACTGAAACCGGAACCGAAATTCTTACCTATTCAAAACCAACGAAGCAGAATTCATGGTAGGGTAAAGAATAATACAGATACAACCTTGAAGTCTAAACGGTTGTTTCTTATGTCGACATGGAAGTGAAGAATCTTGACGTTAGGGTAGATAGTTGCCAATTCGGATAGGTTCTCCATATGAGTGGCGAAAATGGTGTACCTGAAGACGATAGTGAAATTGCAGGTTACCACACCTGTTAATATGCTCTCAACTTTTGTTCGACCTAATCAAATATTCTAGTTCTTTTGTATGAAAAGTTAGTTGAAGACGAGAATGGGTAGGATATTATTACGCTTTGAGCGACAAAAGATGCTCACAGCAGCTCCAGGCAACTGCAAATCCATCAGAGGAAGAAGTAGCCCTCCCAAGTTCATCCATAACAATCAGACTTCTGCATCAAAGTAAACATTATTCAACATCTCTCATGTAGAAGAAATTACTTCCCAAGAAATCAAGTCGTTGATGATGAATAAATTGTTACCGTTTGGAGACATTCTGCATGATAAAAGCTGTCTCTTTCATCTCAGTCATAAACTGAATCATCCAAAAGTCACACAAAGCAATCTCTGTTAGGATTGTATATTTAAAATTTATGTAGAAATATCAACTAAATGTTGTGACAGATGGTAATGTACACTTTTATTATGGTTGATATGGCTTGGACCGACCCAACCTTTTACCTCGACAACTAAAATGATTCAACTATTAAATAAAGTAATATTGCTTTTTAAAATTTTGATAAAATGACATAATTTTGTTCGAACTGATTCAAATTAGTTCAAGCTAAGTAGAATCTAAAAAAGATAATTGAAGCGTGATCTAGTTTAGTTTGAGGTTAAGGATCGACTTGACTTGATAGAGTTTCAAACCAATTTCGAATGTGGGGGGCAGTCCCTTTCCAAAACAGCGTTATTTTAGTTTAATTGCTTCAAAGGAAGTTTTTTAGAGCAATTTGAGCATATTTACATTATGCATCTCAAGCGGCGGACAATTAGTGTCCCTGACTGGATCAAATTCTGTCCAACTTATTGCCATTTCTAATGGGGTTACTCTGAAATCTGGTTTGGTCAACTCGTTCCAACCAGGCCAAAATTACCGTCTCTAACTTCCAGGACTGATATCATATAAGGTGCATTCAATTATAAAGTCCTACCAAAAAGAAGATATAATCCATTTCAAGCTTGATTCCCTCAAGTTAAAGAAGACCTATTATTAGAAATTAGTTTCTCTATTGTCTATTTAAATTGAATAAGGAAAAGGGTGGTTTAAGAGAAAAGGTTCCGATGTCAGTTCAAGCTAAAATATGCTATCAACAGAAGGCACGAAAATATACCGTGCTGGAGTTTGACTCGAGACTATCCATAGAACCCATCCTCGTAAATATGCGATCAACGACCCTGATAGTTGAGAAGCGAGCAGGAACATAACAGCCAATTTGAGCAAGGATAACTATAAGACACACTTGTTGAAGGTATGTACTCTTTCCACTCCTGAAGAAAAGTATTGGCCGTTAGATATTAAGCTGAATACATGTTCAATTTATGCCATTACCGTGTTTCACTTCCACTGGACGCCTAGTCAATTTTTATGCATGGTGGGTGCATAAATGCTTGTGAACCATTGAAGGATATCATTAAAGACAAGCAGTAACCTAAACATTTCTTGTTTTGCCTATTGTTTTATTTCTTAAAAGGACAGTTTTTTCTGTTTACAGTAACTATTGTACAATATAAGCCTTTCGAGACACTTCAAGTTCTATCCTGGACAACAGGTCTCAGAACTATTCACTATTCATCATGTCCAGATTAAAGAAGATAATTCAAGCACTATTACAAAAAGTGGTTAGAAGTCTTGTATCTGGATTCTGGGGCCAAACTTTAATTCATGGTCTTAAATATTCCACAAAGGAAAATGGTGAAATGGTTAAGGGAAGTTCAGCTCCAAACTTGGAGCAAATGTCAATTCAACCACTGCCTAAGAAAAGTAAACAGAAGTCTTATCTGGAGTCAAACACGCGCGGATGTTCTTAAAGATTCAAGTGATCAAAATGGTGCAATGCTTAACAAAACTTCCAAGTCCAAATCGAGAGCAAATCTTACATGTTTGGGCCCATGACTATTAACATATTTGATGCTTCAGAAATAAAGATATTATTTGGCTGCAAAAAGAGCAAATTGTTAAAAGAAATAATAGCAATCAAAGAAACATAAAAAAATAAAAAGAAAGATACATACAACAAACTCATTGTGTATGCTTTCCAGTATAGGATGTCTTCCAGTATCAATTGCCAATGGACCATTGCCTATGGGAAAGTGACCATATGAAACATATTGTCATCTCAGTCGTGAAAGGGAAATGTGCTAGGAATAATTACCTACTTGTAAATTCCGGTCTAGTATATCGCTCCACAGTCTTGGTTGATATTGTATGAGCAAATGAGTTAACAATCATATCTAGTAGGCATAAGACTTCAGCTAACAATGTGAGTGCCGAGACATCCTCCCTTATGGCATCTAATAATGCTGGAATTTTAGTACATAACAGTTAGTGATCCGGAATAAATACATATATGAAGAATGTTAAAAGACAGTACATATAGATAAACAATTGCCTTAGCATTATCACCGTAACTACACCAGCAACCGAGAAAAAAAAATTTTATTGTCATAAGAAAGGATATCTTCTGGATGGCTGGCATCCATTTTTAACTCCTTTATGAGATGCTGATCGCCAGTCACGTTACGCAACTTCAATCAGAGTAACAAATTCCATACGGAAATCGACATAGGGTTACAAGATAAAGTAAAGGCTTTCCTCTCTATACTGTCCAGTGGAATTACTATAATTTCGTTAGTCTGATGACTTCAGAAGCACAGTGACAAAAATCTTAAATCACAATAGCATTAGCACAGTAGCTTGACAACAAAATTACTTTTTCAAAACCTCTTAGAAAGAGAATTAAGTGAACAAGTGGATGAAGTATGTCAAAATCTATACTCTCTGGGTTTGTTGATTCCCAGCAGAAAGCCATTTTTCCTTGTTAATTTGCGTAGTATAGGTGGTCAATAGAAAAGTCTTATCAGTCAATTGCAGCACATATCTTGTCCATAGTATTATAATACTTACAGAACCTTCTTAACCTTAGCCTGGATCGTAGGACGCTTAATCTAGAGACGGAGGGTTAAGCACGCACATGAAAGCTGTAACAAAAATTACTACAAAAGCAACTCTTGACAACCTTCAAGGCAAACTTCTGTTCTGACAAAGCAATCCTCTGCAGCAGACTTGTTTCTGACATTCAGCTGCACTTTGTGCAATGAAGCAAAATTAAAAGAGCAAACTTTTGAAAAGCCATTAAAATTATTTGCAAGTCCATCCAATAGACAAGTCCTCATGACATTGACACAAAGATAATGTATGTGTATATATTAAAAAGGGGCCTCATTGTCACATATTAGCAAACAACTGGCCGGAAGTGCTTTAAAATTGAGTCCATTTTTCAATGCTCTGATTTTAATCATGGAAAATATTTAGACATCAATCTCAGATCCAGTCACCCAGTGTAAATGCTGCCCATCAACTAACTAAATCAGGGAGGAAAAATTGGGAAGGGACGCAAATTAGAAGCGATAGACAAGTCGGCACAGCTATATGATGATTGACTTGGGCGGATATCATGCACCTTGGTAGCTGTAATTTTACGTGCATCTCCTCAAGTATTAAAAGGCTGTAACCCTAATCAATTTCAGAAAACATTTGCATCCAGAGTTAATCCAATTTCAGGATGAGCAATCAACTTGAACTTGATAGTATTTACTATCAACATACATGAATACCAACTATAGAAAAAAACTCCCATAACATTAAAAAAAAAAGACAAATAAACATAACTCTACGTCAATTTGTTAGATAACAAGAAGGGACAAATACTTGCACTTGCACTTAATTGTGGAAATACAAATGGGCGAAGATCAATAAAAATCTCTCATTATAACAGAAATCAAATCAAATCAAATATTTATTTGATGTACATTGACACTCACCGAAGCAAGTTCCAGAGTCGAACAATGGATGTTGTTTCCATGTTTCAGGACCTGATTTATGATCAACAAACTTTTAAAAGTCAAATAAAAAAGCAGGCTCTTTTGCTACAAATAGTTAGTCTTTCAACCTGGATGAATTTGCTTGGAACTTTGCCCTGAATATCCTTCCGCGGGATGCTGAAGTAAAAACCTTGTCTATTGTTAAACGGAAGTTTTAAATTTGGTAACTTAAATTCTTCACGGTACTTGTTCGCAAGATTATGTATAGCTGTCACACATGGAGGAGAATACAATAAAAGCAACTGTAACAAATGAGAGGAAAATGTAAAATACGAAAGTGGCAATAAGACTAGATAGCAGAAAACCTTCACTTGTGTCACAAAATGTTCTCCGTGCAATATCAAGAAGTCCATCAAGTCCAGCTTTGACAGCAAAACATTGCTGTGTTCGGGCAACAAAAGGGACCCGCGCATGAAGCACATCTTCATCAATTACCTCAACGATTCTTAGGAAAACGAAATAAGAAATGAGGCAAATACTTTGTACTTATCCAAGTTTAGATAGATTACAGTTGAACAAATTGTCTTATCATGGTCAAAGCCCTTGTTAATGTTTATTGCAGCATCATAAACATTGAGGCTACATGCTTAAGCAACCATATATACAGCCACAATTTTTTTGCCAACAGAAAGAAAATCATGTTAGAGACCTTATTCATAGAAAGCTACGAAGCACATGAAACAGTTTAATTGGACCAACATGCGGCTGATCTACAGGGCTTTTAGTTCAGATGCAACCTTATCATCGTAAAATGTTGTGCCTCAGTTGGCTGAAGTTTAGATTTGACTTCTAACTCTTAGCTACTAGTGTAGGGTTATATGCAACGCACCTCTTTCTAATGGAAGGATATTTCTCATCTTCACATATGGTTCTGTAAACATTTGAAAGAAGAAAACCTTTCGCATCCTTAAGCACCTGCAATATTACAAGGCTTTGGTAATTTAAATCATTTTCACCTTCACTGAAATCATATGATTACTTGAATTGAAAAAATTCACCTTTGAAAGTAAAGGCAACGCATCTAAAGCAGTTTTTAGTAGAATAATGCTCGATATCAGCAACTGGCTTTTTCTAGCATTATCAGCACCCGAGACCTCATTTGTAATTTTCTTTGGCTTAAAGCAAAAATGACAGAGTACCCTATCTGGATAAACAAACAGGAACTCTTTTATTGTTAGAGAATAACAAAAAGATACCAACTTCAAACAAAAATATGTTTTTTCTCTTCTGTTACCAATCTCTTTTGGAAATTTTCGAAGAACCTGAGAAAGTCCAAAGAACAGCTGTTCATTGCTCATCAGCTCATCCTGAAATTAGCAAAAGAGATGCACATGAAATGTGAATAAACAGAACTGTTCATGAAAGTAGTGTTCAAGCTGGAAACTTCTACAGCTATGGGAAATCAGATAGATCAATAGCAAAATGATGTCTGCACCTAGGTATGAAGCTCAAACTTTGACACAGCTTTGGGAAAACCAATTATGCAGCAACAAACAATAATGCTTTACATGCAGGAAACAAATCCTACAGCCTCTCAAAATGAGACCAATTCACATTAGCTATTAATCTACTTACAACCATAAGAACAAGAGATTGACAACTATGATGGCCTTTAGAAGATCCACCTAAAGGAAGTCATCAATGACAAACTCAATCTTCGTGAATATTGACATCTATGCTTCTTTTGTTGTTTCAGATTTTACAATCATATGGATCTGAAGATGAGTCAAACTGTAAATGGTTTACAAGTAAAAAGATCTTATCAGATGAAAACAGCTGGAGAATTCTGAGACTGCATAGTTCATAACTGACCAGGCAATCAAGACGAGTATTGATAGTTACAACGTCTTTTAAAGGCTGCAGCAGATTAGCACGCAATAGTCTAGTCCTGAAATAGAATGGAATTCACGGTCAATCTCACTCTGAAATGTTATTCTGTGAAAATAACAACACAAATGACGCATTGTAATGGAAACACTTTCTTTTAAATGCTGAATGGCAATGTCTATTCCCATGTTTAATCCCAAAAGATATATTTATTGACATACCCGCCGGTGGTCTTTGTTGTCTTCAACATTTGAAATAGGCTTTGTTTCTTGTTGGTTGTGCCCCAAAGGGCCGAATGCAATGGTTCAATGATTTCCAAATTTTGGACGCTGCCATGTACTTTCACACAATTACTTTAGGAAGAATACGACAGATTTGGAAGATAGGAAAGAAAGATGAATAAGTGAATAAATGTTATACAAACCTGATAACTTTTATTTGTACAATTGAAACAAAGAATAATTCTGACAGTGGATAAACAGAATGGAAAAACGTAAAGGAGAGACAGAAACTTACCTTGTGGCATCAATATTCATGTGATCAAATGACCCATTAAAAGTAACCTGGAGATGTGAGAGCCTCGTGAGGAAGATCGTATCATATACGAGTAACTGAGAAGCCATTTAACCAATCAAGTACAGAATGCGCTGACAACTTTCAACACTTAAAGCGACCCCAACTAACTCAAGGAATATATATCAGATTTGAACTTTGTACAAGCCATATGGTAGATATGAAAGAACAACCCGTGCATCAAAATATTAAGTGATTATGATCATCAATTGAGTACAAGTTCCACATCATTATAACATGGACAAGAATTTTACTTAATATAACATTGTTAACCACTCAAATAGGGATCAGTGCGGCTTCAATCAGTTTGGCGGAGCCCAGGTTTCCAACACATTATCACATTTGCACTAGGAAAGGCGGGCAAATGTTTGTCATAGATGACCGCAGATTTTTATACAGATTTTCACTGTATGCAAAAGGGGTGCAAAAGTAAAACATTAGAAATAACGTACCGTTAGAGAGTGGTTTGTGACAATGACCCCTTTCTCTGCTTCTATCCTTCAGTCAGAAGCAGAATGATTAATCAAGGACATCAAATTTTGGAAATACTAGGAAATGCATGGCAGCCTCTGAAAGCTCTAAAGAAAGTTAAGATGATAAGAAATAGTCAAAATAAGAAAACATAGAGTGCAGAAAGAAAAGGAAAAGGAAGAAATAAGCTTCCAAAATTATGGCCAGGCCCTTGCTAGAGATCCCTTGCTTATAGAGTTATTTAACTTCATTTATACAACTAGTATTATGTTTTTCTCCAGATCATATGAACCTTGCTTGTCGGAACTTGTTTTAAATAGATGTAGGAACAAACTTGAAGAGCTTCTCAGCAGTTGTACATGCAGACCTACGGTTATTCAGGCAAAGTATATAGCCGTTGTAAGTTTCTTGCGTTTGATGGTATAAAATTATTTCATCATCAAAAGCTGCATATCAATTATGACAACCATCAAAATCTTAGCCAACGAGAAGAAATCAGCCTCCAGATTGATAGTCAATGACTGCTTATAACATAACCCAAATAACAAAAGTAGGTGATTCTAAAAATCCCAAATGCAGTATCAGGCGCTCTGGAGTTTTAAGTTCATTGCTCCCATAATAACTAAGGATGCAACCATAAAAATAACTTGTAAATTGTTCAAAATCTTCTCTTCATAAGGTAGTGACAAGAATACCATTTGATTGTAGCTGCAGTAGCAGCCAAGCAGAGATAATATTGCTTATAGTAGGTATCTAATCCAAGTGCTGAAGGTTCCTTCGCTGCTAGACTTTTTATCAGTACAGCACCCTGGGACAAGGATCAACAGGCACAGTCTCGTTAAAAAAAGGCATTTTAATTTCCCGAAATAACTGAACCATTGAAGACTTGCAATCCTATACAAACCTTAGTGTCGTCGAAGCAACCACGAGCCATTACAACCTACGAAATTCAATACATACGAGGTCCACACAACCACACCCAGGAAGAGAAATTTAAGTCGAGAAAAAGAAGATAGCGAACCTTCTTGACGGAATCATAAAAGCGATTGACTAGTTCGGAGACTCCAACCATGCCATCAGGAGCTAGTTTGTTTGGAGGAACAATGATCACCATTGGATCGTAAAACTGAAGCAATGTCTTTGTATTCTGGTACGAGCTACTTGTTTCAATGTATTGTGAGAGATGCAGCGAAGCTGACCTTAAGTCAAAAGCCGCCATCCCAACCTGTCACTCGCACAATTTACAACTTTCTGATATTATTATGATTGTTTTCATTATATTCACCTCCAAGAACCACTTCAACTTGGCATCTAACTAAAGCCTATAAACAAACATCACGAGCAAAATATTTAGATTTGACATTCAAATCAAATTTGCTCACTAAGAAAACGCGAATATCTAACAGAGTAGTCCTTTCTTCATTTTCTTTCCAATGTTTAACATAGCATTTTCTCGGAATCCAAACAGAGAATAGTACCTCTTTGGCTCTGTTCTCAATAAGGCCGATTACGATGCTTGATCTCTCTCCTCCATCGTCTTCCATTTTCTTCTGATGCTAAAATTTTAAAAGAACATTTTCATACCTTGGCGCGAAATTATACAGGAGCATAAACTGTCTTCTGCTGATACTATCCTACGCACCCGACACTCGGCCAATGACCATGTGGTATAACTTGCTATTCACATATGATATTTTCAATATCTCATTTAGAGAGTAAATAAATAATCCAAAATTCAAATAAAAAGGTTGAATTAAATTGATATTTCTAAATTTAACATTTTCGAATTTTAATTCAAAATCATTTAAGCAAAAAGAAATTTTAATTAAAATTAAAATTTGAAAATTTCTAATTAATAGATACATCAAAATTTTTAGAATAATACATTTCATTAGTTATTTTATGTTATTTGCATAAATTAATGCAATTAAACCATTTTGGAAGTTAGGTTAAGTTAGTCTCTTAAATGTTGATGTGTGGTAGTATCCATCTTTTAAAAAATATATTTTAAAAAAAGAGGTACCTCTCTTTTAAAGTTAAATTTTTTAAAATTTGTAAGACTTAGCCAAAATTTAAAAGTAAGTGGTTAAGTGTGAATTTTGTTTTTGATGATCTTTCCACTAATAAAATAATTTAAAAAGTTCATTTAATTTACAAAAAAAATTAAATTTAATTTGTGTGTAATTGCCTATAAAATCTATCATATAAAATTTATATATAACTTTCACAAATTACAAATTAAATAATTCTTTCATCATAAATATAAATTATGGGTAAAAGCAACGTTGTGAGTACCGTTCCGTACTGTACTGACTGAAAAACAGAATGGTATTGGTTAAAATGGTACTAGTTGTGAGTATCGATCGATACCGAAATTTTTGCTTGGTATCGGCCGGTATCGTAAGGTTTGAAAATATCAGGAACTAATTAACAAAATTGTAAAAAATTTTAAAACCCCCTACTCGACTCATCTCCATCTCCTTCTCTCTCTTTTTTCATCTCTCTCCCAGACGCTCTCCAATCTCTCTATCGTTCTCCTCTCCGATGGCTTCTTCCCCCTCTCCAACCAGCGACAACACCGCACGTCCTCCTTGGTTCCTCCACGCCTGCCTCTCCGGTCTCCACGCGTTGCCACTCACAAACTCACCTCGATCAAACCATTTTCTGGCTTCACCACACGCCCTCCTCGGTTCCTCCACTCTCGTCCACCGTCCACCGTTACCTGCCACCACCACTTCTGGAGTTGACACTTGCCAGATCTAGAAAAGATCCAAATTCATACCTGACCTTACCTAAATTTTTGAACCACATAAGTTAAGAAATTTTCAAGTGTGTTTTTTTTTTTTTCTGCTTAATTGCATTTGTGAATTGTGAATGTAAATGGGTTGAATTGTTGGAAGTTAGAAGTTAGAAATAAATTGTGTAGATTTGTGATTTGTGTTGGGTTGGAAATTTGGAATTGGATATTTTGAATGGAATTGAATGAATGATGCACATTTTTTCTGATGATGATGATTACGATTTGGTTTATTCACGGTATGACTATGCATGAATTGAGACTTTAAATTTTAAGCATACCATACCCCTTGCATTTGTAAGTAATCACAAACTATTATCGTACAAAAGAAACATGACTTTTAGGTATTGCAAGAGTAATTATGAATATGATTCTTTTCAATCCATATATTAGAATTTTATATAATTAAAA
>JANQAP020000015.1:365444-388493 GCA_026874005.2 Erythroxylum coriaceum
CAAGGACTTATAGCCGCGTTCTTCTTTGCTTCTTTAGGCAATCTTGCTCTGAGAGCTGCTTCTCCTCTCAAAGCTAATTCAGAAGGGAAAACAAATATCTTGGTTAACCAATGAACAATGACTGACCCCAATAGGGACCAAATAATTCTCATTGCAGTTGGTTTAATATATCTGATACCGTAATTTGTATGGAAAAACAGAATTTCGTATAAACTTGAGTCATTTGTCTTCCATTTTGAATAACTCAAGAACTCCAATGGCACACTATTTCACAGAGGTGAACCTCTTCGATGTCAAAGATTCAGGTTTAGGATTTTGTTTCGGATAACTAAATTTTAATACTGGAAGAGGAGGTCTTACTAATTCATGTAAGCTGTGAGTTCTTGAAGAAATGACAAATTAGACAAATACCTGTAGCAGCAGCTGCAGTGAGGGTCATAAGATCGCCAGCACTTTGGACATCAACTGCTGATCTCACAACAGAAGCCACACGATCATGATCAGCTCCAGCTGATTCTGCTAGCTCAATGCAATGTGAGGCCAACAGTTCTGTAGCAGATGCCAATGCCATGTCCATTTTGGAGCCAGAGGTGCTGGAAGTTCCTGGAGCAACCACAGAGGCCAGAGCTGCAGCTAATCCAGCAACTGATATTGCAGAGTGCACATGTGCATTTTCCAGTCTGGCCTTATCTTTCTTCTTCACGGTTCCAGTGTTCAACTCTTTGTGGTGATGAAACCATCTGCCCAGTGACCCGGTTCTTCTTGAATTTATTGAATTCATAACTTTCCTTGACTGAAAATAAGAGCAAAATTGCATGTATGAGAGTTATATTTGAAAATCCAGTGGTTTTGCAGTGATATGAGAAATTGCTGAGCTAAGGGACTTACCAGATGTTGAGAAACTGTAGTTTCTGGGAATATACCGGGATTCTTGTCAATGGAAAATTGTTTCTGTTTCTGAGAAAGAGCTTTTGAAATCTCTGAAGCAGAAAGACTCCAAGATCTAGACAAGAATTCCATAGGCTCTTTTGGTGTTTGTGGTTGCTGGATTGCTGGGAGCAATTCAACTGGTTCTGTCTCTTGATCCTCCTTCAAGAAATCTAGTATACATGTATTGCTCCAAGCAGGATTGAGTCCACTGTCCATTTCTTCAAATTGGTATTCAATATTCGATCTTGATTCAAATGAGTTCTTCAACTCTTTCTCCCTCCAAACAAAACTATCAAATCAACCTAATGTTCCCTGCCAAAACAGTCGAACAGGGACTTGGAAAGATAAGGTAAAAAAGGATAAGAGTATAAATGTTTAGAGCTTGAAAAGTTGGTTTCTTTTGCACTGTGAACTGAAACCAACCTTTTATATTCGCTTGTAAAGAGACCAAAGAACTGCACGATTGGTGGGGCAGAACAGATGACAAGAGCCTTGACAAATTTCTAGTGCTTTGAACCACCATGAAACAAGATCAATGAACTTCAGGAAGGAATCAAAAGGTCTGAGTACAAAACAGAATTCACGAAGCTCGAAGGCATTACCCCAAAATAAAGGAGAACTGTTGCTGAAAAGCTAAGCAACTAAGCACAGACTTCCACGAGCAACCATTGGATTTGCTTTGACTGTCCTGTTTTGCAGGGAAACTATAGATTATAGAGTTGTTGTTTTGTGGGGTTTATGAGTTTGAAGCTTGGAATTGCGTGCAAAAGACTAGCCAATGACAATGCATGAACTTTTGCTGGACGGTGGGGACGGTTCAGGATCAGGATTCTCTTCTTATCTGTTATCAGCAACTTTCCTGGATGCGGACTTCAGTTCAGGACACTTTTGGTTTATGCTTCCAACTAGAGGCTTGTGCTTAAAGCTATGACATATCAACATTATTTCACTGTGCTCTATCATTCAATGTACATAAACAAGACAATTGTATGGAGTATACAAATGAATTTAGGAAATGTACTGTACAGTGTTATTATTGAGACACCGACGCATCCACCAAGCTTCATTCCTGTTCTGTACATGGACTGTACTGGGACAGTGTAGGATTTTCTACTAGTAAATAAAATTTTATCAGTCCATAATTTCCAACCAATTTGTTGTGACACTCTTAAACGATGTCGTTTTTGGTATAATCAATCAAAATATCGTTGTTTCAATTTTAAAATTATAAACTAAAACAATATTATTTTAAAGGTGGGTTCAAATGATTGAGATGAATTTTAGCTTGACCTTTCGAAGTCAAACTCAACCCGAAACATAATCAATTTGAACCTAATGTATTAACTTCGAACTAAACTGATATGGGTTGAAATTATCTTCTGGTATGAGAAATGAGAATATATATAATCATTATAATTATGATGATTAGTTAGGACGAAAGAATAATTGTCGTTGCCACTGGTAATAGTTGGTTAGTAAAAATTTTTTAGAAATAAAAATTTGTTAAAATTCTGTTTTAAATCAAATTTTAATAAATTTTATTTAATTGTTAAAGAAGAGAAAATATAATAATGAATTAATTATATTTAATTGCTAAAAATATAATTAATTAATTATATTTAACTACTAAAAAAAAGAAATGTCATGTGGATGATAAGAAGTGTCATGCCCGTGACACTTCCGTTTTTCAATAGAATGACTTTTATTCATCTCATAATCAGGAGGTATGGAGTAGTACTCAAAACTTGGGTATAAAAATAATGTTCATTCGATGATAATATATTACCAAGCATCTATTTTTCATTTCTTACCTATTCTTCCCTTCCTGTATTTATTAACCAAGCACCCCTAATCTCAATCACGTGCCTTTAATAATTTAGATAAAAGATTAATTTTCTCATCATTTATTTAAAATATTTTATTGAGTCAATTAATTTTTATTTAAATAAATAAATAAATTGATAAATACTTCATAAAATTATTTTAATATTATAATAATTAAAATAAAATATTTTAAAATGAGGTTTTTTAGCCAACTCATTATTTACTCACTGTGACAAATATTAGGGAACAAATGATTATAAATCAGTTGGAATAGCATAGTAGTAGAGGACTAGCTCTCTCTCAGAGAATATAGTCCTCAGTGGGTTCTCCCTAGTCGAGATACAGTAAAGAAAATAATACTACCTATGCATAATTGTTTCCTAAGCAACTCAAGCGATTCAAGCAGTTATCGAAATAACCAACTCAAGACAAAAAGGGCAGAAATAAAGATTAGAAGGAATATGACCAACCTTCGAGAGCTCTTAGGAGTACCTTCTCTAAATCTACTGCCTCATCATTCGAGTTATTATGAATTGCTTTTAGCTTGAGACTGAGGATTCTAAAATGTGTTTATTGAATCAGACTCTCTTTTAGCTGTTAACAAACTGAATACTAATTTTTGACCTACAGATTAATTCTATCAATTTATTCGTGCTTGCAAATAACTGCTTAGCTAAATTTGATAGTGTCATGTTGTGCATATTTATCAAGAAGCAAATATGTGCGCTAATTACTTGAGCTTATGGAGGCATTTTGATGTTACTCGTCTTGATAATCTCTCTGGACAACTCCACCATTTTCTTTAGGAGGATTTCGTGGATGTTGCTCGGCCTAGAACCGACCCTATTTGAAATATTAAATTCTCAAAAAAAAAAAACTTATCATTAGATGGTAACGTATCATGTCAAGGTTTGATAAGTTCAAAAAATTCAGCTTCATTCCAAATTTGATTCGATTTGGGATAACCTAAAACTCATTCGAACTCAAACCATTCAACATGAATTTGTACCAATTCAAACTTCATACGCCTAAAAGTAATTATTTATTAAATTATAAAACGACATCGTTATATTCAATTGACAGGCCTAGACCATCCCAAACAACAACTCCACTCTAAGGCCGTGAGAAAGATATCTTTCTTTTGCACAATCATGGCTGAGACTTGATGCTCGAGAATAAGAAGCAATGAATACATCACCGTACACAAGCCCAGCAAGTCCTCCTCCAAGGAGTGAGCCGACCCAGTAGAGCCAATCTCCCATTGGTCTCCGTTAACAAATGCTGGGCCGAATGATCCCTCTCTCTCTCCATTCACGAAGTAATGCTCTGCCTTGTTAACATGTAAGACGTTATGATAAAACATGGTTCACTCGCCAATTTAGGGTCGGATTCAGTAAATATAACATCAAACTCAAAACTCAAATCCAATTTCAGTAAATATAACATCAAACTCAAAACTCAAATCCAATTCATGTTGACTTAATCTTTATCAGGTGCTTCTTTTGGTTATAAAGAGTTTCTTGTTTTCACATGGCTTTTTCTTCTGAAATATATAAAAGTATAAAGTTATGTCAATTTAAAGTTTATATAAAATGATTTTTATGATGTTAAAGTAAATATTAAGATTAAAGTTAAGTTTTAAAAAATAAATTAAAAGAAAAACCTCTTTTATCTTATATAAACTAAAACAACCTTTATCATGTAAATGAATCTCACTTCTTCGGTCGATTTCTTTTTGACAACAGCATAAGTAGTTTCTTAGTTTTAAGATCGTGTATTATTAGACTTTTTAAAACTTCTCGCTTACGACTAAGATATTCAAAGTGGCCAGTTTGTATGCCCGTGGATACAACACTCGGGGCTACGACAATACCTAGAGTAGCAGGATATAGAGCGAGATAGGCTGAACAAGCCTGAACCTTGGGTGGTACAAGTTAAATACGGATAAGGCGGCGAAAGGCAATCCAGGAATAGCGAGAATAGGAGGTATTATCCAGGACGAACGCAGAGCATGAGTAGTAGGATTTGTGCATAACGTAGGATATATGACCTCTCTACCAGCTGAGTTATGGGAGGTAAAGTCGAGTTTGGATGTTGCATAGCAATATGGTGTGAGACAATTAATTCTTGAGATTGACTCTCAAGTAGCAGTATAGCTATTGAGTTTGGACCATGTTCAATCAATGGGGAATGAAAAGTTGGTGGGCAATATTCGAAGGATGTTGACAAGGAACTAGTCGGTGTTAGTACGACATGTACATCAAGAAGGGAATTCTTATGCGGATTGGCTGGCTAATCATGCGCTGAATTCTCCGGTTAGATGCTATAGGCTTGACGAGTGTCCGCTGAATCTTAGTTATTATCTATTTAGAGACGCTATTCAAGTCACCGTATCCCGTCTTTGTACTTATTAAATTTTTAATGCATTGGGCTGAGCCCTTTTTTCACCCAAAAAAAACACGTCTTGTTTAACAGAATTAACATACTACAATATTATTATTTTAGTATTTTTTGAATTAACATACTAAAATATTATTATTTTAATTTTTAAATAATATTATTTAAAAAATGAAGAATCAAATTATTTCGACTCGACTAAATTTTTTGAGATTGAACTTAAATTGGAAACCGGAACATTGGCAATGCTAATTTTCCAAGCCACGTCGTCCACTAAATTGTAAACCTAATAGACATACATGTATTAGTATATCACATTCAGACAAAATTTTATGCTTCTGTCTCAATTTGCAGCTTTAAGTTATTGAAACTTTAGTGCATTAAACGCCAAAGACGACAGGAAGCTGCATAACCGACTAGAGTTGGATTACTTCTTGACAAGAAAAGAAGTATCGAAGAAGGAACCTTTTGTCTTCTTTACGTAATGATAGAATTCTTGCATGCTTGACGAGGAACCCTATCCCTGTCCAAGTTTAACCTTTTGTCTTCTTTACCTTTATGTTACGTGAAAACAAGAACTAACTTTCGTTCTGCTAACCCCATTATATAAGATTAGCATCTTTAGTTTTTCGTCTTTTTCTTTTTCTATTTTGCTCTGGAGTATAAGATCGGCAAGATTGTCCGACACGAAGTCAATAGGTTCGACTTAAGTTGAATAGGCCGAATTTAGTTTTTTTGAAAAATTTTGAGTTTTAAGCCGAATTCAGATTCGGATTAGAATTTTCAATTAAACGATAATGTATTTTATTGTTTAGAATTAAAAATATATTTACTAAAATTTATTTCCACCTCAATCGAGTCCTATCAAACTTCAGGCCGCCAAAATTTAATCGGGTTTCAACTTGGAACTCGAACTTTGATCAAAAGTTTCAAAGAAACAAAATGTTTTTATTTTTTAGAATTTAAAATATATTTAATTGAATTTAATTCGAGCTCGATAAGGTCCAATCGAACTTCAAGTCATCTAAATTTAGTCAGGTTTAAACTCAGAATTCAATTTTTGATAAAATTTTCATAAGGAACACTCGTGGACCTTAATACAAACGTTAAAGCTGAGAAATGTAGTATACCCTTGGATCAAGCACAAGTTAAAAAATGGAGAAGATATATGGGTATAGAATGATAATCTGTATGAGTATAATCATCTCTTCTTAAGGAGTGAAATCTCTCATCTAATTAACAAAGTTCCTCTCAATGCTAAAGTATCCTCACTAATGCTTGACGAGTAATCGAGTGGCAATTTTAGAGGATTTAACTTACTAATGGTATAACTCCCTCGGATCGCTTAAGAGCTGATGAAGGATAGTGTAATTTGGGGGATCAAATTTCCTGTACCACTTATAGTATTCTTATCATGTTTCATTAAATTTTATTCACATATTTATGTAGATCCAACATAAATATATAAATGAAATTTAATAAAACATAATAAATGAAACAGAAGATTTGACGGGATAATTTAAAGGCCAAGTATCTCATTGGGGTATTCATTGACAAGTCATGTTGTAAGACACCAAAGGCTAAGGGGGAAATTGTACCTTAGTTCAACACCATATAGAAAAATTCCTTGAAAAGCATCAAATATTCACCTGAGTATTTATCAAGAACAAGATCAGAAAAAAATAAAAGATGGTTTGGCTCTTTTGATCCTATATGTGTGTTATGCAAAGAAGCTAAAGAAGACAGAGAACAGATGTTATTAAGAGAACAGATGTTATTTTATAAGAATAATTAATTAATAAAAAATTGATCAATTAATAATTTAATCAAAATTTGATAATAAAAGTTATTAAAATAAATCGAATCAAAAAGTTAAAAATCGAATAGAAAAATTAGATAGTTCAAAACTTTTAGATTAAACCAGCCAAACTAGTTAGATTTTTTAATTATTAATAAATCCTTGTAAATCGTTTTCAAAATTCTAGACCAGGTTGAAATCTTAATTACTCTTTTTTAGGAATGTTAATAATAGTCCGATCTGCTTGGCCTTGTCTGTTTTTAGCCTCGACTAGCCCATCCTAATCTGTGGGCCACCATAAACCGAAACCAGACTGGGGCGAGGGTAATCCAAGCCCGACCTAACCTATTGACATTCCTATTCTTTTTGAATGCCTGATGAACAAGCAATTGCTAAAGTTTATGGCATAGTTTGTATTCCAAATCGAAAAATAAATCAAATGATGAGAATTATGTATCTTAGGATTTCAAATGAGTGTTGTGTTACCTGAAAGGTTATATTAATTAATTAATAATTATTATACTATATTTTTATAAGTTTTAGGATCACAATAATTTCAAATTTTATTTAATTTTATAATAAAAATATGAAAATTTATTTAATATTATAATAAAAATATTTCAAATTAAAAAGTGCCGCTAACATGTTCAAATTTTTAAATTTTAACAAAAATATTACTGTCATATATTATATTTATATCAAGTACAGATCTTATTCTTTAATAAAAACATAAATAATGGACAAAAATACTAATTTAGCGTAATGAAAATTTTAACATTGGACTATTTTTATTAAAAATAAAAAATTTAAACATTTTAATTTCACTTTTAAAATTAAGATTATTATTACAAAATTATATTTGTTAGAATTATTGCCTGTTTAATAAATCATAATATATTATTAATTATTTTTTTTCATTCCTTACTCGTTATTTTATTTTCTATATCAACTAACCAAGCACCTCCTTAATCAACCCGGACCAACTTTAAACCGACTCAATTAACTTTTATCATTCCTAACTAAATCCTCAACATATTATTAGAGGATTAATCAGTTGGTCCACCCTAAAGGTAAAAGGTTATTTCTTTTTACCTCGTTCTTCTTTTTACTTTTTGGATAATAATCGTCACGTGAGGAATTGGAATTGGAATTGGCAATTGGCTAGTGAAGCAGCTTGTAACTTGATCAGCAAGATAGAACGGAAAAAAGTATTATAATCCAACGGCCAAGATGATCTTAATTTCATTACTATAAGATATTCCCCTTAATCCTAATTTTAGACCCACCGCGTCGTCTTACCCAACCTAACCGTCTTCTGCCACGTACTCTCCACCAGATATCCCAAATCTACACTCTAAAACCTCCTCCTTCTCACATCCGCCGTTGGATGCAATGACTAGCAGTCTAATCCAACGGGTGTTGACAGATTTGAATATAACAGTAACTGATTAAGTGACTATGCTGAATCAAACGTATAAAAATCTGCCACGTATCACGTTCCAATCTGGTAACACCGTCAGATTACCATTTACGAATACCCCGAAATTTTTTTTAATCAAATTCCGTCACTATCATTCACTCACTTCCTGACTCACTTCTCTCTCTAATCGAGGAAACCATTCCGCGTTTCTCTAAGTTCACATCTCTTGCGTTTCGATTAACCGGAAACCTAACTCGATCCGCCGCCGAATTGAAGGTTCCGGCGAGTAGAAAAAAGCTTTGTTTGTTTGATGTTTTACTTTAAGTTGTGCTAGGTTTTCGAGAAACGACGCTCACTCTTGTGGTTTGGTTTGCAGTAGTGGAGCAGTAGATGAGCAGCGTCCTTTTTGATGAAGACTTGAGGACCTAGCGGCCTGGATTTCGTCACCTGATGGATGGAGGTAGCGTCTCTAGACTTAATTGTTCTGGTACTGTCCGTTTCTTACTTTTCTTTTTCTCTTTTAATATTCCTAGTTAATAGAAAGCAGATGACTCTAGGGTTGCAATACTGCTATACCTACTTTGATTCTTACTTTGAAGTTGTGAGTTCAAGTTTTAGAAACGTAACCGAGTATTTATTAAATGCTTAACCAACTGGAGTTAGGTTTTTGTTTCATGTAGTCGCGTTAATGCTTGGATAGTCTTGCGTTAGGTCAAGACAAAACTTTTTCACATATGTATGCAAGTGTATGCTTGTTTTGCACTTTTAAATATATGGTGCTACTTTGAAGGGAAAGTTGGTTAATTTTTAATTGATCGAAATAGTAGCTTGCTTTCTCTATTCAATCTGATTACTGAGTTTCACTACAGCGACTGATAGATTCTGAAACTAGAGATTGTGTTCTTGTGGTAAGGATTTATGGAGGTTAACTTGAATAAACTGAATATTTTTCTGTTGAGAACAATATTAAAAGTAGCTGGTACTAGTCTTTCCCTTTTTGGATTTTTTTTTGACTTTATGTGCTAGATTCTAATGATCGAATCTGCAATTAAAGTGCACCTGTTGTTTTTCAACCTGCAATGAGGTTAAAGTTCTTCGAGGTAGCAAATTTAATGTGCTCTGGAGGACTAATTGATTTTTCTTCTTTGCTTAAGCTTGTTTGAATGAGCCCTTACTCTATACTTCTTACCTTTGGAAATTTAACGTTATGTAATAACTATACTTCTTACCTTTGGAAATTTAACGTTATGTCCATTATTTTTGTCTTTTCTTCCATAAAGAATCCATTTATTTGTCTTTAGTTTTGACTTGTCTTTAGAAATTTCTTGTCAAATAAATACTCACCCTCGTATTAAGATTATTGTCCTGCTGCATCATTCTTTATGAAGTTAAATGATTTCCGCTTTAAAAGTGAGACTTGTCCTAGAACCATAGGATATTAATTTTTAAGTCTTCTTCTTTGGATTAATCATTTGCTTAATTCAACAGAAAAACAGAAACATTATTAGAAGTTTCTCCAATGACTAAGTTATCCGTTGTTTCCTATTATCTTACACCTAGTAATTAAATAAAGATAGCTTTATTTTTTAATGAAATGAAGCAGTTTAGCTCCATCAGTTTAGTTTTCTGCTTAAATTGTTGGCGAGTTGCCGACTAAATAGGGTTGGCTGATAGAACAGAGCTGGGAGTTGCCAGAGCTGTTGTCACTTATTACAACTTTATTTAAATACATTTGTCTCTTTTGTTGGTGATGTACTACCTAACATGTGTAGTTATGTTTTTCAGCTGTATACTCTATCTGAACCACGGTTGAGCTAGTAACAAGCATTACTGATTAGTGTGAAGACAGAGCCTCTTGTGAGAAAGATAAAGATAAAGAAATTCTGTTTTTTGGCATCTGTTTCATAGGGGTTAATGTTGATGAACGGTAGCTTGCATGATTCAATTTTTTACTTAATCAGCCTATGGTGGATAAATTGTCCATTCTTGTTCCTTTTATTCACACCATATGAGTTATATTTAAAATGAAATTGCTCACAACCAGAAATAGGAGCTCAATCAACTGTTTAATGTGCCTAATGTAAAGTTCAAACCCTGTGTGAAGTTTGGGATTTGTTACGCTAATCCAAAAGATTGTTTAGTCCTGGTAGTGTTTTTGCAAAATCCATATATGATGCCAGATTTTATGACTACATACTTGACCAAGGTCTCTTAAAAGTTGGTTTGCAAAAGCTAAAAGAAAAATAATCCATCGGTGTTTGCTGGATTCCATTCTTCTGATTCATGAAAAGGACTTGGTGAAAGTATTTCTATCATTTCCAGTGTATATTTAGGTTAATTATGAATTCATGGTCTGTGTTCTTTATATCTGGTTCAGTATCTGGACATTATACCTTTTGCAGCTTTCTGCTGTGGCAGGGTATCTTTCTAGCCTCAATAAGTAACTAATCTATGCATGACAGCTTGTGGAAACACACACAGTCTCTCTCTTGCACTCACATGCATCTTGACGTTGCAGGCATATACCCATGGATTATGATGACAATGATTTTCAGAGCCAGAATCTTCAGTTAGCTGGTGAAGGGAGCAACAAATTCCCACCTACTTTGCAGCCATATGCTCTTTCCAAGTTTGATTTTGATGACGCTCTTCATGGATCTTTGAGATTCGATGGTTTGGTTGAAACTGAGGTCTTTCTTGGTATTGAAAGCAACGAAGATAATCATTGGATTGAAGATTTCTCCCGTGGTAATAGTGGGATACAGTTTAACTCAAGTGCTGCTGAGTCTTGCTCAATTTCAAGGCACAACAATGTTTGGTCAGAGGCTACTTCCTCTGAATCTGTTGAAATGTTATTAAAATCTGTTGGCCAGGAAGAAATCGTCCCTGTACAAACCAGCAATAAGGAATTAGATGCTTGTGATGAACTGGGCTGTATAATAAAGACAATGGAGCCCAGTTTGAAGTATGATAATGGCACACCATCTAGTGTTGGTGATATGTCGGGTTTACAGCCCATGTTACCACCGGATGAAGGTATAGATAATGTTTGTGTGGCAAGTGAAGTTGGAGGGCAGTATCCCCAGGTTGATGATAATTCACAAACTCGTGAGGATAACCTATCTGGTGAAAGGGATTTAAATGACCAAACTTCTATCAGTGCTGATGACTGCATAGCTGTCACCGAGGGAAGTTTGGTGCCTGATGATGGCGGTAATGAGGTTAGTGAAAAGGAAAACATTATGGTTACTGTATCTTTGGATGAGATGAAAGAAAAAGCTTCTACTTCAGGGATCCAGGCTGGTTGCTTGTTGGAATCTTCAGAAAACACTATTGGAGGCAGTGATGAACTGAAAAAGGAAAATCATCCGAATTTTAGGAATAGGTCTGACGAAGATAGTGTTAATGTTCCAGATGCTTACTGTGAGCACCGAGAGGAACAGCATCAGTTAATGCAACAGTTTCAGGGGGGTAATCCAGTCATGGACACAAATGTGTTCCGTAGTAGTTCTCATTTGGATACCACAAACTTGAGTAATATGGAGGAACCACCAAGCATAGAATCAAAGCAAGACTCTGGCTTGTCTGAAAAATTAGACATTGTTGATCAGTTTGGAGTTGTTAAGCATGAGGTAGAACCGAGGAGTGATGTTATTGTTGAGAAACATGAAGTTAATGAGTTAGATCATTCCTCATCACATAACAAAAAGATCATGGATAATAATGAAGTGACTCTGTTGTGTAAGGAAGAAATTGAACCTTCAAAAGGAAAAATAGATTGTAGCAACAGTAGCCATGGGGATGGTAGTTCTAATGTGGGATTGCAAAGTTCGGCAGCTGAATTTCTTGGTGAAAAGCATGGAGAAAGCCATACTTCATCAGCAACAATGACTGAATCAAAAGGAAATTGCATGAGAGGCATCATGATTGAGCAGTCTGGTACTCCTGTATGTGATGAAAATCTTCCTGCTGAGGGAAAGGAAAGCACAGAGTTGCCTTCTGACAACAGTACGATGGAAGCTGTTGTTGATCAGTCTCTTGTCATAGACAAAAGGGTTGGAGCCACGTGCTTTGGTGGTGGTTTGGAAAATAAGTTAATAGACTCAAAATTACCGTCTGATTCTGTTGGAATTAAAACAGGTGTGAAATCATCCTGACCATTAACTGTCAAGTAATGTTTTGTTTTGAATTTCAATTATTTAAGTGTTAACTTGCTTCTGAAGATAATGTAGGTGGTAGTATTGGGCCAGCAGAACATGCCATTGCTAGCAATACTCCTATTGATCAAGGTGATGTTGAAAAGTCAACTTTACCCTTGGTGGGGTGTATCTACACAGGCAAGAATGAAGATGACTTGACTATGGCTTCAGTTGAAGCAAGAACACCAGATTCCAAGACATCAATGAGACTACAAACTGGATCAGATCCTGCTGCGGAATCTGAGAGGATCACTATTTCTGGTGCATCTGGGCCGATGCTCATTGAATCAGGTGATCAGTCTCTGTTAACATTTGATGCTTGTAAAACAGAAAGCCATGGTGAACCTCAAGCAGTATTCAGTAACAAATGCAGTCAAAAGAATGCGGAAGAAATTGACGTGTGTCCAGTGCCTTGTGATTCAACTGAAAAAAATGGAGATGCTGAATTGGTAGTAAAAGCAGTTGATGCAAAAGAATCTTATGGTGAGCATTTGTAACTTCTATATTAAGTGTATGAAATCAATTATTTGTCTTTTTCTCATTCTCAAGTTTGATTAGCTATAGTTCTTAAGATATTGGAGGTTCAGTTATGCGATCTCTAGCTCTTGATGTTTACTTGAAAGACTAGTGTTTGTTCTTTTTTCCTCTACAGAATTTATATTTGATATACGTATTCCTAGTTTGCATTTAGTGTTACCAGATGCTACATAACTTCTGCACCCAATTTCTTGCTATTTTTTTACTTCCTGTTGCGTTGCTCTCATGGTCCACTATTTACCGATATAGATGCACGCAAATATGAATAGCATTGTGATGAAAGTGATGAGAAATTTCCTATGTACTACAGCGTCTGGAAAAAATATTTATCTTTGGTTTGCTGAAAGCAAGTCATTTAATAAAATTTCTTGTCATAGACACTGAACCAGCTGTAGGCAACAGTGATGTGCTCGGAGCTGTGGCTTCTTCCATGGGCGGGTCTGCACATGGTGCTGGTCAAAAGGACCTGCAAGAAAATGAGCTGATGACAAGTTCTACAGTTATAAATTATGGGCTATCTGCCGTTCCAATTACAAGTGGTGTGTAACTTAACTTTCACTATTTTTCAAGATCTGTTTGCCCCATGCTTGTTAATTAAAACTCTCAAGCATTCTTTATTCCTGTGGTTTCTAAATCTCAAACTATCTTTTTGCATTAGAATCTGGTGGAAGTTCTAATCAGGTTGAGCAAGTTAGTATTTCTTCTACTGTCAATGGAACTGCTGAACTTCCTCACAATGAAATAATAAAGGATGGAGTGAAAGGAATTCCAGGTCCAACTTTATTAGCTTCTGAGATCACTGATGTTGATATCAGCAAAGGTTCATCTGCTTCAGGTGATGCTAAGCAAAATGATGTAGCTGTAGATGAGAGGAGCTTCACTTTTGAAGTTAGCCTACCAGCAGATACGCCTCAGAAGGAGGAAATGGCCAAATGGCATCCCATTTCTTCTACAATAACTAACAGAATGGTATCTGTGCTTCTTGTCTAGGAATTTATGACCACTTCACATTTTATATGTTTTATTGCTGTGCTTAGTTAGCCTGATTTTCTTCTTTTCAGAAAAGGGTGTATGCATACCATTTTTTGGAAACTTAGTTTATAATATTTCTTATTTGGGAGAAAATTTGGGAAAGAGGCTCTTTGTCCAGTTCCAGTTTGGTTCTCTGAAAAAGGATGGCAAGGAACCGAGTTTTCTTTCCTCTAAATTTGGACAGGTTGTCTTCAGTTAACACATTTTCTAAGCTATAGGAAAGTCTCCATGGATCAGGTTATTTTTTTATTCACAGGAAGACGAACAATAGGAGAAATTGTAAAGCACAATGAGAACAAGTGATTTTTTTCTCTGCATGAGTTACCTGAATGATTCAAAGCATTTTTTATTTGTATAATTTCAACAATACACTTTAATTCTTCATATTGCTCACTTCTGTTTGTTTCATTTTGCTTTTCATATTTCTGAAGATTGTGGATGGAACTCCTTCAACTTCTGACTTAGGCCTGTCAAATCCCAAGGCTCCTCAAGAAGTTTCTCAAGGAAGTCAAAAGACTTCTGCAGTTGCACCACATAGTGGTTCTAAAAGTAAAACTGATCGTAAAACAAGGCGATCTTCTGTTAAGGCCGCAGCTAAAGGAACTCCTAAAAAAGGAACTGGGAAAGAATCCACTCCTTTGAGACTAGATAGGGGAGATAAACTAGCAAGTGTTTCCCTCAGTCCATCTGGGATTTCTCAACTTGTGCAACCAAATGAGATGCAGCGATATGGACATGTTGATTCCTCCACTTTAAAACCCTTTGTTCTTGCAGCATCAACCACTAGTCTGCCGGATTTGAATTCTTCTGTTTCTGCATCAGCAATGTTTCAACAACCTTTCACTGACTTACAACAAGTGCAATTGCGTGCTCAGATCTTTGTTTATGGAGCTTTAATGTATGAGTGTTTCCTAACTTTCTCCCTGTTTATAAGTCATTCTATTTCTGACATATTTAACTAGCAAAGACTTTCATTGGTTGATAGTCCTTTCACGTACGTCTAACTCTCTGCTGTTGTTGAAATTCATCTTGCAGTCAAGGGATAGCACCTGATGAAGCATATATGATATCAGCATTTGGAGGGGCTGGTTAGTGAGTCTTTTCCTTCTCTGAAATCGCTCCCAGTGTTTTCTAGTCCATTTTTATCTTATAATAAGTCACTATTTTAACATCATGGTCTTGTAGATGGTGGTAGGAGCATTTGGGAGAATGCATTGCGCTCATTTATAGAGAGGCTCCACGGCCAGAAGCCACATTTTGCTACTCCCGAAACACCTTTGCAGTCACGCACAGGTACCTTGTTGTTTTTTTTTTCCCTGTAACAGAAACCAATATTTCTAGCTTCATATTTTGGTTATCATTGAATTGATTGGTTATCTAAGCATTTATGGCTTGAGATCGTAGGTGCTAGAGGTCCTGATCAATCAATTAAGCAAAGTGCACCTGGTAACAAGGCATTATCAACTTCCATTGGTCAAGTTAGCACCAAGGGGACAACAACTGCAAACCCCACGGCACCCCCTTCCTCACCACTTTGGAGTTTTCCTACCCCATCCAGTGGTATGCCAAGGGGTCCAGTTATAAATTATCAACGAGCACTTTCCCCTTTGCATCCCCATCAAAGTCCATCAATAAGGAGTTTTGCTGGGAATCCTTCTTGGATCTCTCAGGCACCTTTTTGTGGCTCCTGGGTCTCTTCTCCACAAACTGCTGCACTTGATGCAAGTGGTCATTTCTCCATGCAGTTTCCTATATCAGAAACTATTCAACTGACACCTTCAAAAGACTCATCTATGCCACATTCTTCTGGTGTAAAGCACGTTTTCCCTTTCCCTGTGGCGCAGACCGAGGCTTCTCCTGGTGTATTTGCTGGTGCTTCTGCACCAGATTTACGGAAGATGACATCATCATCTGATCGACCTTCTACTGAGCCCAAGACTAGGAAAAGAAAAAAGACTTCAGTCTCTGAGACTCCTGGCCATAATATTTTGAATCCCCTATCTCAAGAAGAAGCAGTTTCAGTTTCTGCTGTTGCAAGCCATGTATCTACTTCTGTTGCTGTCACAACCCCTCTTAACTTTGTTTCTAAAGCCCCTCCTGAGAAAATTGTTACATCTGTGCCTGTTACTACTACTGATCTCGGAAGAATGGATCAAAATATAGCAGGGAGTGCAGTTTCATATGAGGAAACTCTTTTTAAAGTAAAAGAGGCTAGAGTGCAGGCAGAGGATGCTGCTGCTTTTGCTGCTGCTGCTGTTAGTCATAGTCAGGGAATATGGAATCAGCTGGAGAAGCAGAGAAAGACTGGAATGTCACTGGATATTGAAACCAAACTGATGTCTGCGGCTGCTGCAATAGATGCTGCTGCTGCTGTGGCAAAGGCAGCAGCAGCAGCTGCCAATGTTGCATCTAATGCTGCATTGCAAGCGAAACTGATGGCTGATGAAACTGTAACATCTACTAGTTACAGAAATGATGATCAAAGCTATGCATTTTCACTTTCTGGTGGTGTTAATAACATGGGAAAGGCAACTCCTGCATCCATTTTGAGCGCCGATGATGGAGCAAACAATTCTAGTTCGATCCTTGTTGCTGCAAGAGAGGCTGCCAGAAGAAGAGTTGAAGCTGCTTCTGCTGCATCAAAACAAGCTGAGAACATGGATGCTATTGTGAAAGCTGCAGAATTGGCTGCAGAGGCTGTAGCTCAGGCTGGAAAAATAGTTGCCATGGGCGATACCTTTTCGATGGATGAGGCAGTAGCATCTGGTTCAGAGGGTTATTTAAAAGTAGCTCAAGTAACTTCTGGAAGAGGCTCTAAATTCATTGATGTCAGTAGAGAAAATCTTAAAATAGATAAATCTGGAGGTGGTCTGGACACTTCTTCCAGACGCATAGAAGAGACCAATTACCTGAGGCCTCCTACTTCAATAGGGACCTGTGAAGATGATATGAGACTGGTAGATGTCATTTCTAGTTCTGGTGCTTCCGTAGCAAAAGATGCTAGGACACAAAAGGGCAGGAAAGCTTCTGATTTGTCTAAGACCATTGGGGTGGTTCCTGAATCTGAGAATGGATCAAGATCTTCCCAGAATGAATTTGAAAAAACTGAGGAGATGTTAAAGGGAAATAGCATCAAGAAGGGTTCCCATGTTGAGGTTTCATAATTTCCATTTATTTTCTTGCCCTTTATACTTTGGAGATTGTTTTGGTGGTGATGTTGGTTAATGTTATTTACCAGTATTTTATGGTTTTATGTTTGCTGCATTCATTAATGTGATCATTTTTCTAGGTTTTCAAGGGTGGGAATGGATTTAAATCGGCCTGGTTCACAGCCAATGTGTTGAGTCTAAAGGATGGGATGGCTCATGTCAGTTATGATGAGCTTAGAACCGCTGAAGGTAAGGTATTCTTGATGTTAACAGTGCATGTTTTAGGATAAGCTGAATTCAATCTCCTGTTAAAAGCTGGAAAGTTTGATAATATTCTGTTCCTTGTCTTGGTGAAAATTTTGTGGGGAAAGTAATAATTTTGAAATTTTATTATGCCTTCAGTGCTCAGGTTTCTGGTATATACACACTATTTTCAGGAGAAACTTGATTTCTGTTTATTCTTGTACACAATCTGCTGTGCAATCATGTATTTGAACTTGTTTGGAATGGTTATGGGCTCTATTTGTCTGGTTTGTTGTAAAATGTCTTATGTAAAGGAACTTTGTTGTATATGAATTTATATGCACTGAGGTGCATGTACAGAGACATTCAGTTTGGCTTTGCTCCAGAATACAAGTGTATTTTCACTCTGTTCATGTTAGTCAGTTTCATTCCCTATGCCTCAGATAAGCATGCACTTGATGCATTGCCTCAACGACTGAGGTTCCTGCATTAAAAGCAGTTGATCATTTGCATTCAACTATTTGATTTGGGTAGGAGCGGAGAAGCTAGAAGAGTGGGTGCCACTTTTTGATGAAGGAAGTACATCACCCAAAATACGCATTGCTCGTCGTGTTACTGCAATGCCATTTGAAGGAACAAGAAAGAGACGCAGGGCTGCAGTTGTAGACGACCCTTGGTCTGTAGGTGATAGAGTTGATGCTTGGATTCAAGATAGGTATGCATTGAATGTTTATATTTGTAGTTCACATGACTGACATTGATAGATCATCCGAAACTCATTGGTTAAGTACCTTATTGTAGTTTGCAGAGTGTTATGTACTGGATGGCTCCTGTAATTCGGTTACATTTTGTTGGTGTATAGAAGCAAGTTTATCTATTTAGTCCTTATATGGTTTTTCTAAAGGATTCAGGATCTGTTCTTTGTTTGCAAATTATATCTGCTTTAGGATAATATCAAACTATTATTGCGATATGATACTACTGTGTTCAATATGATAAGTCTAGGGAGAGAGTGTGTGAATGATATGCACACATATGTAAAGTAATAGTAGGCCTTTGTATACTAAACCTAGCCAAGATACATTATTGATCAACAAATTGATCTAATTCATACTTTAAAAGCCAGCTTATCTAAGTTATCTAATTATGAGATTGATAACTAGCAGAATAAAAGCTATTAGAAAGCCTTTTCTGTTGTCTCCGCATAACTGTAAGAGCTATGAACTGTAAGTTAATAATCCAGTTTCCTTTATTTAATATGTATAAAAAAATATTAAAATCAATGGAAACTTAATATCTGCATGATAGGCAACCTTAGCAATATAAATAAACTCTGCCATATAAAATGCTAAAACAGAAGGACAGTGGGTCCTATAATGCCCTTTACTGTTTGTATGTGATCTACGTATTGTCTTCTAACAAGTGCAATCAACCTGGTTGAATAAGTTTTTCTCTTTGGTTTGACCAGGCAAGTTACTATTTCATCATTTTAGTGGGATATGGCTTGTCTTCCTCAAAGATCATGAACTTTTTATTTTTTAAATTATCTCCTCTGTTTAAGAATGTCCTTACCTGACTGACCAAATTTATTATTACTCTTGCACATTTATTTTTCAGCTGGTGGGAAGGGATTATTACTGAAAAGAGTATTAAAGATGAGACTATGTTCACTGTCCATTTTCCAGGTCTGTGTAACCAGAGATGCAATTTAATGATAATTAGAACCTGGAAATGCAACTCTATTGTTTGTTAACGGAGATTGTCCACTTGAAATGAGTTTTCTGCTTCTTTGGTTGCAGCCCAAAATGAAACATCTGTAGTAAGAGCCTGGCATCTCAGGTCATCGCTTATATGGAAAGATGGGGAATGGATTGAATGGTCTAGCTTGAGAGAAACCGATCATCCTACTCATGTGGTGCTTGTTAATTTTGTCTTTCTTCTTTCCTTTCCACAGCCCTCCCAGTATTATTTTCCCTGGTTTTGCTTTAGACTTTTCCTTACTGTTGCAGTGTATCTACAATTTGGCTTTTTCAGGGTGATACACCACAGGAGAAGCGACAAAGAGTACGAAGCCCTGCTGTGGAAGCCAAGGGAAAGGATAAGATGCCAAAAATAGTTGATTCTCAGGAATCAGATAAACCTAATGAGCCAAGGTTGCTGGATATTTCTGCCGATGAGAGAATATTTAACATTGGAAAGATCGCTAGAGATAACAACAAACCAGATACATTGAGAATGACTCGGACTGGCTTGCAGAAAGAAGGATCACGAGTGGTTTTTGGAGTACCTAAGCCTGGAAAGAAAAGAAAATTCATGGAAGTAAGCAAGCATTATGTTTCAGGGGGGGGCGGTAAGGTTAATGAACCAAACTATTCAGCTAAGTTCACTAGACCTATGAGACCTCAACAGTCAGGAACACGAGGTTGGAAAAATACTTCTAAAGTTGAAGCAAATGAAAAGCAAGCCGCCATCCCCAAGCCCAAAGTTCTCAAGTCTGGAAAACCACAATATGCTTCTGCTAGAACAATTTCTTCTCGAAAAGACAATTTATTGAGTGCACAGGTTTCTTCCACAGCGGAATGTCCTAGTGCAGATCATATTGCAAAGACCACAGATTCTTCGAGCCATGCTGAAAATACTTCAGAGAAGCATAACCTCGTGGACCTGCAATCGTTTTCTGGCTCTGAGGGAGACGAGGGCCCGGTCTTGTTTTCTTCACTTTCTCTACCCTCCAAGAAAATATCATCCCATGCTAAGCCTGAAAGGGTAAGTAAAGGAAAACTTGCCCCTGCGGGTGGAAAGCTGGGAAAAATTGAGGAGGACAAAGTTTTCAGTAGTAATACTTCAAAATCAGCAATTGATGTTACTGAGCCTCGGAGATCCAACCGCAGAATTCAACCAACATCAAGAGTAAGCGTTAAGATTTAGTATTTATAAGCCCATGACAAAATCAATTTTGCTGGAATTCCTTGTTAAACCATTATTTACTTGGTAGATATGTTCATACTAATCTTATTCAACTCTTTGCTTGATTTATTCTTTTTAATTTGTTTCTTTTAAATATTGTTGAAAAGGTTAGCGGGTCAATCTTACTATGCACTTCTGGATAACTTCTTTCTTATTCTTTTTGTCATTTAGAGAGTAATCACATAAAAGAGGTTTAACGTCTTTTAATTCAGATACTTGTTAGGTTTTTTATTGCCGCATTTGTGGTTGATGGTTTTGGTTCAATATTGAAAATGTACATGCATTTGGAGTGAGTGACCTGAAGAGCTTATATTCTTGTTCACAGCTATTAGAAGGCCTACAAAGCTCATTGATGGTTTCAAAAATTCCTTCTGCTCCGCATGATAAAAGTCAGAAAAGTAGGATTGGTTCCAGAGGTATGATCTCAAATCTTTTACTGTGTGCTATATTTATTGTGGAGCTAAATCAATTGCGTGTGCATGCCCGCCCTCAAACATGTATGAATCTAACTGCTCCATTACGGCAGGAAATAAGCATGATTGAAAAGGAGTTGCTAAAAACGTGACATCCAAATTGAAAGAAACGAATCCTCGTTGGCTGGATGACCAAAGACGGCAGAGTAGCTTTTTATGTATATTTATATTATAGTAGTGGAGATAGCTAGCTAGGATTGAATGGAAGAAATTATCGCTTCCTCTGATGAGATGTAGCACTAGCAGATAGATGTTCATAGTCATATTATATTTTTATCTATTGTAGCTTGCTTGTTCACCATTATGACTTGATCTCCTCTCCTCTCCTCTCCTCTGCTCTCTTTAGGCAGTTACTGTAACTGTTTGTTTGTATACTGAAATTCTTCTTTTAGTAGTTAATCTTGATCGTTAATCTTTTAATGTACACCTTTTGGAATTATCATTTCAAGTTGAGTTACCCTAACATTCTCTCTTTCATTGGAATCGTGAATTCCACTTGCATTGTACTGCCATTGATAATCGTGAAACCCTTCAGGTAGATGGAAGTTGGGGCACCTGTTCTTACAAGGTGTTCTAATCTTGTAACGTGTGAATGAGATTTAATAGATCATCGTTAACAGAAGTAAAGGATCTGGTCCTATGAGATAAGAGCAATCAAATCATCTTTCTTTTGAAGGTCAAAGTGTATGGAAAGATTTTGTGTTAACAGTTTCAGTGCAACCTAGCAGTGATTGGATCACTTCAGATTCAGAACCAGACACGTTTTGAACTCTTGACCTTTCCTACCCTTCATACTTTTAATCTCTAGTACATATATTAACTTAAATAAACTATAGTTTATAGGAAAGGTGCAAGTCACATTCTAACACTTTTTAAAAGATTCTTTTGCATTTTAAGATAGTTTATAGGAAAGGTGCAAGTCACATTCTAACCCTTTTTAAAAGATTCTTTTGCATTTAAACGTTTTAAAAATGGAATTAGTAATAACTAGTTAATATTTATTAGTATTTGCTAGTTAGAATGTTAATTTAATTTATAATTTGAAGTGATTAAATATACATGTAATCTTAAAAACAATTTATTAAAGAGCTTTAACATCATTTTTTGCAAAAAATTACAAAATAATATCAATTTATTTAATGTGTTTTTAAAATCTAGAGTTGTTTTAACCTGTATATGTTATATGTCAAAAATATAATTCTTTATATATGTATATATTAATTTATATATTTTTATTTAATATTTTAAATTATTACATGTATTTTTTATTTTGTATATACTTAATATCTACATATTTTCAACTTAAATTTATTATTTAATATTAAATACGCACTAATTTTAAAACAATCAAGTACGTTAAGAAGTAATAAAATATTATAAACAATTAATGTACACAGTTAAAATAATTAAATTTTTGGAAGGATACGTTGGTAACAGTCGAAGGGTTTCAGACTAAGTAGGACTGAGACAAAGTATAGAGTGTAACTTTTAAGGACATAGGACGATTATCGACGTGGAGGTAAAGAGCAAAAGATGCATTTTAAATATTTAGGATCTATTATACAGAGCAATGTAGAAATTGGTAAAGACATAGTTCACGGGATCAGATCAGGATGTTTTAAATAGATAAGTACATTAAGAGTTTTGTGTGATAAGAAGATACCACTTAAATTTAAAAGTAAATTCTATCGTTTAACAATTAGGTCGACCATGCTTTAGAGGATAGAATGTTGGCCCATCAAATAAGTGCGTAGTTATAGTTTTAATAGTGAAAGAGATGGGGATGTTTTGTTAGATGTACAATCTTATTAAGAGAGATAACGTCAAGAATATAATAATAAGGAACAAATTAATGGTAGCTAACATTATTGACAAATTAAGAGAGACAATACTTAAATAGTTTGGACATATTAAGAGGAGACAACAAAATGCTTTAGTGAGAAGATACGAGAAGATTGTACTTAGAAACTATAAGAGGAAAAAATAGAGGCCTAAAAAAAATTAGGAGGTAATCAAAAATTATATGACAATGTTGCAACTTACTAAGGACATAAACAACAATAGAAAACTTTGACATATT
>JANQAP020000016.1:23452-34471 GCA_026874005.2 Erythroxylum coriaceum
AAAATTAAATTTTGTCACTAAATACTATTAGCTACCAAAACAAAATCATCACAAAAAGTCATTAACTACGTATACAAGAACATTGTTAAAAACATTTTGCTATAACCACATATTAGTAGCTAAAAATATTTTGCTACAAAAACAAAATCGTCACAAAAAACTATTAGCTACCAAAATCAAAATCGTCACAAAATGTTTTTACCTACGTTTGCAGAAACGTTTCTGAAAAGATTTCCCTACAACAGATAATTAGTAGCTAAAACTATTCTGCTATCAAAATGAAATCATCACTAAAAATAATTACCTACGAATATAGTTTAGTAGGGAAAAACTTTTAGCTACGAAACAAAATCGTCGCACAAAACTATATACAACGTTCATTATTCTCATCAGTTATACTTTTTACCAATGAATTATTTGTTTCGAAAGAACATTTTGGTGACGACTTTGGAAAAAAATCGCAGATGTTATTTTGCTATCGGGATTCAATGAAGATTTGGGCGATGATATTGTTTCATCGCAAATAAGTATTTGCGACGATTGATTATTGTTTAACAACGTTTATTTTCATCGCTAAATGTTCTGTTTGCTGTAGTGCTAACATTACACATCAAACATTTTATAATTTGATCCGATACTTAGTTGCTATCCAGTGTGCAGGGTTGATGCAAAACTTCATTTACTGGAAATTTACTACCATATACGAAATACAGTTGGATTTATTCTTGGATAGTCCTAAAGAATCCACCACATCCTTAAGTTTTTTCTCTTTTGCAGGATTTTAACACGAATGCTTGTAATTATGGCCTATCATTCGTGGAAAGCCATATGTTAACTTTGGAAACAGTTCTGCTAAATTTCAGGACACAGAAGGTAGATACTATATGTCCTTAATTTGGAATACGTAACGATACCTTAGTTACGTATCTCAGATCGAACGTGAAAGGGCAATAAACGAAGAAATGTGGAAAATAGCTGATTTCGGTTCCATAACTTCAAACGAGCTTTTCAAAGTTGAAACGAGCGCGAATCCACTGCCGTCTTTACGGGAACTATTCACCGGAATGTCGACAACGTTTTTCTACAGTTTTCTCAAAACATGAGCTCTCTTAATAGGTTAGAGAATCTTTATGCTTATGAATGATATGAGCAACTGTAGTAGACCTTAACCTTTATATATAGCTTCCATATCAGGCTTCACCATCACAAGCCCGATATGGGTCCGGTCCATACTAATTAGGATCTATTTTTCATCCGAACTTCGACCCATTGATTTAGATCATTTATTGGGCCATTTTATTATCTTTATCTGGATCAAATTATATAACTTAATTGATAATTTATCAAAAAAACCAAAATTACAATTAAATGTTGTGCAACTTTATGGGAAAGGATAAAAATGTCCAACATTCTCCTCTTTGGACAATACTTAATTGCAGTTTTGACTCAAGTTTAAAAACAGTTTAAAAACTCAGTTAAGCTACATTACTGTATTAGTCGACTAAGTTTAAAACAAAATATTTGATCTAAAGATAAGGAAAGTCCATCATTCCGTCCTGCAAGGCTTTCGATACCGAAAAGTATCAAATGCATATGTCATGTGCAACACAGATCCAATACAATCGTGCATATCTAATACCTCACTAACATGAATGGAAAAATGGAGTGTGGCAAACTAAGATGATACTTGTATGATCTAAATTATATCATCTTCGTTTGTAGGTCTTGATTTTTTCAACTTTATGCTAAACTGTATATGCTAAACTACATTAGAGAAATCCTGTTTTCTCTCACCAAATGCTAAACAACATTAGAGAAAACTTGTTTCCTCTCACCAAATGCTAAACAGCATTAGAGAACCCTTATGAGATTAAAAACTTATATTGCCCTTATATCATGTGAAACGTTAAGGATATTCGTATAAAACTGTATGTGTCTAAATGACATAGGCTCAAAGTCAATCTGTATATATACCCAATAACCTTTAAATGCTTAAGATTGACACAAATCTTAAGACTTTCATACGTATTATGTCAATGTATGATAACACATATTACTGAGGATAAACAATGATCATCATTATTGATGAACCATTATACCGTCATAATACATCAAAACGTACAAATGTATATGGAGCAAACATAACGATCCCCTAACTAACACTGCCTAAGGACTTCAAAACACCTATACTTTATACTTGTTTTCCAAACACGAGTGGACAAAGTCCTTTAGTTAAAGAATCAACTTATAGTTCCTCAAACCTTAAATGCTCCAAACCTTAGTGTCACCTTTTCATATCAACTACTTCATGGACAAATATTTGACCTCAAAATGCTAAGATCTTATGATATTCAATGTCATTATTAAACAACACAGCAGTTTGATTATCATATTACAACTGAATGAGTCTAGCTACTGAATTAACCATAGATAACTCAGAAATCAAATTTCTGAGCTAAACCGTCTGTGAAGCAGCCTCATAGCATGCACTCTATATGCATGGTCGAGAAAATCACCCATGTCTACTTGACACTCTTCCACGATATTGTACCATCTGCAAACTTAAACTGTAACCTTAAGTGAACTTTCGATCATCCAGATACATAGCTTAATTTGAATCTGAATTCCCTATGAAGTTTAGTATGTTGACTTTTCTATATGTTAACATATAATCCTCGATTCCTTTTAATTATGTTAACACTTGCTTTACTGCATTTCAATGATCTACATCTGGGTTAATCAGATACTGACCAAACAGTAAATGCAATGTCCAACCTAGTACATAGCTGAGCATACATCAGGCTATTAACCGTACTAGAATACGGAGCATTCCTCATAATCTCTCTCTTTACTTTATTCTTTGAATATTGTGCCAAAGATTATCTCTCATTATGAGAGATAGTTGTTATGACAAATTTACAGTTAATCGTATTAAACATTTGTATCATATACTCAATGTATGCACTCTGTGAGAGGTATGATGAGTGTTAAGATCTTTCCTGGTGAATTTGAATACTTAGGACAAAAGATGCTACGTTAAGGTCCTTCATGTCAAAGTTCTTGACCAAAAGTTACTTAACCTTGTACAACATAGTCAAGTAATTTGACGTGAGCAATATATCATCCACATGGAATAATAGGAAGATAACTTTGCTCCCCTTGACCTCATAGTACAAGCATCTTTTTAACTTTATTTTCAATGAAGCCAAAAGATGTCAAACCTTATCAAATGTAAGGTATCACTTTCGGGATGTTTGATGTAAATCATATATTGATCTATATAACGCGCAAACTATGTCAGTTTCATCTGGATCCTCCAATCCTTCAGTTTATACCATATAGACCAATTTATAAAGATCTTTATTCAAGAAAGTGGTTTTGACAACCATATGATGTAATTCTATATCATCAAGACCTACAATTGTCATAATCACTCAAAATATATCCTTCGAAGATACGAGAGAAAATGTAACATTAAAGTCAACATTTCTCCCTAAGTGAAACATTAGGCAAATGAGCGAGTCCATAAACCTGCTGAACTTTATCCTGAAATCCTTCAAGTCTTTAAACTTCATTTACAACTGACGGTTTTGCAGTTATGCTACAAAATCAACTAGCTCTCAGACCTTACTATGCTTCATGGTTTGCATCTCATCAGTCATTGTAACCCACCATAATTTTGCGTTAGGTTCAGAAATAGCTTATGTAAAAATGACTGGATTCGTAACATGTTTAATATCATAGTCCTGTTCACCTAATAGACTATGTAATCAGATGGGATAGTAGGTCTTCTCACTCTGGCGGATCTTCATAACTGCATTAGATGTTGGACCTCCAGAAACTTCTGTGTATACAGGTATGGGTTCTTATTCCTGTATAGGCAATGTATAAAGACCTAGATCCACCATATCTAATTATATAAGTGGCGGGTACATAATAATTGTAATATCCAGCCTGTTATCATCAGAAGGGTCAAAGAGCCTACCATCATCATAGACATCATATTCCATAAACTTAGTTGTTTGTGATTCCACTATTCTGGTCTCTCCTTCTCTACAGTAAGCTCTGTAGCCTTTAGAATGGTCAGGATATCTTACTAAATAGCAATGAGCATAATGAGCATGCAATGTTTCTTTATAAGGATTATACTTCCTCAATAGGGTAGCCTCATACGCGAATGTGTGGAGACCATGATGCAACAACTTTTATCAAAGGAGATTCTTCATAAGCCCATGAAGGAAATTGGAGAAAGATATCCAATGTGGTTGGAAGAACATAAAACCAGTTTGAACAAAGAAGAATATTAGCGCTACTCTCACCAATATAAACTCATAAAGGATCTTAATGAACTTTATGAGAAAGAACTAGATAACTTTACCAAGATTGTTGACTTAATGCAAAAAATGAAAGAATGTGGGCAGCCACCAAGTGATATTGTGATAGAGCTTGCTCCTGATATTAATTTGGCTAATCTTGGACAAATGTAAGTGCTCCAACTTTCCCATATACTGTCAAAAAAAATGCAATGATGTGTGCTTTATGATAATTGTAAATTTGCATGTAGTACTCAGTTTATCAGCTTACATATTTTGATGTCTTTGATTGTGGCAACTGTGTGGAAATTATCTAAGATGTTTAAGTAAGTGTATTATTAAGAGATTTATGCTCAAATCAGCAAGATTTAACAATCCTTATTGCTTTATTGAAGGGGGCAACTTCTAAGGATCATAAACTCTTTAGTAGGCATTCAGCATACCTTAGAAATCTCGTTTCTAGGTATTTTATGCTATTGCTGACAAATATAATTCTGTTGTTGATCACCAGAGATGCTTCAATCCCAGACAAATTGCTATATAATGTGAGACTCTGTCTTCAATTTTGTTTTCTATTAGTAAGGATGCTACATTTATGAAAAAAATAATGTTGTTGGCCTAGGTTCTGTTATCTTTAATTTTGTGTTTCACAATGAAGTGATCAAAATTTGAGAGTCTTGAACTGTGATACACTTGTATTTCAGAAGAAAATTTAGGGAAAAGGGGCTAATGAATAGCAAGAAAACTTATTGCTTAGTGGTTTTTCGAAGGCAACTGACAAGTTTTTATTGTGTAAACACTAGTTCAATTTTTAGGTTTAGAACTATATTACTTAATATTGAAGCTAAAGTCCCTTGTTAGAGATTAGAACTTGGACACTAATTGGTACTCTGGATTGGAGCTGGTTACATTATGAGAGAGTCTCATCTAGGGAGTACATAGCTACCTGTTAATTTGGTCATCTTTATGCACTTCTGAAAGCTGAATGCTTAGGCAACTTAAGTTTGTTGAAGTTTTAATAGATTTGATATGCCTCCTCACACTACATTGTTAAAAAGTTTGCTAAGAATCCATCAAAAATGCTCTCACACACCATTACATCAACTTCCTGAGAGTTTTCTAATCTTTCAGAATTGAAAAAAATTATATTTTCAGAACTCCTTTTATATTTAAATCAAATTATAAAATATGGTTCCAAGCAAAATTGTAATTATAATTGTAATTGTATAAAAGTTTAAATGTTATTTTTATTTATAGTAATTTTTATATACAATTATAATTATACTTATTTAATCTATAATTATCATAATCATAATTAAAATATAAAGATAATAGATGATAATTCTATTGTTATGTGTCGTCTTCCACACTAATAGGTCATCAAGTGGACCTATACTTATGGACATGTACTTACAACGTCAAATAAGTAAAAGTTGTTATTCAAACTTGGAAAAGACATTTGTAGCTCAACTCAAAAGGCCACAGGGTTAAGAAAATAACATATCATCGACTTGTCTGTTTCACGAGACGATTTGGGATCATTCTTCTACAAAAGTGACTTTGACTAATTCCAATCTAACTAAAAATTCTACTTTGGCGGCTGTTCTCTGGATATAGATAAGTAAATGCATGCTTCTCCTTCTCCGAAGCTTGCAATTCATTCAAAATAGTCCCATTCTCTTCTCTTACAATTGGTAAGTTCGTATTTTACATCCACAATTGGAAAGTTCATAATTCTTTTTTCCATTTTTCTCTGCTCTCTTCTCTTACAAGTTTGGGAGAAACTCCTCTTCTCCAACATTAAGTTATCAATGGTATCAACCATTGCTCATAAACTTGAAGTTCAAAACAACTAATTAGTGTAAGCCTCATCCAACGGTTCTTTCACATAATAGTAGATGAAACTCAATCACCTAAAATTATGTCGAATTCAACACACAGTCATTCTTAACGTTTTATAGACACTGAACAAAGTAAAAAAAAAAAGTCTCAATAAATTAACAATATATAAATATATAAAATTTAAAAGCGTATTTTTATTATTGTGACACAATCGAAAAATCTAATGGGTTGCATTAATTCTTAACATTAATATTTAGAGAACAACTCAAAATAAGAAAATCAAATGAAAAAATATGTAAAGAAAAAAAATCAAGCTAAGAGGATTTGCCTCATTTTGCTCTTTATGAGTATCAAAAGTGAGTTTAACCCTATTTTGCCTCATTTTGCTCTTTATAAAGGTCAAAAGTGGGCTATATTTTGTCTCATTTTATTCTTTATGAAGGTAAAGAGTAAGTAAGCCCTATTTTGTTCTTTACGAGAGTGAGCTCCAGGCAAATGCCCTTTCTGCCATGTTAAATTTAAATTTAACATTTGTCCATTTCAATTTCAATTTCAATATTTGAAATATAAGATATCTTAAATTTTTAATTTTTATTTTAATATTCCATCATAATAAACAGGGAAAGCTTTCCTATAAACTATAAGCTTTCCGATACTTTTATTATTGCAAGAAACATGTTATAATACATTACTCTTACCATTTATATAAAATCAACCAAAAAGATATTAATATAAAACAAAAGTTCTCAACTCATATTTTAACTCTTGTCTATTTTATAAGAATTATATTTAATATTTAATATTAAAATATTATAAAATGATTATTTGTAATGCAATCATGTGAAAAAATTATTAAATTAAATTAAATTAAATTCAAAAGAATTTAGAATAAATTATGTGTGATACAATCTTATTAAATAATTATATCTAATTTAATAAAATTTAGAAAAAAACCATCATACTTGATAAATATTAATACTTAATTATTAATTTTTATATTTCTTATATATTTTAGTTTCTTCTATATTTAAATCAAATTATGGATTAAGATTCGAAGCAAGATTGCAATTATAATTATAATTCCATAAATGTTTAAATATTATTTTGATTTATAGTAATTACTTTATATACAATTATAATTATAGTTATTTAATTTATAATTATCATAATCATAATTAAAATATTATTAGTAATTTAAAACTTTGATAAAGATTATAAATGATAATTTCATCCACCGTCTTCTAGATTAATAGGTCATCAAGTGGGATGAATGATTGCACATCAAGGAAAAGGTCAAGAAAATAACATATCATCGACTTTTTTGTTTTATTAGACGACTTGGGATCATTCTTCTATGCAAGTAACTTTGAATAATTCCAATCTAACTAAAAAGTCTACTTTGGCCGGCTCTTCTCCAGATATAGATAAGCAAATGTATGCTTCTCCTTCTTCAAAGCTTGCAATTCATTCAAAATAGCCCATCTTCTTAGACTGTCCCAATGAAGAATTGTCGTGGGTATCTCCCACTAGTAGCAGTGGTTGTTCTTGAGGTCTTCGGACACCATGGTTGTAGTGCGAACAAGAACTGCAATTCTTCTTGTGGAGATATATCTATTAGACTGCCGTTTCGCTTGAGAACAGATCCTGAAGGTTGCGGTTTCAAATCCTTTGAGCTTGACTGTGAAGACAATCACAAGACGGTGCTGTACCTGTCTTCTTCTGCAAAATATTACGTACGCCAAATCAATTACACAGACTTTAGCATTCGAATTGTGGACACCGGTGTCCAAAAGGATAACTGCTCCTCACTTCCTCGCCATCCTCTAACGTGGAATCAATTACGCTCTTCGAATATGTCTGAATTGATTCCCGAATATAAAGAGGACTTGGTTTTCATGCGATGTGTGAATTCAGTGGCACAGGATGTTAGATATCGCAGTGATCTATTGAATTATTATGGATATTCTTGGAAGTCCGCGTTTAAGTACATAGATACTTCATCTTGCAATTATTCTGCTTCTCACTCCTTAAAAAACGAATATTCTTATGTAGTCGTCAGTTTCGATGATATTAGAGTATCAGATTTGGAGGATTTGTGTCGTGTAGAGATGACGATGCTTCGGCCGGTGTCAGATTGGGAGAGTTTGCTAAGTAATAGAAGCAACTTAACTTATAAAGACGTCCATGATTCTCTACTGTTTGGCTTCCAGCTTTCTTTTTATGGTTTTTGCTGTTATAATAAAGACATTCATAATCCTTGCAACTTTGAAGGAGATCGCCAACGTTGTCCTGTTCCTGCTGTAGGTATGTTAATCCTCTTCTACGCTTTTACTCTTTTCTTTATTTTATCTCACATGCTTATTATTAATTGGGATTGTAACTAATCTATTCTTGTGAATTCTCTTTGAAATTTCAAAATACTAAATATAAGGAAGTTCTTTACTTTAAATAATTATCATTCAAGCTTAAAGCAAAATTTAAAAAAAATGATCTATTTATATTATTATTTAAGAGAAAAAATGAAAAATATCTTTGAAATTGATCGAATTAGGAAGAAACTGAATACTTTTTTATAAATCCTATTTATAACTAGAATTTGATTTCTAACTAATGCCAGAAATTTACATAAAAATTAGGTATTAATTCCTTAAAACCTAATTACAAAAATATATATTGTAGTTATTATAAGAAGGGGGACAATATTATAAAATAGTTATAAATTAAAAATATATTAACAAAAGGAGGTTAATATTAAAAAAATAGTTAAAATTTCATAGAGAAAATATTGAAGAAGTACAATTTTACTATTATTACTTGTATTATTGGTACAAAAGATACATATGTTAATGTTGAATTGTTACTTTTATTATTTGTATAATATTTGACTAAAAAATTTATAAATTGATAATGTTTGGAATGTATGAAATTTATTAATTAAAATTAGTTTAGATTATATATCTTTTGATTAATTTTAACTAATTGAAATTACATTTAAATATTAACAAATATCATACTTATAATAGTTATATTAGAGATACAATATTGATTTTATTTATAATAAGAGATGTATGAATTCTTAAGAAGAGAGGAGTGACGGTGGTCTTCCTTAAAAGACTCTTCCAAGGTGTGTCCAAACCGTTCGAATTTATTTTACATTAAAATTCATCTGATAATAATTGATGAATAAGATTTTAAATTCTTTTTAATTGATTTATATTGTAAAAAAAGTTAGAAATGATAATGTTAAGTGTAACAAAAAAAAAGTAATATTTGGTTTTTGCCACTGTTTCTCAGATTAAATCTTGTATTTAACTCCAATTTAATTTTACATACGTTAATGTCTCGACTTGAAATTTTGCATTTTCAGGTTTTTTGAGCTTCGTCATCCCTATTGTAAAATCTGTCACCTATGTTTTAGCGGCAGGCTTGGAGTACCTCTTATATACTGGTGGTGAGACATCTGATAATTAATGAAAGATTAATGGCACCATATATGTTTCTCAATCAAATAATATTTTAAAAATCAATGTACATTTGATCAAACTAATACATTAAATTTATTTTCATCACTATCTCAATCATTTATACGTTTTTATAAATTATAATAAAACATTCAGAATGAACATTTTTATTAAAAAAAATAAACATGTCAAATATTTTAATGAATATTCCTCAAAAAATTTAGTTGTGACTTGATCTATTCGATTATGTAAATATCTATTATTGTTAACTCTAATATTTACTGGAATGTAGGAAATCACAAGCAATTGCCTCAATGGATGGATGATGGTGAGAATTCACTATTTAGGAGTTATGTCGTTCTTATCAATCTAGTGTTGATGACATACATGTCTTCGAGATGAGTTTATCATTTTTCGTTATTAAGCTCTCTGGTCACTATATTTATACCGAGCCACAGTCAGTTAAGACTCTTTCCTGATTATATTAAGTCTGCCTATAAAGGACCTAATAATGGTTCTTGTTACAGTTAATTTTAAGAAACATTATTCTAACTACTTAACTTTTGTTGACTTTTTTTATTGTAGAAACAGGGCCACATTATTGGATTTTTGCTTTATTTGCAGACATTATTGACGTTTTCAGTAAGATATTTTTATCTTGTATCTGCCATTTAAGCTTTATAAAATTGCACAATATAATATAATTCATATCTTTTTTATATAGAGGTAGAATAATTTCAATAATACTTTGTTTTGTTATTTTTTAAAAATTTTGTAATTAAAATTTAGTCAAAGAAATTTCATAGTTCATAACTAATTAAATAATATTTTACATAATGTACAAGTATTTAAATTATAATTACAATCAATTAACTACTAGTTAATAATTAAGTACACATAATTTTATATATTCATATAATAAAATGTTAAAAAGAATTATTTGGCTAATTGAAAAATCTTTCATTCAATTAAAACTACATAGATTTTTAAAAATATCAAGCTCATGATTATAATTAATTATTAAAAATGCTTATGATTAAAGTTTTAAAAATTAAACATTTTGTAATAAACTTTATAATTATTTTATTTATAGATTTAATAATTTTACCTTATCTCACTTGTGTAAATTTATGTTCTATTTATACAGTTGTACATCATGTACTATTGTTTATCTTTGGGGGTCCATTCGTCGTTGGATTTTTGATTCATAAGTGGAGGAGGAGACATTTATCAATGTATGATAATATTGAAGAGTTCCTCCAAACTCAAGGAGATTTCATTCCAATTCGATATTCTTATTCCGACATCAAGAAAATAACCAAAAACTTCAAAGACAAATTAGGTCAAGGAGGCTATGGCTCTGTATATAAAGGAAGACTTCGAAGTGGTCGTCTTGCAGCTAT
>JANQAP020000016.1:53075-63514 GCA_026874005.2 Erythroxylum coriaceum
GTGAAACTCATTGGTTTTTGTGTTCAAGGATCAAAGCGTGCTCTTGTGTATGAGTTCATGCCTAACGGTTCTCTAGATAAGTACTTGTTTTGTTCTGAAGTCAACAATTCAATAGGTACAGAGAAGATGTATGAAATTTCTCTTGGAGTGGCTCGTGGAATTGAGTATCTACATAGAGGTTGTGCTATGCAAATTCTACATTTTGACATCAAGCCTCATAACATCCTTCTGGATGAAAACTTTGTTCCAAAGGTTTCAGATTTTGGTATAGCCAAACTTTGTGAAACAAAAAATACAGTTGTATCTTTGACAGGTGTAAGAGGAACCATTGGCTATATGGCTCCTGAATTGTGCTACAGGCATCTTGGAGGAGTCTCTTTCAAAGCTGATGTCTATAGTTTTGGGATGTTATTGATGGAAGTGGCAGGGAGGAGGAAGAATTTGAATGCATTTGCGGACCATTCCAGCCAAATTTACTTTCCCGCATGGGCTTATGAGCAATTTAGAAAGGGGAAGTACATAGAACTTGAAGAGTCCAATGCTACAGAAGAGCAAAACAAAATAACAAAGAAAATAATTGTGGTAGCGTTGTGGTGCATACAACTGAAGCCTGATAACCGACCTCCTATGCATAGAGTGATAGAGATGCTCGAACAAGATGTAGAAAGTCTAGAATTGCCTCCAAAGCCTTTGCTGTCTTCACAAGTTGTAGAAGATGAGGATACTGAAATAGACAAACACCCAATAGATATAAAAGATCCTGCAAGTGACTATTCTGATTCCATCAGTTTACTTGTAGATGCAGAGTAAGTAGTAATTTAGAGTATCCATAAGAAAAATAAGACTATAAGTAAATTATTGCTACTATCTTATTTAAAGCTTTGAATTCAAGAGTCATCTAGAGTACTTTAGAACTGTAATATGACAATGTAATTGTAATCACAAAGTTGTTTTTTTGACAATCTGTCTTACACAAATTATAACAAGTCTTTCTTATTGTACAAAAGATGAATATCTAAACATTGTAAAAACATTTTTATACTTTATTGGAAACTTTTAGTTTTGTACTCGATGAAATACTTTATAGTTTCCAGCTATGAAAAATGTTGGCCAATGATTTATTAAATTCCTACGCTAGAAATAAAAAGTGTAGTCTAATTAATCTACATATGTCTAACTTAGAAAATATTGACACATATCAGCAACAAAATTAATTCTAAAATTGAATATTTAGTTAAAAAATTTTAAAAAGTAAAAACCTTAAGAAATGTAATTATAAGATAATTATCCTAATGAAATTGATAAAATCATTACAAATCATATCTTTTGCATGTGCATATAAGTCACTTTGATGATAAACAAATATATAACAAAGAATTGATCATCTTAATGTACCTTTAAATGTATTATGGTATATAATATTTTTATTATAAGGATGATTAAAATGTTGCCTTTCTCAAGTTTTTGTAAAATATGAAATATTTTAAAACATTTACTTGGTAAAGAATGACGCACATTTAGTTAGGAAGATGGCCCTTTTATAGGTTTACAAACCCTGACTCAAAATAATATCGTTGGTAATAATACTCAATTAACAGCCAAAGACTAGGAAAACACCATGACATACTGTTGATAAGAATAGGAAAACATCATAGATGTGTTATTCTTAATTTGTCACATCTATGATAGAACGTAAATCCTACTTCTTTTTGAATGTTGAGCATTGTGATTTTGTGTAGAGTAATAAATAAGGTGAAATAGGATCACCTTGTTTGAGCCCTTTTCCTCCCTTAAAAATATTAGTTGGTTCTTCATTTATCAACACAGCGAAAAACATCAAGGTCATACATTCTTTTATCCGTTCAAAAAATTTTCTTGGGTACCCCATATAGGTTATTGTATCTACTACAAAGCCCCATCTTACCGTATTATATACACTTTAGCAAAATCAATCTTAAGGCACATCCTTAGATAGATTTGTTACTATTGTAAGCTTTAAAAATCTCCTATGCTAGCAATATGTACCTTCCACTAATAAACGCACCTTGCCCTAGATTTATGAATTTTATGAGATTATTCTTCAACCTATTAGTTAGGATTTTTTGGATAGTTTTATATATCATATTACAACATGCAATTGGTTTATAATCATTGAAGCCAAAAGGGTTTGTCTTAGCGATAAGGCACAAATAGGTTTTGTTCATTTCCTTGAGCATCTTGCCCTCCCTTAAGAATTCCTTAACTGCATTGATTATCACCTACCTAGTGTCTTCCTATGTAGCTTGGAAAAATCTAACATTAAATCTATCAGGTTGAAGTAAAATATTGTCTCCTTAATCTCTACACTTGATGTTGGTGCATCTGAACATAATCTTTAATTGAGCGTATTAGCTCTATTGGAAAAGTACCTACCTTCCCTTTCAAGCCTTGAATGACCCCAAAATAATCCAAATGCTTTCCCTTTGATCACACTTACATTTTTTATATTGTTGCCATCATTATCTTTAATTACAACGATCCTGTTTTGATTCCTTCTCTTTTAGATTTTATTGAAAAAATATTTGTAGCATTTGTCCCTCTCACTCTTGCCTTCTATCTCAACTGAAAAAATTGTATGCACCAACTGCTTCCATATATGTCACTAACTCAGCTTACTTTCTTTCCTTCTTAATGGGGTTGGTTAGATCAGCTTCCATTTCTTCCTAACATTACTTAAGAACCTTTATAGCTTCTCTCATATCTGTCTTCATAAGGTGAGATTTGTTCTTTGATATTCCTTTATGCCCTTCGTTAATAAATTGCAATTTCCTTATACATTGAAACAATTAGGTATATGTAACTTCCTTCTGAATGTCTTGTCTTACAACCACAGCAAATTCTAGGTGATTGAGTAAGGAATTTAAATATCTAAATGGTGCCTTCTATCTATACAACTCCATTCCTATGTGTATTTCAATAGGAGAATGATTAGAGAAGAGAGGACTATTGAAGTTTGCATAGCTCTCTAGTAATTGCTTAAACCATTATGCATAGCTATCAGAGATAGCTTCAATGACAAGAGAATATGTTTTTGTCTTCCATACGAAAAGAGATGAAAGAAAGAGAAATCATGGGTGGCTCTATTTAGAGTTTGGAAGTTGTATGATTTGGAAATATTAATTAAAACATATCCATCATCATTTCACTGATTTTGAAAAAAAAAAAGAGAGTTTCACCTTGATTTGACATCCTTATGCACAAATTTAAATGATGGTCAAAAGTTAGTAGTCCATTTTGGTGTTTTTGATTGTGGCACCCACGTGGAAATTATCTAAGATGTTTAGGTAAGTGTATTATTAAGAGATTTATGCTCAAATTAGCAAGATCTAGCAATCCTTGTTGCTTTATTAAGGAGGGAAACTTCTAAGGATCGTAAACTCTTAGTCATTCCTTATAAATATCGTTTCTAGGTATTTTATAATATTGTTGACAAATATAATTCTGTTGCAAATCTTCAGAGATGCTTCAATCCTAGACAAATTGTTGCATAATGTGAGACTGTGTCTTTATTTTTGTTTTTTGACGGCAGAAAGGATGCTACATTTATGAAAAAATAAGGTTATTGGCCTAGGTTTTGTTATCTTTAATTTTATATTTCACAATGAAGTGATCAAAATTTGAGGGCCTTGAACTGTGATATAGTTGTATGTTAGAAGATAATTTGAGGAAAAGAGGTTAATAAAGAGCAAAGAAAGTTATTGCTTAGTGGTTTTCTGAAGGCAGCTGATAAAGTTTATATTGTGTAAACACTAGTTCAGTTTTTAGGTTTAGAACTACATTACCTAATATTGAAGCTAAGGTCCCTTGTTAGGGATTAGAGTTTGGACACTAATTGGTACTTTGGATTTGAGCTGCTTACATTTTGAGGGAGCCTCATCTAGAGAGTAGTACATTGTTACCTAGGCAACTCAGGTTTGTTGAAGTTTTAACAGATTTGATGTGCCTCCTGATGCTACATTGTTAAAAAGTTTGCTAAAAATCCATAAAAAATGCTCTCACACACCATTACATCAACTTCCCGAGAGTTTTTTGATCTTTCAAAACTGAAAAACATTAGATGTTCATCCATTACTCTCCCCAAATAATGGTAACAAAGTCCATAATGATCTGCTCAAAACTATATAAAACAATAGACTTATATTGATATTCTTAAGATTTATATGAAGTCTTGTGTTATTTTTAATGGGTAATAACTAATATTCTTATATTTTAAAAAAAATTCTAAAAAGTATAAACCAAAATGTAAGTAATAAAATATTTTCTAAAAATAACTTCAGCTTGCAATATGATTCTTCTATAATAACTCTTCATGCAAGTGCTATGCTTTTAGGAATTGGAATCAGGAAAGGATTGTAACACGTAACGATACCTTGGTTACGTATCCCAGATCGAACATAAAAGGGCAATAAACGAAGAAATGCGGAAAATACCCAATTTCGATTCCATAACTCCAAATGAGCTTTCCGAAGCTGAAACAGATGCGAATCCACCTTCGTCTTCAAGGGAACTGTTCACTGGAACGCGATCAACATCATTCTATAGTTTTCTCAAAGCGTAAACTCTCTTAACAAAAATGAAAGGCAATAAAAAAAGTTAGTCTTTTATATGTAAGAATAGTGTGGGATGAGTGGTGAGTGGTAGTGACACTTGTAACTGCCACTTGTCACCTTCCTATGATCTCATTTAAACCCTTTTTAATAACTAGTCTATTTGTCTCTAATTTATAATCCAATTGACTGCCAATTTTCAATGACATATGTCATTAAATCTTAATGTCACTTATCAAAAATTTCCACTGCCATTTGACACTTATTTATGCTACTATTCATCAATTGTCCCACCACTTGGCACTTTTCCTAGTCTAAAAATACCCTTAATCTCAGAAAATTCTCAAATTTTACCAAAAATTCTAAATCAGTACTTATACACACCAATCAATTTTTAAGACATATTATCCACAATTCACAATATAATCACATTTATAAATCAATTATACTCGGTAAATGTCAAATGAGTGCATGAACAATCATTGTAATGTGTGAAAAATTCAAATTCATGTGTGTGTATGCTAACATTATGGATAAGAATGAAGTGCATTTCTTAATTTTCATTTGATATCTCTCATATACAGTATTCTAGGATTTTAACCCTTAGCATGAAAAAATGGGATGTTACATTGCCTTTAGGAGACTAGCTAGCTTCCACGTTTGATTATTATGAAGGGAATGCATTTCTTCATTCATGGCTATCCTCCACTTATCTTCTTCTAAACTTCGGACTGCTTCTTACAAGTGGTAGGAATGTCATCAATTTCAATTGGAGATGCATAAGCCACTATATTAACATAACGAGCAGGTACTTGAATGTTCCATTTTGACTTTCTCAATGCAATTGGTAATTGTTGCTGTGGAGGTTTTGGGTTGAAACCTCTTCTTCATTTGGCTCCTCTTCTACCATAAGACTTTCTACATCTGCTTCATCATTTACTGGGGTAATAATTCTTCCTTCAAACTCCACCTGTTATAAAGTAATATCTGTCTGCTTAACATTTTCAGTTGTCACTCTTCTTAACATGATAGATTCGTCAAAGGTAACATCCCTACTGAAAATTATTTTCTTTAACTCTAGGCATCAAAGATGATATCCTTTCATACCAGAGATGATCCCTATGAAATTTGCTTTCTTTGCATATGGATCTAACTTTGACTCCTTAACATGATAGTATGCAGTAGAACCAAACACATGTAAGGAATCATAATCTGTAGCAGGTTTTCCAAACCATTTTTTCAAAAGTGTTTTACCACCAATAGCAGTTAATGGAAGGCAACTGATGAGATAGTAAGCATATGTAACAGCCTCATCCCAAAATTCTTTGCCCAATCCAACATTAGACAGCATACACCAAACTTTCTCCAGCAATGTCTGGTTCATACGTTCTACCACCTCATTTTGTTGTGGTGTATTCCTGACTGTGAAGTGTCTGACAATACCTTCATCTTCGCAGACTTTTAAAAATGGATCACTCCTGTACTCCCCACCATTATTTGTACGGAGACGCTTGATCCTTCTGTCTGTTTGAATTTCCACCATCTTCTTACATTTGAGGAAAACTCCCAACACTTCATCCTTAGTCTTTATAGTAAACACTCATACTCTTCGAGAAAAATCAGCAACAAAGGTCACATAATAGTGTTTTCCTCCCAAAGAAGTTGTTTTGGAAGGTCGTCACACATGAGACTGAACATAATCCAAAATACCCTTTGTATCATGGATTGCAGTGCCAAATTTTACCCTTGTCTACTTCCCTTTGACACAATGTTCACAGAAGTCTAATTTGTAGCCCCAACTCCTTTCAACAATTCTTGAATTACTAATATCTTCAAGGATTTTTCACCTGTATGTCCCAAGTGCATATGTCATAACCTAGCTACTTCTACCTCTTGATCATCAATAAAAGCTACTGCTGTTGTTCTAATAACTGCATTACCTTAGTAATAATAAAGGTCATTGCTTCTTCAAATTCCTTTCATTACCACAAGTGCACCAGAGATGACTTTCATTACTCCATTTATTGCATTTATAGTGTAGCTATTTGATTCTAGGACTCCCATAGAAATGAGATTCTTCGTCAAACTTGGCATGTATCTGACATCTATCAGAGTCCTGGTTGTTCTATCGTGATTCCTTAAGCAAATAGAACCATTCCCATTTGTTATGCAGGGATTGTAATTTGTTGAGTAAACAACTCCACCTTCTAGCTCTCTAAAATCAAAGAACCAATCCCCATTGGGACACATGTGATGGCTACAGCCTGAATCGAGCATCCATGAACTAGAAGTGCTTATTGAGAATCTAACAACCAATGAAAGATCTAAGTTTGTATCTTCACACTCAACAACATTCGAATTTGCAACAGTCTTTCCCTTATCAGGTTTGTTTTTATTCTTCAGCTTTGGACAATCCTTTTTCCAATGCCCTTTTTCCTAATAAAAGACACCTTCATTTTTGCTCAATTTAAGCCTTGACTTCAATCTCCCTTTCTTTCCTTTAATCTGGCTTAGTGAACAGTCTATAACTACCAAAGCTTCTGCTACTCCACTTGTACGTTCTTCCTTTGTCTTCCTTCTCAATTTATGAGTATACAAAGAAGTTGTAACTTCACTAAAAGATGCATTAACCTTCCCATGAAGTAGAGTAGTTTCAAGAAAGTTAAACTCCTCAAGAAGGGATCCCAACAACATCAAAGCTAGATCTTTATCTTCAAATCTCACATCCAAATTCATTAAATCAGTAACTAACTGATTAAAACTAGTAATGTGATCATTTATAGCAGTACCCGGAACATAAGAGAAACGAAACAGTCTCTTCTTCATATGGAGCTTATTCTGACTGCTTTTCTTCAGGAATTTCTCTTCCAACACGTTTCACAATTTAGATGTTGAAGTTTCCTTTGAGAATGCATACTTTTGCTCTCTGGAAAGACACGATCGAATTGTACTATATGCCAAAAGATTTATAGTCTTCTAATCTTTCTCCTCAACATCATCTGGTTTCTTTTCTTCAATAATAATGTCAAGACCTTACTGAAAAAGAGCGTCTTGAACCTCACTTTACCACATGCCAAAATGACTCTTACCATCGAAAATATCCACGGCAAATCTTGCATTTATCATAGCAGCCCTTGCTAGAATAGACGAGGTAGAAGTTGTCAATGTAGTTAACACAGCTGTATCTTTGATTTTTGTCATCTCTGCTATAATTTCTATTCAATAGCTGTCAATGCGGAATGCCTATAGCTTAAGGAAAAATCTTTTTTGATGTGGAAGATCAGACCACGCTGCAACCATAGAGCATACTAAGAAACAAACCTTGGCTCTGATACCAATTGTTATGAAATTCAGGTTAATTTCTACCAATAATAACAAATTCACCTTGAGCACTATTGCCTAGGTAAATAGAATGTGAAAGATTGTACTGAAAAATCACATCAGGTAAATTCCTATGAAAGACTGGAGCGGTCACAAACGGTCATACTTAAAATCTAATCTCCCAAACAGAATTTTCCTGGACATGTAATTTAATAGCACAATAATTTACTACAACTATACCCGATAATAGCTATTAAATAGACAAATAAAGAACATCAAAATTTAACGAGGTTTACCCAACTATGCTTACTTCATCAAACACTACTAAATTGATATTTCACTATTTTTAGGAAATAATAAAAGTGAAATACTACAAAAGGAGAGAAGAAATCTTTGCTTTAAGGAGAGATAGACAATTATTGGGATGTTAGATAAAGATGAAAAAACCCTCCTTTTATAGCTTAAGGAGGCTCTCCTATCTTCACAATTGTCTAATATGGGATATCAAAATATGTCATAAGTCAACAGAGTCCTTGTCTGCTCTCATATGGGGTGCAGCCATAGCTATAAATCAAGAAACAGATCAATGCCCCAGTGAAAAGCTTCAAGTTGCGGCAGTTATGGTGGATGTACGAAAGAGAATCAACCCGCCACTGTCAAAACAATGCAGAGGATTTATTAACCAAGTGGCAGTTTCAAGATGGCCCTGAACTTGCCCTCATACTGCAACGGTTTAGTCCGAAGCCTGAGCCAATCCATAAGAATCATTAATGATGTGTTCCTGAGTGAGTTTCATACAGATGGCTACTACCTAGAGTTCATGAAAGAGACAGAGCAAGCTATGGAGTATATGGGTGATACGATGTGTGCAAGTTACCTTTCTCTGAATCAAATTTCGGGTGGGGAAAACCAGTTAGGTTCACCATTTTAGGGGTCTAAACAATATGGTTATCTTTTATGATGCCATTAACGGTGAAGGAATAAAAGCAATGATAACACAGTCTGAGGAAGATATGGCGAAATTTGAACAAACCCCTGATATCCTTCGTTATGCTACTTCATTGCCAATGTCTATGTCGAAGAGGACGCATACCAAGAGGTCAAGCAAGTTGTAATCCAAGCAGGATCCAACTAAATAGTCATCTTTTTAGTTTGGTCATTAATAATAATTATTAATTACAATCATCAGAAATTGCTCCAGTTGCTGGCATTTGTTATCGATGATGCATTTGGTTATTTGAAAACTTGAGTTGTTTGTGCTCCACTGTTATCTGGAGTGCTATTATAAGCTTGTGCAAATGCTTCACTTTATTTTCTTATATGTTTTTAGTCTTCCACAAGGAATATAAAGACAGTAAGTTGCTTAAATATTCATAAAGTGATCGTGCTTGCGATGATTATGGAAAGTTGTTCTATATTTTGTCGATTGAGTGAGCCTACATTAAACTTTTCAAGATTTGGTAAGAAAAGTTGAGAAATTTGGGACCAGTTGGAAGGTGATTCTGGGAGTTCTAACTTTACTAGCCAACAGTTAATCAGGATCCAGCATTTCAAATGAATATATTGCCAGTTATACATATTTATTTAATATTTGTGTAATTTTTCTTTTTAGATTATTTTGCCGGACTAATATACATGATGTCAATGCAATGATTCATAATTTTTTTCCAATAATTACTTTTTTTATTTATTAGTTAGGAATAAGGTTGTGTATTATTTGATACATATTAGCGGTAATTATTAGTGATTTTTTTAAATAAAAATTTTTATTTTATAAAATAATATCTTTTATAATAATAATGATAGACACTAATAATAATGATAGACACTAAGACTATCAATTAAAGGCCACTAATTTTTCTTTTTCAATTTGTAATCATTATTGTTGGAAAAGAAATATATAATTTGTTAGGACAAATACGGGACATGCATATACAAACCAATTCCATTATAATTAGGGATCCGTTGGTTCATATGGAAAAATCGTAATAAGAATGAGAATGAATATAGTGAGAAATGAGAATTAATATAATCATTATAATTATGATGGTTGGTTAAGAGTAAAAAATGATTACCATTACTATTGATATTGGTTAGTTTATTAAAAATGAACATTGAGAAACAAAAATTTTCATATTTTAATTAATTAATTAATTAATTAATTATATTTTATTTCAAGCTCTGGACAGACAATAAGCTTGCCTTCTATCTCCTTGGGTGGTTGGTAGAAGAGATTCGCATCAATGGGATCTCCAACAACCTGTTTCTAGCTATTCCGCAAGGGCAGATGGAGTTGATCCGTGGGAAAGGAGGTCGGAGGGGCTGCTGGAGAGGGAGAAGAGGGGGAGGGACGGTTGGGCAAATCTGAAAAATCATGGCTAACAAGGAGGCTGGATGGCGACATCTGGAGGGGATGGGAGCTAGGAGAGGCAAAGAAAAATTTTATTTTATAAAAATAATATCTTTTATAATAATAATGATAGACACTAAGACTATCAATTAAAGGCCACTAATTTTTCTTTTTCAATTTGT
>JANQAP020000017.1:35693-45804 GCA_026874005.2 Erythroxylum coriaceum
GCCATCAATCTTCGAAGTCAGACAGTTGGAGAAGCCATTCAGGGCTGTCAGGTCATTGGAATTGCATGCCATTGCCACTCTTGTGTGCAAATGGAGAGCTACCACGATAACAGACAGATAGGTGTTTGAGATAGCCATGGTTGTGTTAAGTGGGCGTTGAAGAGGAATGCAAGTGTAATGTGGAGATGGTTGCTTGTCGTTGTAAGTAGATCTGTCTCCAATTATTTAATCAAGTAAACATTTACTGTAGATGTGTTCTTGTGTCAAGTCAAGTGTCAACCACTAAGCACACGATCTTTCATTTCATGTTGTCTGAAACTTGACGTAATTGACGAGTCAATAACTGTATCATCAAATTTGAATATACGTTTAATTTTCTGACCACTTGTCCCCACAGCAAAAGGCCACCAGTCAACACGACAAACTACAGTAGCACAGAGAATTCAGTTGGGTTGGATTAAATTAGCAACATTAATTATTCGTTTAAATGACTTTATTCATTTTACCTAAATTTCTGTATTTTTTCTGACTTATAATATATAACAATTGTTGGGTGGGGAGGGGTGCAAATTCTAGTGTCTTGCTTCAAGTCAAAAAAGGTAGACTGTGTCAGTGTAAATGCTTGACTTTCAGGGTTGATGATATACAATCCAAAGTCATAAACGTAAGACATTTTTTATAATACCATATATTATAAAATTAACATATACGAACTTCAATCCGGTTCACATTATGAAGTTTTCCAAATGGTTATACTCTTCAAGTTAGTTCACATCAGAATAGAAAACAGTCATAGTTCTGTCATTTTGCATACTAAAATAAACACAACTATTTTTTGAAAATTAAGATAACTTAAATTCTATAAAATAATTATCATATAAATTATAATAAAATATTAAATCATAATTCATATCTTATTGTAACGCTTAATTCTTTTCTTGTCATTTTACGCGAATTGTATAGTCGTATAAGTATCCGACTTCTTGCTTCAAGGGAGCCTATGCTTATTTATAATAGGTTTCGGATATTTTAGTAATTTAATTGAAATAAAATTCTAATTTTAATAAAACTTTAATTAGAATTATAATTAGTTCTAATTATATACCAATTAGGCCTAAATAAGATTCAATGTTTCATATATTAGGCCTTATTTATTAAATATATCATATTTACTCACAAAATTTTTTAAACTTTACAATCAAGTTTAACTTGATTAAAACACATTTTCTCTCTTCAACATATTATTAGTATGTGACTCATCAGATTCTCATGTGTGTTGACAATAGATATAAATTATAATTTTAAATCATATTTAAGATTAGAAAAATTAAACTCATTTAATATATCTTTAATTATCTAATTAAATAATTTATATTCATATATCAAGATTATCAAAGTAGTTTTGACTAATTTTTTTATGTATAATTTTTCTCCATAGTTCAATATTTCATGATATATGGTTCTGGTTAGACATAGAATATGAAATTAATATCTATTCTATTTGAGTCCAATCATATTAGTTCTTCACTATTAATAATTAATTCAATTATCATTTGAAAACTATTTTCAAAGTATCATTCTACCTTAATCAAAGATTTTTCTAATCAATACTAATCGATAACAATAAAATATTCTCCCAAATTACTTTAGAAAGATGAATGTTACATTGACCATTCAACTACCTCCATCTAATTTATGTTATATTTAATAACTGTCGACTAAGCTACCCTTAACTAAAATATATCATAAGTAGTATCAAAATATATCAATCCCTATGCAAGATATTTTAGAGATCTTAATTCAAAGAATCACTTTATAATCGTCACAATAAGAATTTCGAAAGGCGTACAAGTAATATTACAAATATATTTTTCATATGGGATCAATTTAGTAAACTTGTTCTCTAATAGGTACCTACACGATTATTTCTCTTCGTACTTTGGTTTAAGAGATCGACTATTTCTTTCATAAAAAAGAAACATCATATATGTTAATTCTTTTATGCTATATTAATGTCCAGTTTTAGTTTAATAATGACTAAACATAAGTTAGAGATAATATACAAATGCAATACGAATATCAAAATTATAATCTCATCATAACTTTTTTATAGTGTATATTTATACCGTGAACTTTACCATATACTTCTAAATATACATAAGATAAAAAATGTTTTTAAATAATTATATCACCAAACTACAACTAATCGATTGGTTGTGGGCATAAACAACTTTATTTACTTATAATTCGATATATTTTTAAAATTAAATGTTTCACTTTCATTTATTCTTACAATAATTTATGATTTGACTAGACAGGAAATTCTATTTATAACTTATAACGCCACGTCCCAACACTCTTCAAAAAAGTGAAGTCATAAGGATATATTTACTTTAATTTAAATTCTAATAAGAATAAATTAACTTTCAAAACCTATTAAACAGTATTTTTATTTTATTAATTACATGTTAATTGTCTTTAAATGCATATATGTTTATATAGATTATTAAACATGCAACATACAGTTGCTCATAGATGTATAACACAATATTAACGGAAAAAAGTAGAATATGCATACTTAATTAATTATATTTCTTATTTTATAGATTATTTATTTTTATTATTATTATTATTGTTGTTATTATTATTATTATTATTATTATTATTGTTCTATTTTTGTCAAATAGTTATACAAATTGATGATTATCTATTAGTTAATATGTATTCTATTTATCTTAAGAATATATTTGATCACTCTTACATCAGATTTTTTGTTATATTCTAAATTCTTATTATTAAACAAATTTACGTAATATAAATTAATTCTATAATTTATGAAACTGTAAAACAAAGAACTAGCTAATATAATCCTTTACCTGCCCTATTTTCTTAAAATAATATTACATTTCTGACTTCCACACAAGTTTTTATATATATGTTGGCAATCATTATTTTTATAATAAGCATTCAATGAAATTATTAAGTTTTCACCAATATGTTTTGAGGTATTGTTGTATTCAAAATTTAATTTTCTATAATCTAATAATTAATAAGATAAAACCTTTTATAAATATATCATGTTACAAAATTTTGTAAACTAGTTTGTGTATCATGTCGTAATTTAAAGTATTTTGTAGTTACTTAACAAAAACAAGATATATTTTTCCATTTGCTCAACAAAAACAAGACTTATTTTTGTTTAATATGTGAACATTGAAATGTTTTATCGGTATGGCCACAAGTTTTCCTCCTTAGTCTATTCCTTCCTCTTGTATACATATTATACACATGTATAAGTAAATATATACACATAACATAACTCAATTATTGTGTTATTGCTTTTAGTTTTCTGATGATGACACAAAATTAATAGAAATAAAACAAAATCTTGTCATCCTAAAGTTTGTTTTTCCTTTTCAGAATAAAGAACCATTTCATCTTAACAAGAAAAAGATGTTATATGTTTGAGGATCTCATAGACATCCAGACAGATAACTGGAAAATTAATAATCCAGACTAAACTTGATCTGATATCATATTAAAAAATTTTAATATGAGCAGAGTGTAGAGTCCACTAACAATAATTGAACTTGGGACAACCATTGTCAAAATGATTAGAATTAGTCATTTGTATAGTTGACTCTTATAACTTATAAACCATTTAACATTTTCATGTTTAATCAATATGAGATATTCTAACACAGATTAAGTGACTAATTGTAATAATATTTTCTAGCTTTAGTATTAATACAATTCCGTGTTTTATAAAAAACAGTCATATTCTTACTTGCTTCCAAAGAAATTCTGGATTCATGGTAATTTAGCACTTAACATTTCCTATTTTTCTTTCCACAGATACTTGGGTTTGGGAGAGTTTTGTCCAGAACTAAGATTGCCTGTAAGAAAAACACATTCCTAAAAGTGGTTGGATTCAAATGGAAGACTCACTTTGTGCGCAATCGCCAAACTTTCAACGACAAGAAAACACATTCCTAAAAGTGGTCGGCTTCCAGTGGAAGACTCACTTTGTGCGCATTCGTCAAATTTTCAACAACAATGTGAGTCTTCCCATTTGAATCCAACCACTTTTAGGAATGTGTTTTTCTTAAAGGCAATCTTAGGTCTGGACAAAACTCTCCTAAACCCAAGTATCTGTGGAAAGAAAAATAGGACATGTTAAGTGCTAAATTACCATCAATCCTGAATTTCTTTGGAAGCATGTAAGAATATGACTTTTTTTAATTAAAAAAAGGAATTGTATTAATACTAAAGCTAAAAAACATTATTACAATGAGTCACTTAATCTATGTTAGAGTATCTCATATTGACTAAACATGAAAATATTAAAAGGTTTATAAGTGGTAAGGATCAACTATCCAAATGACTATTTCTAATCATTTTGACAATGGTTGTCCCAAGTCCAATTATTATCAATGGACTCTACACTCTGCCCATATTAAAAATTTCTAATATAGTATCAGAGTAAGTTTGGTTAGGATTATTAATTTCTCGGTTATCCGTCTAGATTTTCAGTCCTAGCAGCTTGGTCCAGTTACCACTACATTTATTTCAAGTGATAACTGGATGTCCAGTCCTAGTTGCATTTGAGAGGGAGTGTTAGAGTATCTCATATTGACTAAACATGAAAATGTTAAATGGTTTATAAGTAGTAAGGGTCAACAATTCAAATGATTAGTTCTAGTCATTTTGACAATCGTTGAGTTAAGCTCAATTATTGTTTATATGGGTAGAGTGTAGAGTCCACTAACAATAATTGGGCTTAGGTTAACCATTATCAAAATGACTAGAACTAATCATTTGGATAGTTGACCCTTACCACTTAGAAACTCTTTGACATTTTTATATTTAGTTAATATGGGATACTCTAACAATCTTGCTACAAAAGCAGAAACCTCAAAGTAGAGTATGTCAATTGATTAAAATCAACTTGGCTAAGTGTTAGTTGTTTTTTCAGTTGATTTTTGTTGGCAATAAAAGCGACACTTGTCTAATTTTCTAGATTAACCTTGAACTTCACTAGACTTCAATGAGTCACCTCCATGTGTTTTAAAAAGTAGATAATCCGACCAGTGTAATGATGTATATGATTAATAATTGTCTTTCATTGAGCACCCAAAAAGGACAGTCCATTCTAAATATGTGGAACCTTTAATTTTGTCCTAAGGAGGCCTTCCAGAATTGGATTTCTATTCATTACCAATTTTCTTATCGTGGATTGTTTGAGAACTCTCTTGTGTTCTATATGAGAATAATCATTTAAGGGGAATACCCCTTCTTTTTGGTTTTCCTTCTTGCTGATCTTTTTTTGGGATTAGGGGAACACTCATGAAACCTTTTTTCTATCTTAACAAGTTTGTCATTCTCTGGTTGTCTTAGCAGCAGGTTATTTGTTGGATCATTATTCAGTAAGTCAAATTCATCATCTAGCTCTTCTTCCACTGATTGTGAATTTTGGGTTGAAGTTATTTCTTCCTGGTTATCAGGTTTCTTTAACGGAGAGATGTGTCTAGATGCTATATTGGACTTCCCACCTTCAATATCTGGAGTATCTATTGCCGAGTTATCCAGATTCTCATTAGCAACAATTTGTACACCCACAACCTCATCATTATCTACTGGAAAAGAATCAACCCCCATTAATTCATCCTGCCATCTAATTTGAAAAAGTTTTCCAATAAGAACCTATTTCTTGGTTGAATTATGAGGCTTCTAGGAATATGTCACCTTAATTTCAGATTTTTCAGTCTCCCCTATTTCACCCAACTTGAGAATCGGTAAATGATCAGGTAATATAGCATTCCTTTTTACCTCCACAAAGATTTTTTCATACTCAATTCGCTCTATTTTGGATGTTTGAGCATCCATACAAAGAGGTTTAGCTAAAATGCTTGCTAAAAAACTCAATTCTTCAATTGTCCAAAATTTTAGTGGCAAATTATGAAATTGTACCCATATAGGAAAAAATTTCACATATTCCTTGTCAAATGCTATCCCAAGTTTCCATTTCTGAATAAATATAGGTTGGCCACTATATGCCAAGGTCTCATTTCCAGTATTTCATTCAAATTATTATCAACAACAAATTTAAATAGAATAGTGCCATCATCCATGAGTAAATTTTTTTTTCCCAAACCTTCTTATCCTATCGTGCAGGGGCTTAGGCATTGATAATTAGAAATGCGGGCCTCTTACTTCAGAATGATCCAACTAGGACATTAGACTAATCCCTCGCTCTAGCTTGCCACAATTCATTCGGTGAATTGGCAGCACCATCGTTGATAGCATCCGGGTAGTATTTCATATGTATATTATTGTTTTAGGACTTAAGAACTGCCCACTTTTGTCATTGCCTCACTAATTTCTGAGTTCTCATTCCTTCATCTTGATAAATAACAGGCCATGCGCTGCATGTGACTTTTTGACTCGGATTATTGCCTGTATTGTCCTGTCTTCTTCAAATAAGTCTAAAAGTGCTCACTTAATTAATTAGATTAGGCGACGAGGAAAAGGAAAAAGGAATAGATGCACAAAATTCTACAAAGAAAACCTTTTGGTAATCAACTTAGAATTTGGTTAACTGCACTAAATTAGTCTTAAACATTATCATTTTCGCATCTTGAAAAAATATTATGTAATTTCAAAGTAAGGGACAAAATTAAAAGCAATGGAACTGTCAATTAATGACGGATTTAATTTCCATTATCAATAGTATGATATCATTTAAATTTTATATCAATAAAATTCAAAATTTTCTTCATAATTTTACCTTTTAATGTCAGTCTGAAATCCTAAATTAGGGTAACGTACTAACTACGTGGTATAATTTATTAACAGATGTTGATAGGAAATCTGTCAGATATTGAAATTGAAACCAATAAATAAACCATAACTAGAAACCTTGGTGCCTCTGAAAATTAGAGCAGGTGAACGTGGTCAGGAGTTCTGATGCAAGTCATGGCTCAGAAGTGAAGAAAACACATAAATGGGGTCTTCTTGGCAGGATTAGGAATCCACTGATACATATCCTGTTAGTATTGTCCAGGCCAATTGGCTTTAGCCAATTGACATACATGGAGTTACGCAATCATCAGAATATAAATTAAAATTTAATATTTTTAAAACGTTAAAAGAGATTTTAACAAATAAAAAAGTTAATAAAGTTAAGCTTCATCCTTGATGTTACTGAACTCACTATCACATGTAAGTTAATAATATAATAGATCTCATCAATAAAATTTTAAAAACAAATTAACATTTTATTTATTTATTTTTAAATAAATATATAATATAAATTTTAAATTTGTTAGTGAGACTATATGATATAATATAGTCTAAGTAGGATTCACAAATAGATTTTGAAAACATAAAAAAATGCTAAGTCATGAATAACATAATTAAAAATGTTTAAAACCTTTAAATAATTAAAATTTATTTTAAACGTTTTTAAAAAATTAAGATTAAATTTAAACATTATGTAAAGCTAGAATTCAAATAATAATAAAAATCTTAAGAAATTACCCTTTCAGCAATTGAATTATTGTGTCACAACGATTTCAGGAAGGTTTGCAACTAACATTATGCCATATCAATAACAATAACATTCAGTATAAATCTCACTAAAACGACGCGAGTTCTGGGCTTCCGTTTCATTTATAGAATTTAAGTCCAAACTGTAAAACCTATCTATCCTCAAAACCGTTTCTTCATCTTGTAATTTGACAAGTTTTTGTTTTAAGCGAGTAAAATTAAGGATTATATACTATTTATATTTTATTTTTTATATGAATTACCATTCTCGTTATCTTCAAAATTTAACAATCTCTGTTTACAATGACAATAGAGATTTTTTTTGGTTCGAATAAGAAAAGTCATATACGGGTAATTTCTAAAACAAAATTTATGAAAATTTGCTACACATAAAAAAGTATTCATTCGAACAAATTAACAGAACTTGAACAAAACTATCCAAATTTGTATTATGGAATTGAGTATAAATTGTTGGAACACCAAACACGCCTTATGATGCCGTAATTTGACAAGTTTTTGTTTTTAAGCCAGAAAAATTAAGGATTATATATTAGTTATATTTTATTTTTATATGAATTATCTTTCTCGTCATCTTCAAAATTTAACAATCTCTGCTTACAATGACATTAGAATTTATTTTTTTTGTTTGAACCAGAAAGGTCATATATATGAAATTTCTAAAACAAAAATTAAATAATTGATCTAAACAAAATTTGTGAAAATTCACTACATTATTCGATCAAATTAACAAAACTAATTGGAGCAAAACTATCAAAAATTGTATTATGGAATGGATTATAAATTGTTGTAACACCAGAAACACCTTACAACGTCGTAATTTTACAAGTTTTTGTTTTTAACCTAGAAAAATTAAGGATTATATACTAGTTATATTTTATTTTTATATGAATTATCATTCTCGTTATCTTCAAAATTTAACAATCTTTGCTTACATTGACATTAGAGGTTTTTTTTTCTAATCAGAAAAGTCATATACAGGTAATTTCTAAAACAAAAAAGTATATAGCTGATCTAAACAAAATTTATGAAAATTCACTACACACAAGAAAGTATTCATTCGATCAAATTAATAGAACTTGGAACAAAATTATCAAAAGTTGTACTATGGCATGGATTATAAGTGTTTGGAACAACTGTCACTCGAACTTTAAACAACCTCAAGCAACTATACCTGCTTAATCTCAATCTTCAAATTTAGGTATGTATTTGGATAAAATTATTAAAACATTTGCTAGTAATACTCAACAATTTCAATAGGAAACAAGAGCAAGTCTTTAGAATTTAGGGAATTAGATAGCTCAATTAGTCATCTTTATTAGTAAATTGGAAGTACAAGCATCAGAAAAGTTTTCTTCATAAACAATGGTGAGTTCTAAGGAAAATGTGAAAGTAATAACATTGAGAAGTGGGAAGAAAATTCAAGTTGAATCTTCCTCACCAATGGATATAAAAAAGTATAACAGAAGAGAGAAGAAAGATGAATCTCTAGCTCAAAATTCAACAAAGATAAAAGATGATTTGTGTTTGCCAATATCAATTAATGCAAGGGTACCTCCTTTCCCTTATAGGTTGGCTAAATCCCAAGAAGAGAAATATGAAAGAGAGATCTTAGAAACCTTCAGAAATGTGGAAATCAATATACCACTTCTAAAAGCTATCAGGAAAATTTCAAAATATACAAAGTTATTGAACGAACTATGTACAAATAAAAAGAACATAGGGTTAAAGAGAGAATAATTTTGGGTAAGAATGTATTAACTATGATAAATAGAAAATTATCAAAAAAATGCAAATATCTAGGTATGTTTATACTTCCTTGTGTTAATGGTGATAATAAAATTGAGCGTGTCATGCTAGACTTAAGTACATCTAATAATGTCATGCCATACTCAATTTATCAATCTTTAAAATCTAAATTATTTACAAGTAATTAATGTGATTATTCAACTAACTGATCATTCTTATGTGCGTCCTACTAGTATTATAGAGGATATTTTAATTCAAATTAATAGTTTGGTATTTCTAGTTGACTTTTATATCTTAAAAATAGATAGAGGTAGCGTAGAACATTCACCTATGAATTTTTAGGAAGGGAGTTTATGAAGACAGTTAAGATGAAAATTGATGTAGATGAGGATACTCTTTCGGTTGAGTTTGATGGAGATATAGTGAAATTTAATACTTTCAAAGCAATGAAGTACCATAACGATTTTCACTACATGTATTATATAGATATTGTGGATTCAATTGTGTAGGATACTTTTAAAGAAGAAAGTGTTGATGATGAGTCAGAGTAGGGATGTCAACGGGCCGGCCCGGGCCCAGGCCGGCGACAGCCTGGCCCGTCCCGTTGAAAATTTGCCTCGGACCATTTTGGCCCACGGCCCGGGCGGGCCGCAGAGGGTCGGCCCGTGGCCAGGCCCATGCGGGCCAAAATGGCCCGCAGAAGTGGCGGCTAGCAGAGAGGCCCATGGCCCGGGCCGCCCGCGGGCCGTTTTGGCCCGAAAATTTAAAATAAAAATTTTTAAAAATAAATTTAAAA
>JANQAP020000017.1:153768-164758 GCA_026874005.2 Erythroxylum coriaceum
TTCTGTCATTTATAAAGTCAAACTGACTTAAGTGTTTTGTATTTGTGGAAGGGCCCGAATGATTATTGAAAATTTCCTCTAATTGAAAATGATGATAAATGAATGGGGGGCCAATTTGAGTATGCATTCCGCATGTTATGTTATAAAAAAAAATTATACCGACTATGAATGATTGAGTGCATTAACACGCCACCCTCGCTGGGCATGGACTCGGATATCATCAACGATGTCGGGTTCGGGTCTTACGGGAGTGGGGTGCCACAGTATGGATGTTGTCACTCTAATTGCTCTTCTGTATCATGCAACACACATTTACATACATTACAACTTTACACAATCACATAAGTACTCATTTATGAACATATTATGTACAATGCATGCTCAATGACAATCTCGGGTACATTTCCTTAATTCATATCTCATAATCATTTAATATCATCTTTCAATCATTCTTTATTACCTAATACATTTTACTCACTTTAATCACCTCATTCATCAACAACTAGGTTCATTCAAGATCTCATTCAATCCTAACTACACCATAAAGAAGTACCCTGACATTATTAGGTTTAAACAACACTCAAAAGACAACCTTTTTACTCCATAAGTCTGCCTATGATCATGGTGTCCCTTCCACGATCGTAGCAAAAACTTATGGGGCTAGCCACAATCATGATAGAATCATATTCTTGCCAGGCCACGATCATGGGGTAAGGGCCACGATCGTGCCCTACACTTTCTTCCTTCATTCACACAAATTTAACATATATACTTACATCAATTTCATACTAAATTTTCCAAAATCCACATCTACTAATGCAACATCATTTCATACTAATTCAATTACCAAATTGATTGCATTAAACTCTCAAACCTCTACTTATTTGATTCACCATTTCTAACTAAATCTCATCATTCATGAAATCCTATCTCTTTCCATAATATATCTCATTCATAATGCATCAACCAATTCATTTTTCCATAGTTCATCACTTAGGATTTATAACCTCTTCATTTTTACCTCAAAACTATCTCAATAGCATTCATAAGATAACTTATTAAGTTCATGAATCATACAAAAACAAAACATTTAATCATCTTTCATTATTATACCTAATTCTCATTTCAAGAATATTACTCCACATCTTTCTTATACCTAAATTCTCAATCTAATTCATCCACACTATAGCCTATATTCGTGATTTTCATATTCTCAGAATAAATAAATTCATTCATCAATTCCTTACTTTCATTATCACATTAAAATATAACATGATTACATCTCTTGCTTTTTCAACTTTCAACACTCTTTCAAGCATCATTTTCATTTTTAATTATCTCAAAATCACTTATAGCATAACTCATAATTTATCACTCTTCATAACACAAAAGCAACACATAACCCTATTTACTTCTTCATCCATACATCATCATATTTCAACTTCCTTTTCATACTCATTCATCCCTTAATCTATCATCATAAATGCTTTTTATTAAGCAACTCATGAACAACATTAACACACTAAAATTTAGAACATAATCTCTTTATTATTACACCCACGTTAAGGCATATATATAAAATTTCATGGTCATGATCATCAATCTCAAATCATTCATCATATTTGTTTCACTTATGACTACCCATGAAGATAAAGTATAACTTACTTGATTTAGCTTCAAAATCTTCAAGATATCACTTAACCTTAACTTTATTCTCTCACACACACATCATCATTCAAAGGTGGTAAGGTTAGGCCTTTAGTGACTAATGAATAAGACAACAAAAAGGAAGTAGCAAGTTAAGGGTGAGAGCAAGATACAATGTTGATGATGGTTAGGTGAGTATCGTGGAAGTGAAGAAGAGAAGAGATGGAGAAGGTCACGAAGAGAAGAAGAAAAAGACACTTGCCATACCATGTCTGAATCCACAATTTTTTTCTTCTAATTGAATGACCACTTAATTGTTTTTCATTCTTGCCTTTTCTTTTCACTTGCCACATGTCCATTTCCTATGGGTCATTTGTTCCTCTTTAATAACCAGTCTATTTGTCTCCAATTTCTAACCCAATTGTCTCCCAATTTTCTATGACACTTGTCATTAAATCCTTATGTCATTTATCAAAATTTCCACTGCCATTTGACTCTTATTTCTACTACCATAATTCAATTGTCTCGATACTCGTCATTTTTCCTAGTCCAAAAATACCCAAAATTCTAGAAATTTCCTAAATTTCATCAAAAATTCCAAATCAATACTTATTCTCCAAATCAATTTTCAAGACAATATAGGCACTATTCACATCATAATCACATTTATAAATCAATTATACCCAGAAAATGTCAATGAGTATAGGTACAATCAGTTCAAAAATTAATATTCACGTGTGTGTATATGCTATATTATGCATGAGCATGAAATGCACTTTCTAACTTCTCGATATTATCTCTCCTATTCAATATTTTTCGGGTTCTACCCTTAGCATGAGAAAAGATGTTACAATTAGGGGTTAGAGGAAGGCCAAAGCATTTAAGAAACATCAATTTTCGTGCAAGTGTTGTGTGAAAATAAGAGATTTTGGTGAAGTGTTCATCATCTTCTCCCACTCTCTACAAACACTCTCTCAAAAAATACATCACAAAGCTAGCACTTTGTGTGTGTTCTAGCCATTCTTCCTAAAAAGTTTCGAGCTTCGCACTTCATGTGGATATCATTAGAGATGTCCTTCTTTGATCGTTGTGATTTACAACAACCCGAAGAGGTGAAAACAATGAAGAGTGAAGGAGATTGTAAGGTAAACTTATTAAGTTCATGTTTTGTTAAAGTTACATCTAATGGCACTTGAAAGCTCTTGACTTTTTGGGTTTTGTTTTATATTTCTGCTGTTGTTTTCTATTTTTGGGTTAAGTTCATGAACATTAAAATATAAATTACTTGATTTAGCTTCAAAATCTTCAAGATATCACTTAACCCTAGCTTTCTTCTCTCACATGAGCATCATCATTCAAAGGTGGTAGGGTTAGGTCTTTAGTGACTAATGAATAAGACAACAAAAAGGAACTAGCAAGTGAAGGGTGAGAGTAAGATACAACATTGATGATGGTTGGGTGAGTATCGTGGAAGTGAAGAAGAGAAGAGATGGAGAAGGTCACGAAGAGAAGAAGAAAAATTAAGAATGAAAAACAATTAAGCAGTCTTTTAATTAGAAGAAAAAAAATCATGGATTAAGACATGGTATGGCAAGTGACATTTGTCACTTGCACATGTCCATTTTATATGGGTCATTTGGTCCTCTTTAATAATCAGTTCATTTGTCTCCAATTTCTAATCCAATTGTCTCCCAATTTTCTATGACACTTGTCATTAAATCCTTATGTCATTTATCAAAATTTCCACTACCATTTGACTCTTATTTATACTACCATAATTCAATTATCTTGACACTTGGCATTTTTCCTAGTCCAAAAATAACTAAAATTCTAAAAATTTCCTAAATTTCATCAAAAATTCTAAATCAATACTTATACTCACCAAATCAATTTTGAAGACAATATAGGCACTATTCACATCATAATCACATTTATAAATCAATTATACCCAAAAAATGTCAATGAGTGTAGGTACAATAATTTTATTGTGTGTAAAAATTAATATTCATATGTGTGTATATGCTATATTATGCATGAGCATGAAATGTACTTTCTAACTTCTCAATATTATCTCTCCTATTCAGTATTCTTTGGGTTCTAACCCTTAGCATGAGGAAAACAGGATGTTACAGTTAGGGGTTAGAGGAAGGCCAAAGCATATAAGAAACATCAATTTTTGTGCAAGTGTTGTGTGAAAACAAGAGATTTTGGTGAAGTGTTCATCATCTTCTCTCACTCTCTACAAACACTCTCTCAAAGAATACATCGCAAAGCTAGCACTTTGTATGTGCTCTAACCATTCTTCCTAAGAGGTTTCAAGCTTCGCTCTTTATGTGGATATCATTAGAGATGTCCTTCTTTGATTGTTATGGTTTATGACAACCTGAAGAGTTGAAGACAACAAAGAGCGAAGGAGATTGTAAGGTACACTTCTTAAGTTTATGTTTTTTTAAAGTTATATCCAATGGCACTTAAAAATTCTTGGCCTTTTAGGTTTTGTTTTATATTTCTACTATTGTTTTCTATTTTTGATGCATGTGATGCAACATCAAAACCCAACAGTATGAATGTAACCATTTGATCAATAGTAAGCTTTTATCAATCAATATCCATTAAAATATTTTGAGAATCAGTGCCTAATTTGTGGTCTTGATTGATGAAATGTTCAATCCACCTTCACCTTTAGGGAGGCATATGTCATTCCACTTTACCTTATTTACTCCTTTTGAACCACCTGGATGACTTCATAGGAAGTTTTTGAGTAATCTTTATATGGCTTTGATGATGTTTTATGATGGGAATATATGGGAGCTCCAATATATATGTAAAGAATTAAGCTCAAACTTAATAACTTGTAACTTACCTGTATAGGATAGAGTTTATACCTATGAGTTGATTCTTTTCTGAATTCTATCAATGAGAAGTGAGCATTCAATGAAGTTGAGTCGTTTTGTTGTCACAGGAAGTCCCAAGGACATAAGTGGAGGACATGTGGAATGCATTCCAGTAGATTGTGCAATGAGTGGTTAAAGTGGATAGGCACTTTTGGAGATGAGGAAGTGACTTTTCCTTAAGTTGATCTACAGCCTTAAGAAGCTTTTGAATTTGTCAAGGGCCTGCATGAATGTTTGGATGGAATCTAGCTTGCCTCTATAAAATAAGAGCAGATCATCAGCAAAACAAAGGTTAGTTAAATCAATCTTTTTGCATTTTGAGTGGTGACTGAAATTAGAGTTAAGATTCACTTCTTGTTTAATGATTGAGTTAAGGATCTTCATACAAAGAATGAAAATATAGGAGGATAGGGGATCTCCCTGTCTAAGACCTCTAGCAGCCTTGAAGAACTTTGTTAGACATCCATTGACAAGCACAGATAATATAGCTGAGGAGATGCATTCCTTTAACCATTTAATGAAGATATCTGGAAATTCGTAAGCCTGAAGCATTGTCCATAAAAAATTCCAACTTACACTAGCAAAAGCCATGTGAAAGTCTATTTCCACTTTACAGTTAGGAGAGAAGTTGGATCTAGAGTATCCCTTTAATAGTTCTTAAACAACAAGAACATTATCTCCAATGTGTCTATCACTCATATAAGCACCCTGGTTCTCACTATTCAAAGGATTTATTACTTTCTTCAGTCTAGTAGTTAGGATTTTAGAAATGATTTTGTAAAGGAATTTAGCATATTCTATAGGTCTAAAGTCTCACAAGTTTGAGGGGTTAGAACATTTAGGGATCAAAGAAAGGAAATTTATGTTGATTTCCTTAAGGAGTGCTCCCTTTGTGAAGAATTCATAGACAAATTTTTTTATAAAGTTTTCAGTAATGCTCCACGATTTTTGGAAAAAATAGCAGTTGAAACCATTAGGCCTAGGGTCCTTTATGCCATCCATTTCAAACACTACCTTCTCAATTTCAGTGTCACCAATGGGCTTTGTTAAAAATCCAAATCCTGAGGAGAGACTTGATTTAGAGTGAGTTTGCGTAGATCATTAAAAGAAGAATTTAAGGGACTTGGTGTACCAAGGAGAGAGCCAAAATACCTTATTGCTTCCTCTTATATGTCTTGGTATTTCTGAAGTGGAGAGCAATCTATGGAGGTGAGGGAGTAAATTTTATTGTGATTTTTCCTTGCTATAATTGAATTTAAGAAGAAGCTTATACATTTATCACCATCTTTAATCCAATTCAATCGAGTTCATTATTGTCAAAAAGAGTTATGATTCTTGTCAGTCTACATGTATTTGGAAAGAACTAGTTTCTCTATATCCAACAGTAGCTAATTAGTAGGCTTCAAGGATATCTTGGATTTAATATCTTTAAGTTCTAATCTGGTAGAATTGAGTGCTAAGATAGTGGATCCTGTTAAAGATTTTAACATTTTGGGCTTGTTTTTAATGATCTTCAACTTGTGTACACAGCTAAATTGTTTGGTCCCCACGCAAGAAAGGTATGCCCCCCTTCTGCAAGCTTCAAAGAAACCTAGATCATTGATAAGATAGTTATTAAATCCGAAAGGGTAATGTGTAATATGTTTCTAGAACAAGCTGTCTACGATAATAGCGGTATGATCCGAGAATAAAGGATCTTTGAATTTAGCTATGCTGTTAGGAAATTGATTCAATGAAATATCATTGACTATTTCATGATCGAGCTTCTTCCTGATGTATTAAGCTTAGTTTTATTTGTTGGACTAAGTGAATGTGTGCACTATGAATTTTAAGGAAGTCACCCCTATGTCGTGTAAATATTCCTTGAAGCCAACTAAATAGTTGTTTAAATTGTAGTGTCCTTGAGCTTTGGAAGTGTAGACGATTAAGTTGAAATTCCCACCTATCATCCACAATTTTGTGATGCTGCTACTAACTATTCTAAGATTATTCCATAAACACCTTCTCCGAAATCCAAAGTTGCTCGCATAAATGAAAGATATGTTCATGTCTACATTCTCCTATAAAAAGAGAATATTCAGATGCATTGCTTGGTCATTGGAATCCAATAAAGCTACTTTAATCTCATCATTTGTATAGCAAATGATGATTCTTCCAAAAGCATAGTGGAAGTGGTTTGTGAGCATGTTCCATTAAGGATCTTTGCCTATATTTTCTAACTTTATTTTGGTTTCAAGTAAGGCTACTAAGAGTTGTTTTTCTCTAAAGACAAAGTCCCTTAAAGTTGAAAGCATTGAGGGACAATTTATTGCTTTAACATTCTAAGTGATGATTGACATGTTAAGAAGATTGACCTATGGAGCTTTTCCCCTTGCCCCTTTTTGATCTTCTTCTCTCCACCTTTTGGAAGTTCGAACTGTGTCCTGCTTCCATGGTGCAAAATTTCTTAGCTAGTGTATTGTCATTTAGAGTTCCAATAGGTGTTGTAGAATTAACAGAATTTGTTATGGTAGCAATGAATTTTCCAGATTCAGAGTTGTTGCAGTGTGTAATACCCTTTTATTTGTGGTTCCCTGCTATTGAGGTATCATTTATGACTAGTGCAGGTCTAAGATCCCTTCCTTGGTTTTCCACTACAATTAATCAAAGAGTCCTTATTGCTTTGATTTTCAATATTCTCTAGGAGTTTGACATTCTCTTCAAAGATATTTATTGAGCTTTCATCCTTTTGTATATCCGTTCCCTTGTCTAAAGCAACTTTAGAATTAGGACTTTGTATGGGGGCTATCAGCTGATTAACTCCACACTTCTCCACAATGTCATTAGCATTTGTATTAGCAGCATAATTATTTTCGATCTCTTCCAACTATTGCTCTTCCTCTTCTATGCCCATCAACTCCAGGTAATTTCTAAATTTAAAGGTTTTCCAGTAGAAAATTCAATTTGCTTGCTCCACTTCAGAGACCTCGAACTAGCCCTTTCAAGATCTGAAAACCTCCTTCACCAACCTTGAACCAGCTTAAAACAAGTGAAAATCAGTTTCCTTTCACCACCAAACACTCCTTGCAACGATTCCGAACATCAACTTACCTTGTAAGGGTGGCAAACCTTTCAAAATTTTCCATGTTTTGCATGACTGCTTATTGCCCTCTTCCTCTCTAATCCATCGCTTTTATAAACTCACAAAAAAATCTCCAAAAGTCGCATGTTGCTGAAATCTCCCTAATTTCCCTCTTATCTCTTCCTTTTGAAGAGATTTGATGTAGATATCATTGATTTTCTATTGGGTTTTTGAGATAGAAACGTCAGGTGGGGGATTTCTGTTAGTTTATGCCCTATAGCCAATCGCTTTGGCTGTAGTTTAGTGACAAATTTTTTAAAGGTATTCTTTATTTTATATATGTATAGATGTATATGATAAAGTCCATGGATTAATTATAAATTGCAAATGAAGTTATAATGAGATTATAATTATGAGATTCATATTGCATTTATGTATTATTCATTCCTAAATGTTCCTAATCATTTTTCTATTAAGATTAGACATTAATAGAACGTAAAAAGACTAGCACATGTTTTGTTTTTCCTTATAAAGGAAGTAGTCGATCTCATAGGCTAAAGTATCGAGATACTTAAACAAACGTGTGGCTGCTTGGTAGACAACAAGTTCACTGAACAGACCTGATATCAAAAATCCATTTAGAACATTACTTGTATAGCTATGGAATTCTTATTGTGATGATTATATAAGTGATCCTTTGACTTGAGGTCATCAAAGTTATCTCGTATGGGGATTGCTATGTTTTGATACTACTTATGATTCATTTAATCATGGGTCGTTTAATGGTAGTCATTGGATGTAGCATGAACTACATGGAGGTAGTTGAATGATCAAGATAGGATTCATCACCCTAAAGTAATTACAGAGAACGTTCCATTGTTCTCGATTAGTGTTGATTTAGGAAATCCTTGGCCAAAGTGAAATGACGTTTTGTAAATAGTTTACAAATATCATTAATTGAATCAATTGCTAATGACAGAGAACTAATATGATTGGACTCAAAATAGAGTAGACATTAATTCCATGCTCTATGTCTAATTGGAACATTGGTTGATGAAAGGATTGAATTATACGGAAAAATCACATACAGAAAGGTTAGTCAAAACTACTTTGACATTCTTAAATATTTGGGTGGTCATGATGCGTTACTAGACATTAATCTTGATCTATGATTATAAATTGTTTAATTGGAGAATTGAAGATAAATTGAAATGATTTTCAATTTATCTAATTCTAATTATGAATTAGAATTAGAATTTATAATCATTGCCAACATATTTGGGAGCCTAATGGGTCTCACATATAGAATGAGTTGAAGAGAGCAAAGTTAATTTAATCAAGTTGGACTTGATTGTAAAGTTTGAGAAACTTTATGATTACATATGAGATATTTAATAAATAGGGATCAATATGAGATATTGAATCCTATATGGGCATAATTGGTATTTAATTAAAATTATTTGTAATTCTAATTAAAGTTTAATTGAAATTATAATTTAATTTAAATTAAATTACTAAAACGTCCAAAGCTTATTATAAATAAGCTTAAGCTCTATAGAGCTAGCACTTCTTGTTTAACCCTCTCTGCAAGAGTTACAGAGTTCTCTCAACTCATTCTATGGATATCGTTGGAAGCCGGACATTTGTGTGGCTACAGCGGTTGAAACATATTGGTTTCGAGAACGGTTCGAGGGATACAACAAGATAAAAATCAAGCTTTGAAATAAGGAAAGAATTAAATTTCTGCTTTATTATAATTTGTGTTAATCATTTTATAAAATTAAAGAGATCTTGTTTTCGAGAAATCAAAGATTGCAAAAAAGTTTTGTAATACTTTCGCTACAGTCAGGATCAGATCTCGACCCTGTTTCCCAACAGTGGTATCAGAGCAAGCTTTATTTCTATAATTTGATTAAATTATTTGCTTATGATTGATCTTGAAATTTTAAAATTGAAAAATATGAAGAATTCATATTATAAACCCAGAAATCTGAAAAGTTCATATTAGAATCCTAAAAAACCCGAAGAACATAAATGTTCTAAAAAATGGGAAATTCACTTTAAGCGCATCTGCTATTTGCTTTTGTTCTAGAAATTGAAACCCAGAAGACAATGAACCCTAGAATTGTTCTGAAATTTTTAACACATATTGAAGTGATGTGATTGGTCATTCCTTTACTGGATTGTTTCTGCTTCTTGTGTTTTCTCTAGGTTGCGTCTTCAAATAAGGTTATATAGCACGAGGAGAATGGGCGTTTTTGTGAAATCTGGAATTTGGGGTTTTTGGAAAATAAATTAAGCATGTCCATTGGGATTGAGAAACTCATAACCAATAAGTTTTGTGGGTTATACAACTTATAAATATCATTTTCTATCACCTATGGTTTATGCAAAATTATGCTTATTTTTGGATCTGAAAAATTGTTTTTCTCTTTCGATTTTGTCTTATGTTTTCTGAATAATCGCCTATAATAAGAGAGCAGCATCAGCCCATCACGACGCCATGGTTGGCTTCACTTGGGATTGACAGTGGATGATGCACCGAGGGAGGATGTGTTTTGTGTTGTGTCTGGTTATGATGTTTTGGAAATTAGTTTTAAGCCATGTCTTCTTATCTGCCATGGATTTTTCTAGTTCAGTCCTCTATTCTGGCTATGCTATTTCTTTGGTTCTACGATGGGGTCAGCGACGACGAGGGCATCCCTCAACATCACTCACTGATGTCGCTCGCAACGCCACACGCGACTCGCGACCCCACAAATGAAACCATGGACGACGTCGCTCCATATAAGCACAGTGGTGTACATCGTAGGCGCGACAGACGTCACCTCAGAGACCCAAAACCACCGTTGCGTGAGGCAGAGCCGAAGGCATGGGAAATGCAATTGGAGAAACGTGTATCCATTACCCTATAGTTTGGAGAAACGTGGGAGTGACAATTTGGGAGCGTCGGAGAAGAAGAAATGTGGGAGCAGTTGCAGAAACGTCGGTGGTTTCTGGAGAAGACGATGGGCGCATGTGAGTCACGCACCCATCGTCTTTGGAGGCACGTCTATGCAGACGTGACTGTCGTGTGCAACGTACGAGTCAGAAACTCCCCCTTGCTTCTTTTATTTTTTAAATTTTTTAATGATTTTAAAATCTTAATTTCAATTAAATTAATTTAAAAAAGATTAAATTAGTTTACACTGCTAATAATTTTGAAAAAGTGTTTTTCTAATATTGAAAATTGTTTTCAAGGGTTAATTTTATTTGGAATGCTTTAGAATTTAGTTTAATTTTTCAAGGGGTTGGATTATTAAATTAAATTCAATTATCCATTCAATTCCAAAATTAAGATAATTATTTTTCTTAATTTGATTAAGATTAATAATTATGTTGATTCCTA
>JANQAP020000017.1:326518-336527 GCA_026874005.2 Erythroxylum coriaceum
TAAAGCTTTATGGGATGAATTGACTTCATACCATACCCTCCCAGCCTGCTCATGTGGTGCTCTTCAGAACTTAAATTCCTTTCAACAAATAGATCGACTCATGCAATTTTTGATGGGTCTCAATGATTCCTATGCAACAATGAGAAGCAACATTCTGCTTATAGACCCCTTACCGACCATTTCTCGTGCATATTCACTTTTACTGTAGGAGGAGAGACAAGATCACTCCATCCTTCGATAACCAACCAACAACAGTTAGCTATGGCTGCAAGTTCATCCCATCGGCGTAATCAACAATATCAAAGATCTAAACAAATGTACCACTGTGACTTTTGTGGTCTAGATGGCCATACAGAATCCCATTGCAACAAAAAGAAAGGCTATCACTGTGACTACTGTGATCTTGATGGGCACTTAGAATCATTCTGTCGAAAGAAGAAAAACAATCAAGGGCGTAGAGATGGAAAGGGTCAGAATCGTGCCACAACAGAGAGCTCTAATTCCAAATCTATTGCAGCAGTGGCCACTCAAACAAATTCTGAATTGCAAAGTCCTATTTTTACTCAAAAACAGGTTCAACAACTCTTTGCTCTCATTACCCTTAGTTTAAATCCTTTAGCAAATTCAGCAGGTACCGGTACTTGTCTCTACTTAAACTTCGTGGATAAATTAAATCATTGGGTTATAGATTCTGGTTACACTAATCATTTTATGCATGACCCTAAGAATTTACATGACGTTAAATCTTGTTCTACTAACCCAGTTAAAATGCCAAATGGAGATGCCGTCTCTATATCTTGTTCAGGATTTACTAAATTAATGCCTCAATTACCTTTGCAAGATGTCTTTTATGTTCCGTCTTTCCGGTTCAACCTTCTTTCAGTCAGCAAAATTACTAAAACTCTACATTGTTCAGTAATTTTTTTTCTGGATATTGTGTCTTTCAGGACTTACAAATGAGGAAGCAGATTGGGCTGGGTAAAGAACACGATGGTCTTTATTATTTGGAACTCGGTCCCCAATATTTTGCCTCCTTTATCACTCAAATAAATGAAGTTGATTTATGGCATTGGCGTTTGGGTCGTCCTGCGCCTAGTCTTTCCTCTCAATTTATTAACTTAGATTCTAGCATTTCCTTTTCACAAAAATGTAGTTGCACTATTTGTCCTTTAGCTAAACAAACTTGCATGCCTTTTAATTCTAGTCAGATTTCTTCTAGTCATTATTTTGAGTTATTACATGTTGATGTATGGGGACCTTATGCTACACCTTCACTTGCTGGTGCACGGTACTTTCTTACCATTGTAGATGATTTCTCTCGCAGTACTTGGGTTTATTTGATGCAAAACAAAACTGAAACTTTTTCGTACATTAAAAGCTTCTTTACCATGATTCGCACTCAGTTTAATGCACAGCCATGTATTGTTCTCAGTGACACTGGAACAGAATTTTTTAATCAAGCTACTAATGGATATTTCTCTTCTCTTGGCATCATTCATCAACATAGTTGTGTTAATATACCCTAGTTGTTACACTAGTAGAATGGAGTCGTTGAACGGAAACATTGACATCTCCTTAATGTTGCTCGTGCTCTTCGGTTGCAAGCCCATTTGCCTTTGGCCTTTTGGGGTGACTGTGTTTTCACTGCAACCTACTTGATTAATCGAACACTAACAAAATTTCTTCAAGGTAAAACCCTTATGAACTTTTATTTAATATTATAACCATTTAAGAGTCTTTGGTTGCCTTTTTTTGGACACAACACCAACATTGCACATAAATTTGACAATCATTCTCTACCGGGAATTTTTAATGGTTATCCTTTTGCTCAAAAAGTTTATAAAATTTTTGATCTCAAAACAAAAAGAATTTATACTAGTCGTGATGTTACTTTTTTTGAAACCAAATTTCCCTTTCATGGCCATAATGATGCTCCAAAATCCAGCACTAGCGTTCTGCCTTTACCTTTACCTAACCTTCCTTCTTCACATACATACTCTCCTAACCTCCCATGCACACAAGCACCTGAGAATAACATGCCACCTAACACACAAACACATGATAATTGCACCACTGCACAGCAACAAGAACCTACCATTCCTTCCATACATTTGCGTCAGCTGAAGGTATTGACTACCACGATACTTTCGCACCAATTATCAAATTAGTCACTGTATGAGTATTGTTACCTATTGCTTCTGCTAAGAACTGGCCACTCCATCAACTTGATGTGCAAAATGCTTTTTTACATGGTGATTTACATGAAGAAGTCTATATGTCACTTCCACAAGGTCATCCTTGACAGGGGGAGTCTCACCTTGTCTATAAACTAAATAAATCGATTTATGGCTTAAAACAAGCCTCTCGCAACTGGTTTGCAAAATTTTTCTCTGCTCTCTTATCAATAGGATTCCAACCATCTCAAGTAGATCATTCATTATTTTCCTTAATTCAAGGTATGTCTCTCATCTTTATCCTTGTATATGTTGATGATATTATTATTACTGGTACTAATCCTGCAGCCATCCAACGCACCAAAGATCACCTTCATAGTTAATTTCGTATAAAAGACCTTGGTCGCCTCAAATACTTCCTAAGGGAAGTTGCATGCTCCCTATCAGGAATTTTCCTTAACCAAAGGAAATATATACTTGATATCCTTGATGATTCAGGCCTAATGGGTGGTCGCATAGCTGAACATCCCATGGAGCAAAATTTGAAGCTAAATGATTCAGATGGGGAACCTCTTTCTAACCTGTCTTCTTATCATCGCATAGTTGGACGACTAATTTACCTAACTGTCACACGTCTGGATATCGTCTCTGTAGTAAATATCCTTAGTCAATTCAAGCATCAACCTCACAAACCACATTTGGATGCAGCTCATCGTCTTATCCGTTATCTCAAAAGATCACCTGGCCAAGGCATACTTCTTCCTTCCAATACTCCTTTACAACTCTCTTCTTATTGTGATTCCGACTGGGCTAGCTGTCCTATGACTCCTCGATCTACTACTGGATATTACATATTTCTTGGTTCTAGCCCATATCTTGGAAAAGCAAGAAATAATCCACCGTTTCTAGTTCTAGTGCTGAAGCCGAGTATCGCGCTATGAAAATGACTACTTGTGAACTAACTTGGTTGCGGTCATTGCTACAAGAACTTACCCTATTACATCTGCTACTCCTTTATTTTGTGACAACCAAGCAGCGTTTCATATAGCGGCAAATCCAATATTTCATGAGCGCACAAACCATATTGAAATAAATTGTCGCATTGTACGTGAAAAGTACCAGCAAAGTATCATCCATCCTCAACCTATATCTTCCAAAGAACAAATCGCTAACATCTTCGGCCCCTTGGGAAAGACTAGTTTCATCAACTTTGTGGCAAGCTGGGCATTCATGATCTTCATGCTCTACCTTGAGGGGGAGTATTAGAATATTTTATGGATTTTGATTAGCTACTGTCTATATTAAGTTCCCATGATCTACGAGCTTTCTTTACCGATAGTTATGCTAGATTAGTGGGATTGAGTTTTTATACTGTTCTATACATAATTAGAGAGATTTGATATACTTGTATATATGTAGTCTCTGTTATACAGAATGAAATAAGAACAAAAAGGCTTCTTATCAATTTATTAGTATGCGAGGTTACCACATTTTCCACCAATAACAACGTCACTATCGAATATAACTGCAATAGCGTTTTTTCTTTTTTCTTGTCTTTACCTTTTTCCTTTGATTTCTCACGCTTAAGCAACGTGTATTCCTTTTTCATGTAACCCGGCCTTTTCTAGCAATGATAGCACTTTAATGTCTGACCTCTGGACTTGTTTCAGCTTTCACTTTTCTAGGCGTTTCTAGTTTAGCTTCTTCCCCTTGATTCAGTAACCAAGGCCTCTGAATATGAAGAGGATCCCAATGATTTCCTTCTCACCTCTTCTTTTAGAATGCTGCTCTTGGCAAGCTCTAGGGACACTATACCATTAGGAATCCAATTACACAATGAAGTCTTGAATATTTTCCATGACTCTGGCAATGAAACAGAAGGAACAGCCCCTGAACAAACCGTATACTTTACTCTCATACCAACGAATTGATTCATAACTCTCTAAACATTATTCATGTGATCTGTGTCACTAGAAACTTGTCCTGATGTTTCATGGATAACAATTACTTGATTAAGTACATTATGCTATTACAGGTTTTCTCAGCGTATAATTGTTCAAGCTGGTTCCACAAGATTCTAGCATGAGTTTCCCCATCTATATGGTTCCGGATATTGTCATTGACCCACTGTCTGATATAGCCACGCACTTGTCCAAGCAATAAGTTCCACTCATTATCGGCAATATTTGCAAGCTTTTTTATAACAAACACAAGTTCCTGAAATTTCTTTATATAAATCAAATCTTCCATCTTCCCTTTCCAAATGGCATAATTAGAGCCATTTAAGCTGATCATTTTACTTGTATTGGTTTCCATTTTTGGACTTAAACACTGATACCACAACCTTGCTCTGATATCACTTATTAGGAGAAAGTACACAATTCTTTATACACCCAAACGGAAGCAACAGAATGATTAGTTTTTTTTCTTTTGCAAGATGACGTAGACGTATGCATTCAGAACACAATTTCCTTTCTTTTGGCTGCTAAGGACACGTGCAGAGAGGACAATCGCCTTGGAAACCTTCTGCACGCCCAACCGTAATTGGGTAAAATACAAAGAAGTGATCGTCTGCTGGGGGTTGTTTTTACCCCTTTTACAAAACGTTATTCTTCTCATTTATTATTATAAATAAAATTTTAATTTTCAAAACGACATAATAATTCTTTTTCTCTCCAGTGAAAAATTGTATAAGCTCCCCAAATATAATAGACAATGATCAGCACATAAATAGAAATATAAATCACCAGGCACTAAAATTTTTAACACGAAGAATCCCAAAAAATCTTGGGACCTAGTCTAATAAAACAATCTCCACTATTTTAAAAAATGTTAAAATATCTTATTTTGGGCATTATTTGTATTTTGATATATTTGGTATATCTTTTATGATAAGAAATTGACTTGTTATAAGATTCACTATCTTAAATTATGTAGTATTTTTGGAAGATAAGATTGTGTAGAAAGAAGAAATCCTACATGTGATAGAATCTTAAAGAAGTTTGGAATTGTTAGAGATAAACACGTTTTGGTACATGTGATAGAATCCAAAAGAAAATTGGAATTGTTAGAGACAAACATGTTTTAGTGGAGATAAACATGGATGAGATTTATTAGAGATCTATCAATTTTGAAACTACTTTTCTTTGTGCTTTTGTGAACAATTGCACTACTTATCTATGGCTTTGTGAGAGAAAAACTAGCAGTGAACTAATTAATATTTGCAGTTGTGTTTTTGGCACGTTTCAGTGATGAAATATATGTTCGATTGATAGTTTTTGTGGCTGTTGTGCATAGATTTCTTTGGTGATCAATTCGAAAGGTTCACAACAGATTCTTATTAGACAATTTCCTATGATGTCGGTTTAACAAAGCTACACATATAAGGAAGTGTCTTTTGACTCAAGTGTTATTTTTGTTTATATTATTATTGATTTAATCACTTGAAATTTTATTTCCGTCTTTATTATCATTCATTGTTTCAAAAATTCTGTATTGAGGTTAGCATAAGGTAGTCATGCTATTGAGTGTGAAATACTTTAACAAATATGAGTACGAGTGGATAGCGTTAAGAAGTGAGTAGTGTCAACCCCATAAGAACCTTATGTAAGACTACTGTACTTGGGTGAAAGTTGATTAATCTGAATTAGGGACCCACAGACGTAGGTTATATGTGTTGAATTGTATTAACAAATTCTTATGATGATTTATTTGTTGCATATTAAGTTTTTCTACCTATTATTAAATTTTGGAAAATTCACAATTGTTGACCTAGTTGTTTTCGGATAAGCAACTGTCAGATTTAGTTTAAAGCAACTGGGCAGAATATTTATATTACGAACTAAATTTGAATCCATCAGTTAAAAGTGCCGAGTATGTCCAAGATGATGGGGAGTCTGCTATTATTACTCCGATCACCTTACAAGAAGGTAAGTATAAGCAGATTTTTTCTTGAAATATTTCATTTTATTTGTCGAAACTTTATAAGTGAAATTGTCTCGTATCAGAAAAAGATATAAAAATAAATTGAGAATATCATTTTATGCTATATGACAAGAAAGAAACAACAGAGATTTTAACAATCTGACGGACAAATGCAACTCTCACACCACACAATCTAAGCAATCCATAAGGGATATCATGGTGGCAAAAGAAATCACCAAAAACGGGAGCAATGCTTTTCCAAGGAATTAGATTTAAATATCCGAATCTCTTGACTCTGTTTTATCACTTTGTGGCTGAAATGCCCAAGTGAGTAATTATTATATAAACTTATTTTAATAAAAAAAACTTTGCTTAGCATCCATGTTTCGGGTTCCTTTTTGTTTAGGAATAATGAATTACTAAATTTTTGTATTTTATTTCAATATTCAATATTTTATAAAACTTTAATTAATTTTTAAAATTTTAATCATCATTAGATTATTTTTATATAAATAAAAAATAAGTAAAAATGATATTTGAAAATTTTATATAATTTTTTAGTGAATTATTTTATATAATTGTTAAATATCAATCGAATGACCTTATTTTAATAACAATAACAATAATAATCATGTAAAAGTCTTGTTGATAAATGGGGTCTAAAAAATTCTAGTAATATGTAGCATTACTTTTTAAAAAAGTTGTTTCTAATAAACCCACGTAAATAAAGTTAAGCACTTTTTCACTAATATAATTATCAAAAGAGGATTATATTAATAAAAATAAAGAATTACTTAACATTTTCAAATGTTAATTTTTAGATATTTTATTAGTCACATTAGTAAAATATTAATAAAATAATATTTTAAATTATCTAATTTAAAAAAAAAATTAAAATTAAAAAAATTAAACACTAAAAAATTTGAAAATTTTTATTTATTATTCTCTCAAGTTAAGCACTTTCAATTGATCTCAACCCTAGATAATATTAATATCAACTTCATCTTAAATCAAATGATATAACTTTAGTAGGATTAATTATCTTAAATCAAATGATACAAACTTAGTAAGATGAGCATGCCAATGAATAGTTTTCATTTTATTTTATTGATTTGTGATTCTTATATATTGGGTAGTGTGTACATATTTTAAGAATATGTAAATATGAATATATAGTATCTTTACAGATATCATTTTGAAACTTTATTACAAAAATTCCTCACAAGTTATTCATTATAACTTGTTTTCAATCACAAACATTTGACTTGACAAGAAACAACGAGGATGGAAATAATTCTGTAATAATATGATTCCACTTATGTTGCTTCTTGTCTTCCAACGGAAAGGATAGTCAAATATGTTTCCAATTGTCCTGTGACAAGGATTTGTTTCATTCGTAAAGTGTTTTTTTCGTCGTGTTTCGTCGAGCTTCTTAATAATTATGGAGGCTGATTGCATGTCAGAGGATTTGGCCAGCCTTAACTTGGATGCATAGGAGGAGGAGGAGGTTGTTTTTGCTGAAGGAGAGGTTGGGGAGGAGATAGAGGATGCTTCTCTTTGTGTAGTAGGGCATTTCTTGATTGAACGTCCGGTCAATTTTATTGCTATGAAACATACTCTTGCTGCTCTTATGAAACCAGTAATGGGTATGCCTGTGAAGGAGATTAATGGAGGGTTGTATGTATTCCAGTTTTACCACCAAGTGGATATGAATCGGATCCTTGGAATGAGCCCCTAGTCTTTTAATAATCAGGCTTTGCTAATGGAAAAACTTGGTGAATACCAACACCCACATGATGTCCCATTGAATCACATCTACCTGTGGGTTAAAGTGTTTGGATTAACGGCGGGTTTTAAGTCTGAACGTGTGGCTCAACGGCTGGGGGATGTGATTGGAAGTTTTGTTGAGGCAGACCCTAACAATTTTGTGCAGCGATGGCGTGAGTATTGGAGAATCCGTGTTCGTTTTGACATTCGCTCACCAATCAAGGAGTCAATGCATTTGAGGAGGGAGAAATCTGATGGTTGGATAACAGTTAATTTTGTCTATGAACGTTTACCAACATTTTGCTTTTTGTGCGGCTTGATTGGTCATAGGGATAAGTTCTGTCCATTGTTAGTTCAAGCGAATGGTGCGGTCATTCCTAGGAGGTTTGGTCCACACCTCCGCGATGGAGGAAGAAGGAATATTAATCTTATTGGTTCGAAATGGCTGAGGGACGAGGTTGATTTTTCCAGTGGCTTTTCCGGCGATGGTAGTGAGAGAAGATTGGCGGATCAACATGCAGGAAGTGATCCCGAATTTTGTGGGAATTATGCACAAAATGTGGGATGTAATCCCAAGGTTGTAGGAGTTGATGAGGGTGGCGGGAAAGGGAAGAATAATTTGAGAGATTTTAGGGATAAGAATTCAACAGTTAGTGAACAATTGGAGGGGGAGAAAAGCAGGATAGATTTTGTTACTATATTGGACCCAAAAAGAAGAAGAACTGGGCCTAAAGACAGAGATGTTGAGGAGGATCAAGACCATTTGGCTGATGACCAGAATAACTCCAATAGCAAACATCCCATTGCTTCAAAAAACGGGAAGAAGGGGGGTACTGTTCAACAGGCCCGCCGAGCGCAATGAGTTGTTTAAGCTGGAACTGTCGTGAACTGGGCCAACCACGAGCAGTACAAACTTTAAAACAACTAGTTTTGGAGTATCGGCCAAATTTTATTTTTTTAATTGAAACTTTATGTTTATCCTCTAAAATTGATGAAATAAAATGCCTTTTAAATTATGATGGTTTTTTTGCGATTGATTGTGTGGGCCACAGTGGTGGTATTGCAATGTTATGGAAAGGTGTAGACTCTATTAATTTAATTGGTTCTTCGATTCGTTTTATTGACATGGAGGTATATTTATTGGGATTGGAGCCTTGGAGGCTAACGGGTTTCTATGGAGAACCTGATTGAAGTAGAAGAGTTGAATCATGGTTTGCCATTGAACAATTGGCTAGTGCTAGTGATCTCCCATGGGTATGTATGGGGGACTTTAATGATATTCTTTGTGCCTCTGAGAAGGTTGGTGGGCTTCCACAACCAAATTCTCTTATTTCAGGTTTTCGAGAAGCAGTTACCTCAGCTGGACTGGTTGATTTAGGCTGTGTTGGATACCAATTTACCTGGGATAATGGCAGGATGGGCAGAGATCATGTGGAAGCTAAACTTGATAGATGTTTGTCCTCTTTGATGTGGAAGCAAAAATATAGTCAAGCAGTGGTCCGTTCCATTGAGCTATCAACTTCAGATCATCTTCCGATCTTATTGCAACTTCGAATTTTTGTGCCAAAAAACCAAGTTCATCTGTTTCGGTTTGAAAATGCTTGGGCGATGGAACCGGAATGCAAACTTTTAGTGGAAGAATGTTGGCAGTCGTCGGGTACGGATGGTCTTATTGCTAAGCTTGAATTGTGTGGGAAGGCTCTTTGGCGTTGGGGACGGGAGTTTCGAAATAAATTTAAGTCTGAGCTTACTGAATGTAGGAAAACAATCACTCGTCTCCGAGGACGAAAAGATAAGGCAGAAAGGCAATGTTTCTTAAATCAGAGGGAAGTTTATTGGAAGCAGAGGGCTAAGACGGCGTGGCTCCGAGAAGGGGACCGAAATACTAAGTTTTTTCATGCTAAGACTTCGGAGAGGAGACGGAAGAACTTGATTGCCCAACTTAAAGATGATAATGGAAATTGGTGTACATGGGATTCGGGACTGCCTTCGGTGATTACCGATTATTTTTCTACTTTATATTCTTCTCAGGGTTGTGACTTGGAACCTATTCTGAATTATGTGCCAGAGGTGGTGTCGGAGGAGGAGAATGTAACTCTAATAGAGCCTTTCACTTGTGAGGAGGTTAAGCAAGCAGTGTTCAG
>JANQAP020000017.1:416702-443478 GCA_026874005.2 Erythroxylum coriaceum
CTTAATATTCCGTCTCTAAATCCGTCCCAATGTGAAATTCCGTCTCAAATTCCATGGCAAACTGTCCGTCCAAAAAACAGTCGCAAATTAGTAACTGATTTGGGGACCTTTTTTTTTCTTTCGTATATTTGGTCCGAAATTAGGGACGGATTCTTGTGAACTTTACTTCGCGGGTTGTTGCGCCAAACTTTGCAACCGATTTAGGGAGGAAAAGTTTGGTGGGTGTAGATGTAGCGAACTTTGGAGACGGATTTGGGGACGGTTTTATTTTTACCCATTTTGGTCGCAAATTCCATCCCTAAGTAGGGACGGATAATTTCCGTCCCTATTTTTCTGTCCCTATTTGAGATTTTTCTTGTAGTGATATGCAAATGAGGGAATGATAATGATATATAATTTTAGCATTTAATAATTTTAAATGATCAGTCAAATAAAAAAGTTATGAAAAACAAAATAAGTTTGATAACCCTCTATTCATGCATGTTAATTGTTATATGAGTAATGTAATTTAGTATTGTTCATAAATTCATAACAAAAACCAACTTTAACATTCATTTCTTCCTAAAGGGGAACAACCATTTCTTATCCATCAATGGAAATCTAAATTTATGTATATGATAAATAATAATCAATAATGGAATGTAACTTTGTTTGTACACTTAAGGTCACCACCAAACATTTTAGAAATAATATCCTATTAGAGTTATCAAGAACTTGAATAGTTTTAGGTTTTTATTTTTGTTTTTAAATTCAATAAAAAATTTGTTTGCTTGACTTTTTAGTTATGTTTTTTATTTTAATTTCTTCCAATTTTTACTAATGAATTTAAAATTAGACTAGACCGGACCAACGAATTCAACCAAAATAAACATAAACTAGCCTAATTTTCAATTCAATCGGTTTTTTAAAATCGGACTAACTAAACCTTTAAGCATATTTGGAAAAAGTCATCTTTTTAAATATGTGGGACCATACAAGCATCAAAAGACTTTTCCTATTTGCAAAGCTAGCTCCGTACACCAAACCATGCATGTGTACTTGTCATTGTCATATTCAATCTCAATTTTAAGATAATACATCATTGTTGTTAAAAAAGTAGTAATTTTTTGCGGGTCAAGTAAAAAATATTTAGAATTTTTAATGATTTCTTTTTTACTTCTCTTACACAATTTAATAATAAAATATAATATAAATTTTTATCTCTTTATATTTTAATTAAAATTTTATTTTAAATTATAATTGATAAAAATAAATTATTAGTTTTATCCTTAAAAATATTGAATTTATTTATCCTCGCTAGTAATTATATTTGTCAAATTTTAAGTTCTTTATTTATCTTCTTATACTTTAATTGGAAATTTTAAATTATTATTATTAAAAACTAATAATTATTTTCATGAAAATTTTGTTTAATAAATTGAATTATTAATATATATAATTAATTTTGTTTAAGATAATTTTAAAAGTCAAAAAGTCAACTTTATAATTTAAAAAGTCAAAAAGTTAACATATCTTAGGTCATAAAAAAGCAACTCAAAAGCTTACGCTCATATAAGATTATTTAAGAATGTGTTAAAAAATTTAAAACTATAAAGAAATATGTTTAAAGGATATTTAAAAAGAAGTTAGAATAAAATTAGAATTTTTTCTGTTGACTTTCTTTAAACATACTTCAACTTTTATGAGCCTTTAAATAAATAATAATATAGAAATATTATTTTTGTTTTAAAATTTATGTTAGATTCAATTGTAGTTTAAATTATTAGATTTTTATTAGTTTATTATATATTTAAATGCATTATTAGTACATTTTTATTTCGATAAAATATTTTATTTATTTTATAATTTTATTTCTTGTTTATTATATATCAAATTTATAATGGTTTAACACTAGTTGAACCTTTAAACCTTAAACTTTTTCTTTGACCGGTTCAATGTTCGATTATGAAATCATAAAAAGTTATTTCTATTTTCTATTTCTATTTTTTCATAATATAATTTACTGTCAATTAAATTCATATTATTAATAAGAATTATGAATAATTTATAATTAATTTAAATTTAAAAATATCTTCAAAATCTATAAATTTTAAATAAAATTTGCTTTAATAAATAAAAATATTTATTAAAAACAAATCTTAATTTATAAATAATACAATATAAGAGATAAAAATAAGATTTTATTTGTAATATTTTAATATAAAATTTTATATGATAATTACATATCAAATTAAACTTAAAAATAAATTTTTTTGTAAATGAAATTTTATTTTAATCTCTTAGAATATTTATTATAAATTATAAGTAAAAATTATTATATTTATCAAAATAAATAATTAAATTAATACATGTTTTAAGTTATTAAAGCAAATTTAATCAATAATTATTAAATAAAATTATTTTATTTTTAAAATCTTAGTTGTCAAGGAACTCGTATAACATCCTATGGGTTAAAAAGGTCTAATGATAAGATTATGTCCTTAAAGATTATGGTGAGGTTGTTATAAATGTGGTGTGTATTTATACACCTCAAGTAGAGTTAGACGAACAAGTTAAGCGTTATTTCTGGGGAGAGCTAGATGAGATAATTCGGTAAATACCCTCTAGTGAGAGAGTTATTCTAAGAGGAGATTTAATGGTCATATAAGAGCAACCTCGGATGAATACTCATGGGTACTCATAAGGGTTTCAGGTACGATGAAAAAAATGTTAGCGGGACCACTTTATTGGATTTCGTGATAGCGCTTTAGTTGGTGATAGTCAACTCTTTTTTCAAGAAAAACGAGGAGCAATTGGTGACTTTTAAGAACAAAACCATGAAAACTCAAATTGACTATTTCTCCATAAGGCAGAATGATCAACCTAATTGTAAGGATTGCAAGGTGATACCTAATGCTTGATTGTTAACTCAGTAAGTCTAACCTTGGGCAAGGGCAGGAAGGCTATCCACCTATGACCCACTCTTATGAAGAATAAAATAGGACCTACTCTTGACCCTCATAAAGAATAAAATGAAGCAAAATAGGGCCCACTTTTAACCCTCATAAAGAGCAAAATGAGGCTTTTTTTCTTTACATATTTTTCACGTGATTTTTTTAAGTTGTTATCTGAATCTTAATGTTAAGAATTAATGTAACTCATTAGATTCTTCAATTATGTCATAATGAGGAGCTTAAAGGAGCCTCTTTAATAATAAAAATATGCTTTTAAAGTTTACATATTTATATATTGTCAATTTACTGGGGCCTTTCTTTTACTTTTTTTAACGTTTATAAACGTTAGAAATGGCCCTGCAACACAGCATAAATTGTTAGTTTTGGATCGTTTTACTAAGAGTTAGAAGAAGAAGAAAAGTCCTAAGAGATATACCATAATCAAGTGGTGGAATTTGAAAGGAGATATGGTGAAACAATTTAGGGATAGAGTAATGTATGCAGAGGAATGGAATTTGGTAAGAGATGCAAACTAGATGTGGGAAAGAGTTGTAACTCTTTTAAGGAATACAACTTTAAAGACCTTTGGTGTTTTTAAAGGTCAAGGGATAGTAAGAGAGACTCTTGGTGGTAGAATGAAGAAGTTTAAGAAAGAGTTAAGTTCAAAAAAGCTAACTATAAAGCTCTATTGGATAGCATCACAGAGGTGGACAGAGTTAGTAATAGAGAAAGTTATAAATTGACAAAGAAAAAGGAGAAGATGATAATCTCAGAAGTTAAAAGTAGAGCTTACAAGAAACTATTTCAACGATTGGATACTAAAGATAAAGAAGGGATACTTTTAAGTTGGCAAGTGCTAGGGACAAAAAACGAGTGTAATATCCTGTTTCCATTAATGAGGGTTAGGACATAGGGTCCTGGACCACTATAAATGAGAAATAGCAATTAGAGAATAGGAATTACATTTCATGCTCACGCATAATATAAGCATACACACACACATGATTATTGATGTTTGCATATATTACAATGACTATACATGCATTCAATTGACATTTTCCAGGTATAAATGATTTTAATATGATTATGATGTGAATAGTGAATATTTGTCTTGAAAATTGATTTGGTGAGTATAAATATTAATTTATAATTTTTGGTGAAAATTGAGAAATTTTTGAAATTTTTGTGTATTTTTGTACTAGGAAAAATGCCAAGTAGCAAGACAATTGATTTATGTTAGTAGAAATAAGTGACAATTGATAGTAGAAATTATTGATAATTGACATTAGGGTTTATTGAAAAGTGTCATAGAAAATTGGGAGACAATTGGATTAGAAATTTGGGGACAAATGGACTAGTTATTAAAAGGATTATTTGGAGACCACAAGAAGAGGACATGTGGCAAGTGACAAGTTTCATGCCACTTGCCACACACCTCACTCTCGTTACTCTCATTTGCAAGACCATCTTTGCTTGTTTTTCACTCTTGCTACATGCTTTCTTCGTTAACTTTATCTTCTTCATTTTTCTTCATCTACGACACTCTCTTCTCCAAGCATCACACGTTGAACCTTGCTCTCATCTTTCACTTGCTACTTTCATTTTCGTTATCTTCTCCAAATTGTTACTAGAAAAACCTAACTTACTCCACCCTCCAGGATGATTTTAAAGAAACTTTGAGTAAAAGGAGTTAGGTTTCTCGGAGATTTTGAAGAAACTTTGAGTAAATCAAGTAAGTAGCATAATAATCTTTATGAGTTGTTTAAATATAAACATATGTGATGATATTTTGAGATTAAATGATAATGATAGAGGAGTTGAAATATGATGATACGTTGATGAGGAAATAAGTAGGTTTATGTCATATTTTTTTGTATATGATGAGTAATAGATTATGAGTTGTGTTAAAAATGTTTTTGAGATAGGTTGGTTAACCAAAAATGATGTTTTAATGAAAGTTGAAAGTTGATGAATATGGAGAAGTGTTCATGTCTTGTTTTGTGTTAATGAATGAGTGTAGAAATTTGATGAATAAATGCATCTGATTGGGTTCTGTTTTTGAGAGAATATGAAACCATGGATTATAGGTTGTTATGTGAGGAAATAGATTGATCTTGGAAGTTAAAGAAAAGACTAGTATAGTGTTTTTCAAATGAGAAGAACTAAAATGATAGTAAACAATAAAGATCATGTTCTATTTTTGTGTAATTGATAAACAATGATTTATGAATTGTACTGTAGATGTTTCTGAGTTAAAATGGAGGTGAAAATGAAGAGGAACTAAAGTAGAAATGATGGACTATACATGAGATGTATTGGACATAGTATGAAGGAGTGCAAATCTGGAAAAATGAAGGAAAATGGGTGATCCCAAATCGTGGGGTAAATGGCCATAAAAGTGAGTTCTCTTCTTTAAGTGATGTTTGAATCAAAAAATGATAAAGTACTTTCCTATTATACATTTAGGCTTGAAATGAACCTAGTTTGATGATGGATTAAGTGATTAAACGTGTCATAATTTTAGGGTGATAATTGAGGTTAAAACTAAAGAATAGATTCATGATATAAGTGTATCAAAGATTTGGAAAATTGGAGATGTTATAAAAATGAAAGTTATCTTATGAATGTTAACATGATTTAAAGGAGATGAGTAATGTGTGTTAAGTACGAGTGAATGAGAGTTTGGATATTACGTGATTATATAATGCTAGAATAACATTAGTGAATGATTGATTGAGGATATTAAAATAATCAAGTATAATTGAGCTATGAACCTAAGTGTAAGCTAGACATACATAAATGATGATGTTTAAACGATCAAGAGATGTGAATAAAGGAAACATATCTAGAATAGTCAAATTGAGCATGCATTATACATAACACATATACATATGTGTATGATTAAGTATTAATGTGACTGTGCAAATTAGTAATGTGTAAATATGTATGTGTGGCATGATATAGAAGTGCAAATAGAGCGACAGCATCTAAACATTGCCTGGAAATTGAGGCAATAGCTATCTAGATCATACTGTGAGTAACCTAGATATTCTCACTAAGATTGTTTGTAGTTGCTTAAATTTAAATTATTGAATTGATATTGATGTGAATGTGTTGAATTCCAGACATTGATAGTTTGAGGCATTTGATGAATGAGATTTACATTGGAAGTGCTCATTGTATGTGAATTTGGTAGAAATAAGTGTACTCAACATGATTGTTGAATGCTGAACTTAAGTCCGATGAAAATGTGAAAGTGAATGTGCATGATAAATGAAAGTGAATGATTGCATATGACATGATGATTGATGCATTTCACTACATGATATGCATGATCAGATAAAGGCAGTTGTGACCAGAATAGCCAGTGAAAAAGAGCTTAAAGCTCAGAAGGTGAATAAGAGCCACAGGTTCAGTATGTAAAATGAACTCGATATTCCCAACAGATACAGGACAGTTATCAATGAGCCCAGTATCCACAATAGATACGGGATAGTTAAAAAGGCACTCAGTCACAACAATGTAATAATTGAATGAGAGTCACATGTGCATTGCATATACATTTGATATGTATGTTGAAAATGATCGAGATGAATTGTTTGAACTGTTCTGAATGAGAAATGTGAAATAAGTGAACAAAAAAATAGTTTTTGAGGATATATGATGATTGACAAAATGATGTGCATTGTATGATGATATGAATTATCAGTGAAGTATCTGTGAACTGTTTGTGTTATGTGATATGAGTGAGCACATCGATGATGGCCTGCTCTCTAAGTTCGCAAAACTTATCAAAATTGCAACGTGTCTTTTCAGGTATGAAAGAGAAGACATAACTTCTAAGACATTATAGAAGCATAGTTCTTATATTTTAGACAACAAGAAATGGCTCAAAGATCGATCAGCTGAGGCTGAGGATTTAGTTAGAATCTTTTGTATAATTCTCATTCCATGTAAGCTATGTTGTAAAGAGCAATAAACTCTTATAAGCTTTTGACTCTGTATAGATAAATGGATTATGTATGAAAAGCTACAGTGTAATATGTTTTATAAATGGAATGAAGAATGAATCTTTTAGATTTAATGTCTTATTTGTATGATGCCATGATAAGTGATGTGACTGCTTTAACTAGCAAGCTGATTCATGAGGCATGTTCCTGAACGTCAGATGGAGGTTCAGGTATTGTGCCTTATGGATCGGGGCGCTACAGGTTTTGATATCAGAGCATGGTTTGACATTCATATATTAGAGCATGGTTTGGCATCTATAGGGACATATATAGACAATTAGACATGATTGTTTATAAACTGCAAGTGTACAGTTGTCGAAGTGAGTAATAAATAGGTAAGAACCGAGTCGTGTCTACAGGGATTATAAGAAAATTTAAATCTATGCTAGCTACCAGTATTTGAAATCGGGTTGGATGAAATTTTGGAAAATTAAAAGCAATGTAAAGAATTATAAAAAAACACAAATGAATTTATAAGCAACTACCCAATTCAATGCAACCAAAATAACTTCGAATATGACAAATCTATGTAAAACCTAATTTTAGAAAAGAGTGCAATAATTGACTAATTAAAGGTATTAATGTCAATGGAGAAGGACTTTCTCTTAGGGAATGATATTTTTGTCAACCTTAATATTGAATTAGCTATCCTCCACAAATGAATAATCCTAACCTTGTATGTGAATTTTTAAGTGTAATTAATCCCCTTCTCCTAAAGGTGAATTAATCTATCCACTCTAGACATCACTTAGTAATCCCTTACTTAAGTTCTTCCTAGAGTTTCTTAAGTTCCAAACGCAACCTTCTATTTTCACCTCCTAGGTTTCTTGGGTCTCCCAACTCACAAGAAAATCCTAGTTGAAATTCCTTCAATCTTCTAGCAAAAACTCCCTTTTTCCAAAGGTGAATTTATACCAAGCCAACTTCCAATAATCCAAAGTAAGAACAATTAAACCTAAGAAAAATCAACAAGCATATGACTATTTAGTCATGAATTCTAGCAATGTTCAATGTTAACGCATCACAAAATATAAAATCCCTAAGAGAAATTGAAGTTCTAGCCACAAATTATCATACCAAGCAACCCACAAGCATAAACCCTAGATAAATTCATGAAGGAAATAATTAAAAACACGATGTTCTTGTCTGAAAGCTGCGTTGTGCGTGAATGAAGGCTGCGGTTTTGTGAGTGATGTGTGCTTGAGTGGAGGGAGCCTATAGCAGTGAGTGAGAGGATGGAAACAGCTACGTTGCTGGATGGAGGCTGGCATTGTTTTCGTGTGTGGGTTGTGTGAGTGAATAGAGTGGAGACAGAATTTGTGTTGCGTCTCTTACGTGTGTGTATGGAGAGAATGAATGTTGCGTGATTTTCGTGAGTTGAGGCTATGTATGTGTGAGTCTGCGTTGCTGAATGGAGGCTGCGTTGTGTGTTGCTGTAGTGGAGGTTGGCTGGGTCTCTTGTGCGTGGAAGTGAGGGCTGTGTTAGTGGAGGGTTGTATGTGTTGCTTAGATGCTGCTTGTTTGAGAGTGGAGTGGAGGATGTGTTGTGCGTGAGTAGTGAACGGAGGTTGCATCTCTGTGTGAAGCTTGCGTTGGTGGAGGCTGGTGTGAGTGGAGGCTGCTTTTGGTGGAGCGATCAGTGGAGGGTTGTATCCAAAAGTGGGGGCTTGTAGTCATACTGCTACCCTAATTCTTAATTTCAAAATGTTGGGCCCTCTCCTTGTCAAACCAAGACCGAGCCCCATAGGATTTGGAAACAAACTCCCAATCATCATCTATTAATTGTCCACCCATAAAGACAGACCAAACTACTTACTGCAGCAAATAATACAAGCAACTTCATCATCAAAATTAAACCAACAAAGATGACAAAAGTTTTAATTAAATCTGAGATAAAATTATAAATCAGGGCATCATTTTGCAACATCTGGAAATGAAGGCATCACTTGAATGAAATTTGACTAGGCAAAAGTAATGAGCACCAAGTTGATAATTTCACTACTCTTTATCCGAAAAGCATAAACACGGAAATAAGAAACAGCCGCAGAAATCAAACTATAAAAAAACCAACAAGGTAATCTGCTCAACTTTTTTTTCTTTTTTTTTCAAAACATCTCCTACATCCAAATATAATATAAAAATAGTAATTTAGCAAATATCTACCCCAAAGCAATACACAATTGACCTAAATTAATGCATCAAATAATAGCCTATCAGTATCTTTATCAATGATTTATCGTGAGAAATTTAGATAGTAATCAAGGTTATTGTATATTATAGTTCATCCTCCATAGGTGATCAAGTTAGATAATCAGCTACCCTAGAGTTTGTAAAAGCTAGTAGAGAGTCTTCTGTACCTCGACCTGAACGAATGCCTCCAAGAATTCCTAAAAGAAAGGAAATGAGGTATGATAAATTGAGAAACCAAGGGGTTTTGGATTTCTACGGAAGTACAGACCCTGCTGAGGCCGAAGGATGGTTAGAGAGAATGGAGAGAGTATTCGACCGATTAGACTACGAGTCTGATGAGAAGTTCAACTACGTAGTTTCATTACTACAAGGTCTGGCATATCAATAGTGGAAGACTGTTCTAGGTAGTGCCTTGTAACTTGAAGTGGGAAGACTTTTTAAAAGTCTTCAAGGAGAACTACATGCCCAAGATCTATTTAGATAGAAAGATGAACGAGTTTCTAGATCTGAAGTTAGGCAATCCCTCTATGGCAAAATATGAGATAAAGTTTAATGAGCTGATGGGTAAGCTACTTCCTTGATTCCTACAGAGGAAGACAAGTGTAGGAGGTTAGAAGATGGTTGAACATGGAGATTAGGACGAGACTGGCTATAACAAATCTGAGCAGTTTTACTGAGTTGAGAGCAGCCTCGATCCGAATAGAACAACTGTTAAGAGATAGTCAGGGAGAATATAGATAAGATTTTAGTATGAAGAGACCTAGTGAATCTCAGATTGGTGCTAGCAGAAGGTTTAGTAAGCGTCAGAATAGGTCGTTCTGACTGCTGACTAGATCATGACAGTCGGGATTTAGACAAAAAGGCAGTTTTATGCAGTCTAGCAGTGGAAGAGGTGCAGTATCAGGACAAATGTCTAACTATGAACATTGTAAGAAGAAGCACAGTGGAGAGTGCTACAAGTTAATAGGAGATTGCCTTCATTGTAGCTCCTACGATCATTAGATCAGAGACTATCCCACAGTTTTTGAGGTGCAGTCTAGAATGATGGGAGGAGTGGTAACTGAGACAATTGTCTAGCAGAGTCGAGCTGGTGGATCTGGACAGAGAGTTAGAGGTAGAGGCAGAGTGAGTTCAGGGAGTCCTACTATCAGGACTGAGGTGCGGAGCATCCAACCGCAATCTTAGGCCAAAGTATATATGATGACTAAACAAGAAGCTCAAAACTCCCCAAATGTCGTTGCAGGTATGTTGCACATCTTTAATTTTGAAGCTTTTGCATTGCTAGATCTAGGATCTACGCATTCTTTTATCACGCCGCATCTGGCATCTAGACTGTATTGTGATAACGAATTGTTGAAATGTGCATTAGAGGTAAATACACCGATAGGTAGTACTATAATAATAGGGGAAGTATGTAAAAGGTGTTTAATTCGAATTAACCAGGCAAAGTTAGAAGCTGACCCGATTATATTACAGTTAAAGGAGATAGATGTTAGTCTAAGCATTGATTGACTCACTGCTCATAGGGCTAGCATAAACTGCTATACTAAGGAGGTAATACTAGAATCTCCTAATCAAACGAGAGTAGTATTTTGAGGTATTAGTCAAGTAGTGCCAACCAGACTGATCTCATTCATAAGTACTTTAAGACTGATCAGAGGTGGATGTGAGGCTTATCTGGCCCACGTAGGCAATGCAAAATATTCCTGTTGTTAGGAAATTCTTGGATGTGTTTCCCGTAGAATTATCTAGTTTACCTCTAGATAAGGAAATAGAGTTTACAATCGACTTAGTTCCAGGAGCTACTCCTATATCTATTCCTCCATATAGGATGGCACCTGTGGAACTAAAGGTACTTAAAGCTCAGTTGCAGGAGTTGTTGGAAAAGGGTTTCATCAAACCCAATATATCACCATGGGAAGCCCTAATTTTGTTTGTGAAGAAGAAAGATGTGACTCTGAGACTGTGTATCAATTATAGGCAACTGAATTAGGTAACCGTGAAGAACAAGTACCTGTTGCCTAGAATTGATGACTTACTTGATCAATTGTAAGGAGCTCAGGTGTTCACTAAGTTAGACTTGAGATCTAGGTACTAGCAGTTAAAGATAGCAAAGGTTAATGTATCAAAAAGTACATTCAGGAGTAGATATGGGCATTTTGAGTTCTTAGTGATGTCGTTTGGGTTGACTAATGCTCCAACTGCTTTTATAACTTTGATGAATAAGGTATTTCAACCCTACCTAGATCGTTTTGTGATAGTGTTTATTGATGACATTTTAGTGTATTCGAAGAATAGAGAAGAACATGCCAAGCACTTAAGGTTAATTTTACAGATCATGAGAGAGAAGCAATTATATGTCAAGTTCAATAATTGTGAATTTTGGTTGGATCAAGTAGTGTTTTTAGGTCATATAGTAACTGGACAAGGCATACAAATGGACCCATAGAAAGTAGAAGCAATGATGAAGTGGGAAATTCTGAGAAATGAGTCTGAAATCCAGAATTTCCTTGGATTAGCTAGATATTATCAGAGATTTGTCGAGGTCTCATTAATTTCAGCCCTTTTGAAAAAACTTCTGAGGAAGAATGTACCTTTCAAATGGAACGATGAATGTTAGAGGAGTTTTGAGGAGCTAAAGCATCAGTTAACTACAGCACCGGTGTTAATTATTCCATCTGAGTCTAGAGGCTATGTGGTGTATAGTGATGCTTCACACCAAGGATTACGGTGTGTATTGATGCAGCATGGTAGAGTGATAGCTTATGCATCGAGACAATTAAGGTCTCGCGAGTTTAATTACCCAGTATATGATGTAGAACTTCTTGTAGTGGTTTTTGCTCTAAAGATATGGAGACATTATTTATATGGAGAGACTTTTCATATATATACTGATCATAAGAGTTTAAGGTATCTATTAAGTCAGAAGGATTTAAATATGAGACAACGGAGATAGATAGAATTACTGAAGGATTATGACTGCATAATAAAGTATCACCCGGGTAAAGCTAATATGGTAGCTAATACATTGAGTAGAAAATCCGATAGTAGTGTGGCTTAAGTATAGTTATCGAGGTTATAGAGCCTAGTACAACTGAGAGTATTGAATGTTGAGTTGAATCTAAAGCAGAATGAGACATTAATAGCTACATTGAAGCTAAGACTAATGTTACATGAATGAATTACAAAAGCTCAAAGCAAAGATCCAGAAATTGTGAAGCTTATTAAAAAGTTGAAAGAAAATCCAGGTTCTGAGTTTGAATTGAGAGATGGGACATTATGGTTAAAACGGAGACTATGTGTACCCAATATTGAGGATCTGAGGAAAGAGATTCTGGAGGAAGCACATATAGCAGCCTATGCTATGCATCCTGGTACGACTAAGATGTATAACACACTGAAGCAACATTTCTGGTGGCTAGGGATGAAGAAGCAAGTGGCTGACTATGTGGATAAGTGTTTTACTTGCCAGCAGATCAAGGCTGAGCATCAGGCGCCAGTTGGTAAGTTACAATCAGTACCTATTCCGGAGTAAAAATGGGAGCGAATTACGATGGATTTCATTATGGGATTGGCAAGGACTCTGAGGCAACATGATGCTATATAGGTTGTGGTGGACCGATCAACAAAGTCGACCCATTTCTTACTAGTAAGAGAGACTAGTACCCTAGATCAGTTAGCCCGAAGGTACATGAATGAAGGATTGAGATTGCATAGGGTCCCAGTATCCATTGTATCGGACAGAGACCCCAGATTTACTTCAAGATTTTGGAGGAGCTTACAAACGGCCATGGGTACGAAGTTGAACTTCAGTACTGCATTTCATCCTCAAACAGATGGAAAAAGTAAGAGAACGATTAAGACTACTGAGGATATGCTCAGAACTTGTGTAATGGAATTTTAAGGAGTATGGGATCAGTATATAGCTCTGATAGATTTTGCGCATAATAACCATTATCATAGTAGTATCGGTATGGCACCGTATGAGGCATTATACAGCAGAAAGTGTCGTTCACCTTTGTATTGGGATGAAGAGGTTCTAAGGATTGTAGAAGGCCAATAACTTATACAAGATACTGTTGATAAAGTGAAACTGATCCGGAATAGAATTAAAACAATAGAATTAAAACAACTCAAGATAGACAGAAGAGTTATATGGATCAGCACCGGAGAGATATGGAGTATCAAGTAGGAGACAAAGTGTTTCTAAGAGTATCGCCTTGGCGAGGAGTGCTAAGATTCAGTAAAAAGGGTAAGCTCAGCCTTAGATATATTGGTCCATATGAGATCACTGAAAAGATTGAACCATTGGCATACAAGTTAATCTTACCGATTGAGATGTCTCAGATACACAATGTGTTCCATATGAGTATACTCAAAAAATATCGGTCTTATCTGATGCATGTGTTACCGACTTAGCAGATTGAAGTTGCTAGTAATATGAGTTATGTTGAGGATCCAGTAAGGATAGTGGAATATCAGATGAAGCAGTTAAGAAACCGGGTAATTCCATTGGTGAAAGTCCTTTGGAAGAATCACTCGAGTGAGGAAGCTACATAGGAAACGGAGGAGCACATGAGAAAAAAATACCCCTACCTTTTCGAACATTCAAGTAAGAATTTTGAGGACAAAATTTATTAATAGAGGGAGAATTGTAATATCATGTTTCCATTAATGAGGGTTAGGACATAGGGTCCTCCTAGACCATTGTAAATGAGAAATAGCAATGAGAAATTAGGAATTACATTTCATGCTCACACATAATACAAGCATACACGCACTTGATTATTGATGTTTGCACACATTACAATAACTGTACATGCATTCAATTGACATTTTTCAGGTATAAATGATTTTAATATGATTATGATGTGAATAATGAATATTTGTCTTGAAAATTGATTTGGTGAGTATAAATATTAATTTATAATTTTTGATGAAAATTGGGAAATTTTTGAAAATTTTGTGTATTTTTGTACTAGGAAAAATGTCAAGTAGCAAGACAATTGATTTATGTTAGTAGAAATAAGTGACAATTGGTAGTAGAAATTATTGATAATTAACATTAGGATTTATTGAAAAGTGCTATAGAAAATTGGGAGACAATTAGATTAGAAATTTAGGGACAAATGGACTAGTTATTAAAAGGACCATTTGTAGACCACAAGAGGAGGACATGTGGCAAGTGACAAGTTTCATGCCACTTGCCACACACCTCACTCTTATTACTCTCATTTGCAAGACCATCTTTGCTTGTTTTTCTCTCTTGCTACATGCTTTCTTCGTTATCTTCATCTTCTTCATTTTTCTTCATCTACGACACTCTCTTCTCCAAGCATTACACATTGAACCTTCTCTCATCTTTCACTTGCTACTTTCATTTTCGTTATCTTCTCCAACTTGTTACTAGAAAAACCTAACCTACTCCACCCTTCAGGATGATGATCGTGTAGCATAAGCAGTTAGGGTTTTTTGGAGATTTTGAAGAAACTTTGAGTAAATCAAGTAGCATAATAATCTTCATGGGTTGTTTAAATATAAACATATGTGATGATATTTTGTGATTAAATAATAATGATAGAGGAGTTGAAATATGATGATACGTTAATAAGAAAATAAGTAGGTTTATGTCATATTTTTGTGTATATGATGAGTAATAGATTATGAGTTGTGTTAAAGATGTTTATGAGATCGGTTAGTTATGAAAATGGTGTTTTAATGAGAGTTGAAAGTTAATGAATATAAAGAAGTGTTCATGTCCTGTTTTGGGTTAATGAATGAGAGCAGAAATTTGATGAATAAATGTATGTGATTGTATTCTATTTTTGAGAGAATATGAAACCATAGATTATAGACTGTTATGTGAGGAGATAGATTGAGCTTGGAAGTTAAAGAAAAGACTAGTATAGTGTTCTTGGAATGAGAAGAACTAAAATGATAGTAAACAATAAAGATCATGTTTTGTTCTTGTGTGATTGATAGACAATGATTTATAAATTGTATTGTGGATCTTTTTGAGTTGAAATGGAGGTGAGAATGAATAGGAAATAAAGTAGAAATGATGGACTATACATGAGATGTATTGGACATAGTATGAAAGAGTGCAAATCTGGAAAAATGAAGAAATATGGGTGGTCGACGATCATGGCACTCATCCCACGATCATGGGCAGAAGCTTTAGTTTATGTCATTATCGTGATGCTTCTGTCACGATCATAGGGAGGTAATATCATTTGTTGATTCCACGATCGTAGGCAAGGTTTAGGAATGGCCATAAAAGTGAGTTCTCTTCTTTAAGTGATGTTTGAATCAACAAATGATAAAGTACTTTCCTATGATGCATTTAGGCTTGAATGAGGCTTAAAATAAACCTAGTTTGATAATGGATTAAGTGATTAAATGTTTCATATGTTTAGGGTAATAATTGAGGTTAAAACTAAAGAATAGATTGATGACATAAATGTATCAAAGATTTGAAAAATTAGAGATGTTATAGAAATAAAAGTGATTTTATAAATGTTAATGTGATTCAAAGGAGATGAGTAATGTGCATTAAGTATGAATGAATGAGAGTTTGGATATTAAGTGATCATATAATGCTATAATAAAATTGGTGAATGATTGATTGAGGATATTATAATAATCAAGTATAACTAAGCTATGAACCTAAGTGTAAGCTAAACATACACAAATGATGATGTTTAAATGATCAAGAGATACGAATAAAGGAAACATATCCGAAATAGTCAAACTAAAGGAAACATACCCGAAATGAGATTTGTTGAGAATCATTTAATCAAGTTGGGATAGATAGTAGTTGGGTACAACCTTATGTCATTCTCTATTCTTCGATCTTTACACAATTTCTGATTATTAACACCAATTTAGTACATTGTCCGGTAGGTAGGAGAATTCTAATAACTCAATTTTTAAATGACTGCAAATTCAGACAATTGTGGCAGATGCTGGTCGGAGTTGGTCAAGCGTAAGAAGGGCTGCACAGGGCTACCCTCGTAAAGAAGAAAATAGGCTTATCCTTATTTGAGTAGCTGCAGCAAAACACATTCAGGAAATAGACAAAAGGTCACTTTTGACCTAAAAAATACAAAAGGACACTTTTGATTTTAAATTTCTTACCAATTGACAAATTTAATATAAATATTTTAGAGAAAATAATTATAATCTTAATATTTAAAAAATGCTAAAATTAAACTCTATCATAATGAAAATTTTAACATCATGTTAAGTTTTATGTCCACTTTTTTTAAAAAATATATATAATATTTTATTTTATTTGTAAGAATGGGACTCATTTTTATTGAATTTATTTATAAATTTTAGACACTGCATCTGGTGAAGAATACAAATGATTGATTTCAAGGAATTATTAACGAGAAACAAAAGGAGTCATGGATCCCAAATTGTAAATAAGCACAAGGCATCGATGGAGCTTTCATATCTGAATACATTTCATTTTTCTTGTTTTGTCAATCAGAAAATAGTATGGGTTGAGATAAAAGTTAAATTTTTTATGTCCATTTTTTACCGCCAAAATCTCATTATAGCTAACAAGATAATGCTTTTATGATTCTTTGAACTGGCCACTTGCATAGTCGCAGTAATGTTTTTTCCTATCAATCTCTTCAAATAGGATAGCACCCTAATAATGCTCACTAAAGTCTATCTGTAAAATGCGCTGACCTTTATCAGGAATCTTTAAGTAGGTAGATTCTGACATATTTGATTTAAGTGTTGTATGACTCTAGTTTGATCTTTACTCTATGGTGGTAAATTCTTCCTCAGCAACTTTGATAAAGGAGGTGTATAATCAGTCACGTGAGAAATAAAATCTCTGATGTAGTTAACAATTCTAAAGAATTGTTTAATTTGTTTAGTCTTGATATTTTCATCTAGAAAGTGTAATAGTTCATAGGCTATGTGTGGACCAAGCTGATAGAACTCATTATGGAACTTCATACCCAAAAATTACATTTGAGTCGACACAATATGACTCTTTTTGGTTGAGAGCATAATCCCATGTTGTTTTGTAAGATCCAAAAAGGATTGGGTTAGAGCTTTGTGTTCTTCATAGGTTTTAGAGTATAAAAGGATGTCATCAATATAGACCAAGCTATTAGAGAGAATAGGCTCATAGATCTTTGTCATGATCTGTTGAAATAGTGAAGAGGCAATCTTGAGTCCAAATAGCATTACAGTCCATTAATATTAGGCATTAGGAATACAAAAGGTTATCTTGTGTCTTTCTTAGGGGGTCAATTCCCAATTGTAAACATCCTGCTTTTAAATCAAACTTTGAGAAAATTGTAGCTTCTTAGAGAAACAGGACTTGAGTACTAATCTTTGGCAGTTGAAACATATCATCTTGTAGCAAAGAATTGAGAGGTTTGTAATCAATCACTAGCCTCTTTTTTCTGCGATTCTGTTCAAATCTCTTGTTCACATAAAAAGATTAACACAATCAATCCTTGTTAGAGTAGGATAACACATTCCTCTTGTGCTAATTTCAAATCATCGAGGTTCATATCTGGATGAATAGCCTTTGTAGGATTGATATCCTGATTCTTTTTTAATGGTAAATGGATGAAGAAGTGAGGATTTTTCCATAGAGAATAGAGATGTGAGAACTGAGCATGGTTCTCAGGACAATATTATAAACATTGATCCCATAGGGCTTCGTATGAAGGCGGTACTTGTGTGAGTTTAAACACATTTCTGATATCAATATAAACACTAAAATTGGCACGAAATTTAATCCTTATAGGTAGGATTTGTAGTGGAGGTGCTTTATAATAAACATCCATGCCAATCTGAATATCTGACTTAGGTAGATGGTTTCTAGGAATTTTGGTCCAAATCACACAATCAGGGAATAAGTGGACCCTTGTTTTCTTTTTTATGATAAGCCCAATCTTAAAAGAATTTCCATCAGCAATAGTAAAATATTCGTTATGAGATATCTATGCTTCAAGTGGTAAAATGTTAGGCTTCATAATACTGCGACATGATCCAATGTCCATATACCCTTTAGCCTTGATCGACTTATCATATTTGTCTTATTGTAGTAATTGGATATGGACATTAGGACGAGGAATAATGAAACGCCTATAGTCTACCTTCAAACATTTTCGTTGTACCATGTATAGCATGTCTTCTTCGGCGTCTTTAGAAATTAAGGAATCAGAGGTTCAGACTTGTCTGTAGAAGAGTCGAGTGGAAAAGCAAATTATTTCTCTTCATCCTCACTAGATTGTTCTTTAATGAAATCTTCGTTGTTTCCATTATCTTGGATAGGCATGATAGCCTCAATGGAATATAATAATTTTACATCCTTTTTCATCTTATTAAGTCATTGATGAGTATCATGTCCTGATTTGCCACAGATAAAACATTGATCTGCCTTCTTTTCTTTGAGGATTTCTTCGTTTGAAGAATCTGACAAATCGACATCATTTCTTTCAACTGAAGGGCTTATAATTTCCTTTATGAAAACTATGAGATCTATGGGGCTTCTTATAAGAAAACTTTTTATAATGATGCTTCTTTTTCGCATGACATTCACAATCTTTTTTCTCCTTGTATTTGATCTTCAAGTAAGACTTATAGCCTAATGTTATTTTAAAAATATTTAAAATTCTAAAAATCTTATATTTTTAATTTTTAAAAATTTCTCGTATTCTTATTAAAAAATAAAATAAATATGGTATAAATTTTTTTCAATTAAATAACCTAACCTAATTTTTAAAGTTCATGTCAATTAATATATAATAAATTATTGTTTTAGATGAGTTTTAATTAATTTGGATCATGTTTAATAATTTATTCATTATATTATTAATATATAATTAATTTAAAATGTATGAAAAGGAAATTTTCTAAATAATTGAATATCACAAAAAAGTTTTTTAAAAATTAAAAAGTAATTTTAAAGTTACTTAAATTACATAAAAGATTTATATGATTAACCCTAATATTTTATTTATATGTAAAGAACCTAATGAGGGTGGTAAGGAATTATAGTAGAAGGATATAATGGAGCAGCCTAATGAGCAACCTCCTTATGTTGTTGAAGATCTGGTTGATCTGGAACTAGAGCAAACTGTTTTTGTTTCTCAGGAATTGTAGAAAACTAAGTTGGAGAATCATACTGTTGAATGTGCAAGGGTTGATTTTATTGGTGTAGTTTCTGATACAGTCCCTGATAAGGCTGTTAAAGACAGTCGTAGTTCATAGGAAGAAAATAATTATGATGTCGCATTGGATGTGCTTAATATTGCTGTGGATGTTTTTAATGGTAGTGTAGTCAGCCTACGAATTCCTGCTGAAAAAATGGCCCAGGTTGTAGACAATGGTAAGCAATTAGTTGGTCTAAGGACTGAAAATGTTGTTGCAAATACTTCCCAACCCTAGAGAAATTGTCAAATGTTAGATGAAGACTCCTTTAGAACATGTTAAGATAACTAAAATTGTTGTTGCTAAAATATCTCCGGTTTAGTTTACAAATGTAGAACAGACAACTATTGACAAATTCAGTGCAGACAACGTGGAGAGTCTAGACAGTGGAGTGAATGACTTCACCTCCTAGTATTTGAAGCATTGTTAGATGGATTGGGCCTACATATTGACTCTAATAGCATCTGTTGGGAAAACTGAGAATGTTGTTGACAAGACCTCTAACACTGAGCTGGAGTACGTACAACAAACAACAATGGTAAGCTCCAGTGATGACTGTGTGGCTAATCAGGGGACAGGAGATATCATCTCTCCAAATGCTGAACAAGTAGAAGATTGTAATTCTCTATTAGCTGCAACCCAAGTCCCTGACATCCCAAAAGATTTTTATGTGCAGTCTAAAACTACATAATAGAAATCAGCAAGGAAGAGAAAGCAAAATCTCAAATATCAGAAGACTTTTCCCAAATAAAGCAGTCTTAGTGTGGAACATTAGGGGGTTAAATGGACCATATAAACATGAAATGATGAATGAGTCTTTCCATGGAAATGAAACATAGGTGGTGCCTACAATTGTTTATTTTGGTTGTCTATCTTACAGACAGTTATACTACCTTACCTATCGAGTTTTTTGGTCATATTGTAATATGATGACAGGCTTAATGCCTTGAAGTCATTGTAATGTTGATATAGTTCTAACTATAATTAAAATTCTTTTCATTTTTCAATAACAATAATAAGCAGCTTGAGTATTTTGTAATAATTTTTGGGCATAATCATTTTTTAATCCCTTAATTTCTCAGTCACTATAGCAAAACACTCCTCATAGCATTTCAAAAATAGCATATTGGATTTAATCTGCTAACCTAATCAGTTGATTACCAACTATGATTGTCAAATAGCCAAATACCTCTCAATCCGTCAAAAAATAACTGATCAATAATTTACCAAACAAGACCTTTATCTTTATCTTCTTTTTTTCCACCTAAGAAGTGACCCACTAGACAGCCACATCTATTTTATGGTTTTTGACATCCTTGCATTCATTTACAGGGTGTTTAGTTGACTAGAATAACCATTTCATTCGTGATCTATTCCTGGTAATAGATTATTCTCTTGTTTGGCTCAAGAAAACACAGAATATGTAATCCAAGAGTTTATTTATTCTTTGAGTTTGGGGAATGAGTAAGTCCATCACCCCCTATCTTTATCTATTCCAAGTGATTGGGAATAAAATTGAGGACATGTTGGACAAAAATATCTTTAAGGAATCCACATAATTACTTAGCTATAATAATAATAATAATAATAATAATAATAATAATTTTAAAAAAAATAATGATCATCATCATCATTATCGTCACCATTGCCATCATCATCATAATAAATTATTAATAATAATTACTATTAATAATAAATTAATATTTTATTAATAATAATATAATTAATAAAAATAAAATAAAAAATAATGCGAAAATTAATAATAATAATAATAATAATAAATTGTAAAATTAATAATAATAAGAAGAAGAAGAAGAAAATTACTAATAATAATAGCAATAGTAATAAAATTAAAAACAATAACAATAAAAATTAATAATATTATTAATAATAATAATAATAATAATAATAATAATAATAATAATAATAATAATGTACTATTTAAATATTTTGATAATTTTGATAATTATTCCTTTGTCATTCTAAATTTATGTTTTCTAACCAAACATTGATTCTATATCATCATTAGAAATTTTTAGGAATATATTAAACTAAATAATACTTATTTTATTTAATTCCTCATCTATTCTGTTCCTAAAGAAGCATCATTCTATTTCTTTTCTATTTCAGCAGGTGAACTAAATATCCTGTTAAGATATTTCAGAGCCGTCGTTTAATTTATACACTTAATTGTACTCTTTCATGTGATGAAAAATTCCGATAAAATAGGAAAAATTTCCTCATTTCAACTATTAATATATGACACCGTTAGAGGATCTTCTATATTCCTCAGAACTACACTACTTACTAATAAAGGTGCCATGGAGAAAAGAGTTAATAATAAATTTTATTAATTAATGGTCACCGCGTTAAAAACAAAATTTGACCAATCCATGTGCAATTAATGATACCATATGTTCCTCAAAATTAACACAGCTATTCCTACGCTTAAGGTCAAAGACTTGAAAATCGCAAAAATGCCATCACCTTGTGAAAAACTTAATCAGGTTAGCAAAGATCTCTATATTAAAACGAACGGATGGGAAAATTAATATATATAACCAAAACAAATGTTAGAGAAGAATTTGTAGGTTAGGCAGATTTGGAGAGCATCATAACGTTCGGAATTGTTTATAAGAAATAGAAACGAGCTCTGAAAAATAAACAGATTTAGTTAAAAATGAATAGAAAATAGTCCAACTGGAATTAATAACTTAGTGTATAGTTGGCCCAACTTCAGTCTCTCACCAAAGTATCAGGAGACAACTTACACAAGCCTTGACAAACAGTCTTCCCTGTATAAAAACTAAAAAATAGTTTATATCCTCCCAAGCAGCACAAAAATAAAATACATAAAATAAAGAATATTTTAGCCGAACAAATAAAGAAGTCATTTATCCAATACTCTCAAATCCAAAGTTTCGCGTGCCATCTTAAGTTCAAAACATCAGACAACAATGGTGGTTTACAGTTCCAATGTTTGAGTTCACTTCCACTGTCGAAACTTTGGTTTCGGACAAGAAGAAGATTGATCATAAAGCGGAATTCACCAGTTAAAAACGTATCCAAGATGATGGAGTGTCAGCTACTATGATTCTGATCACCTTCCAAGAAGGGAAATATCAGCAGATTTTTTCTTAAAATATTTCATTTTATTTGTCGAAACTTTATAAGTGAAATTGTCTTGTATCAGCAAAAGATATAAAAACAAATTGAGAATATCATTTTTATGCTATATGACAAGGAAGAAACAACATAGATTTTATCATTCTGACATACAAGTGCAACAACTCTCACCACACAATCTAAGCAATCCGAATCTCTTGACTCTGTTTTTATCTCTTTATGGCTGAAATGCCCAAGTGAGTAGTTATTATATACACTTTGTTTAGCATCTATATCTCAGGCTCCTTTTTGTTTAGGAATAATCAATTACAAATTTTTTGTATTTTTATTTCAATTTGCAATTTTTTTAAAATTTAATTAATTTTTAAAATTTTAATCTTCACTAATATTATTTTTGATATAAATAAAAAATAATTAAAATGATATTTGAAGATTTCATATAATTTTTTAGTGAATTTTTTTATATAATTGTTGAATACAAAACAATTGACCTTATTTCAATAATGTACTTATCAAAAGAGGATTATATTAATGAAAATAAAGAATTATATAACATTTTCAAATATTAATTTTTAGATATTTTATTAGTCACAGCAGTAAAATATTATTTTAAATTAAATCATCTAATTTTAAAAATTATTTATTATCGTTTTATTTCAACTGTTAGCAACTCGGTTTATTCTCTCAATGTTAAGCACTTTTAATTTGTACGCTTTATATTTTATTTGGGTGAACTAAGGACAACTGCATCACTATTGACTTTCACGTGACCCCTTTTTGTTGCTTTGCGTACATTGGTCGGGCTGAAGTCTGAGGGGGTGCTCGGCTAAAAGTTGGTTGATTATACTATCATTACATAAATAGTATTTTTTTATATCTAAGTTTTTGGGAATACTTAATGCCCCTAAATATGATATGAATGAAAGTTATTCTTGATAACGCGCAAGTGTCACAAGCACGAGAGATTGCTGGCATGCCTATTAATTTTTAATTTTTTACAAAACAACATAATCAATTAGAATATATTAAAATTTGGTGTTAAACAAAATAATTTTATTTTTTTTCTTTTTTTATTAACACAATATAATTAATTAGAAAATATTAAAATTTGATGCAAAACAAAATTTTTATAAGTTTTTATTTTTTTCCTTTCTAGCAAAACAATATAATTAATTAGAATATATTAAAATTAAATATAACTAATTAGAATATGTTAATATTTGATGTAAAACAAAATTTTAATTTTGCCTTTTTAACAAAATAATATAATTAATTAAATATAATTAATTAAAATATATTAAAGTTAAATATAATTAATTAGAATACGTTAAATTTTGATATAAAACAAATTTTTTATTTTTCTTTTTTAGCAAAACAATATAATTAATTAAATGTAATTAATTAGAATATATTAAACTTAAATATAATTGATTAAAATATGTTAAAATTTGATGTAAAACAAAATTTTAACAAATTTTTATTTTTGCTTTTTTTAGCAAAATAATATAATTAATTAGAATATACTAAAATTAAATATAATTAATTAGAATATATTTAAATTTTGGAAAACAAAATTTAAGAAATTTTTACTTTTCGATTTTTTAGCAAAACAATATAATTAATTAGAATATATTAAAATTAAATATTATTAATTATAATATATTAAAATTTGATACAAAATAAATTTTTAATAAATTTTTAATTTTCAAAATTTTTAATAAATTAATCATTAATAATAATAATAATAATAATCATTTATAACTAATCATCGTAACTATAATAATTATATTTACCCTGAGCAAAGCGTCTTGAATTTTTGGGTCCCTTTTTGTTGGTACGTAATCACTACTCTTATTATTGTTCCAGGAAGTAGGAACCAAGCATTTTGAATTTTTGGGTCTATTTATTGGGATGAGATCTTCTGTATTTACTATTTTATACTAATTTTATTTCGCACAATTTTACCTATATATTTTTTTAAATTTTATATATTTATATAGATAAGATCGTATAAAATAAAGTTGGTATAAAATAGTAATTATCGAAAATCTTATTCCTCGTGTTTTTTTGGTACCTAATCACTGCTCCTGTAATTGTTCGTGGAACCAAGCGTCCTGAAGTTTTGGGTCCCTTTCTGTTGGCCCGTAATCAGTGCTCGTACAACGGTTTCAGGCCACTTCACCTGCTACCTTTGTTGAAGTGTGGCTCTCCTTAGTTTGTATGTCAGTGCAAGTTAATAACAAAGTCTCCAGCTTGATTATAGGTCTAGAGTTTAATAAATAATTTTAAAATAATGAAAAGAAAATTCAAATTGTAAGAGAAGTTCGTAATATTATTTTCTAGGAAAGCAACATATTTATAGATAATAAACAAAAAAGCTAAGAAGATTCCAAACTAAAAAGAAAAGCGTGGAACATAAGTCCCACGTAGGATTACATGATCACGTCACGTTAATAAGAGATGGTTCTGTCTAGTCTCCAACAATTGAGTGGTGAAATGGAACTAACACAACAAACGATTACACCATTAATGCAAACAGTGGACATTACACGTATGTAGTCAAATCACGTAATCTAAAAATTGTGCATGACGATATCATACATACGTATGACTCGTACGTCAACGAGCATCTGAAGCACGTCGAAGGAGAGGAGATACCTTTAAAACAAAATAAGAATTTGAAAATGTGACTGTTAAATACCGTTTCACACGATAGCTTAAGTTGTTTGATGAAGTCAATTTAATTAATTTTATATGTTTATTAATATACCTCTTAAATAAAAGTTTTTTAGGCTTAAGACTTTCATAAGCTCATTCTTCGATTTATTTTAAAATAATTCCCATGCAAGTTTAATAAAAAGTATACTATGCAAAAGAGATACATAAGTATTTGCTAAGAGCACTCTAAGAAGTTCAAGCAAAAAAAAATACATAGAAAAACATTTTCTTCTATATGGTATACAAATTGACCACGAAGAGGTGTTAATTAATCATGGAAAATATTAAGGTTTTTTATTTTTATATTTACTAACATGATATGGTTTAGAAATTTCCGACTACTCAAACGATTAAGACAAAGTTATTAACTAGTCAAAGATGAGTGTCGTTTTAATTAGGTAAGAACCTTAATTAACTCTTAACCTCACCTATAGGGACGTCTGCGATCAGTATATTCACAGGTCAGATAATAGAAATTAAGTTTAAGAAAAATTAAATTAATAAAATAAAAGATTTAACGTTTAAAAAGTTCAATTAGTATTATACAGTCATAAAATTAGTTAAAGATTGAATAAAATTAAAATTTTAAAAAATAATTTAAAAAATTTATCATTACTTATTGAAAAATCTAAATTTTAATTACTAAAAATAAATAAATAAAAATTTATTTAGTTATTTATATTTATAAAAATTAACTCGTGAAGTAATAAGTTGATCAATTTTTAATAACAAAAAATATTAAACTAAATAAAACTGAAAATTAACAACTGAACAAAAGTTAACCTATTCAAAGTTTTCACTATTACATCGAACCGGTTTAATTTTTAAAATAATTAAAAACAACATATAAAATTTGGTTATATATATATTAAGAGAGATAATAGCCACCCATATTTAACACGTTCTCCTTGTACCACCACAAGTTGAGATTTTCTATGAGAAACCTTGCACCACCACAAGTTGAGATTTTCTCTGAGAAACCTTGCACCACCACAAGTTGAACCACCTTAAAAACATGGCATCTAGATTTTCTAAACTTAAAACAGTTTCAAGTGAATCTGGATGGGTAAGTTGTCATTATCAGAATGATAGTCCGCAAGCTCTGACGAGATTGGTTAGAGCAGAACCGCAGAGCATAGTTCATCGTGTTTCACGAGCTTGTGCAGTACAGCCCCACAAGGAGATCTCCTAATCATAACAAATACGTGTATACTTATTTCCGAATTCATAATTTACAACTACAGAACTTGTATGATCGTTGTTTGATTGATTACAGAAAGTTGGACCATGCCGAAAACGATTGGTTTGTTATAAATACATTTTCTTCGTGCTTAACTCAGGAGCATTTAAGTTTGTTTTTCTGACAGAGACGACAAGTCTATCCTAATCGTTAAGCATTTAGAGTATTGTCTTTCGTGTGTATATCATTCCTTTTAACCGTAATATTACAAATATATTGACGTGACTTTGACTTGCAGTAATTCTCATAAATTAAGTGTCATATTTTAAAATCTATTTCGTAATGACTAGTGTGTTTATATATATATTAGTTCTCTTAAATTGAGTGTCATATTTTAAAATCTATTTGATAATTACTAGTGTGTGTGG
>JANQAP020000017.1:443578-458324 GCA_026874005.2 Erythroxylum coriaceum
TGGTGAGGGCTGATTGGTGGAGGCTACTCTTAGTTGTTGAAATGGTGCTGGTTGGAATGGGTGGAGGTCAATTTCGATAGTGCATAAAAATTAAATGGTGACGACTTAGGAGCTTAAATTTTATCAATATCTTTGTCTTTGAGTTAGCTTCAATATGAGACTTGAATCACCGGATTTCTCCATCTGAGTCAAAAGTTATGATCGAAACATCGTTGAAAGGTCATTCTGGTGATCCAAAATCTGACACAAATTTCGGAAATTTATTTCTCCTAAATTCCAGCTCAGAAAAATCTGAAATTAGTCCCAAAAAATCCGTTAATGAGTCAAGAATTTAAGTATGAAATTTCAGAATTTTTGACTAAACCAATCTCAAGATAAAAATCCCACAATGACTAAAGGTCAAGTCTGCCTGAAACCCAAAAACAATGCAATTCTAGTCTATTTGTTTCATTTATGCACTTTGCATCAATGAACTTCGATTAATGCTAAAACATGATAAACCAGCTATATATGAACATAAAATGAATATAAACGACTCTAAATTAAGTCCTAAACATATATGAAAATATGAGTGTATCATTCCACTTTGCTAAGACAACATCCACCTTGGCCTCCTGATCAAATATCTGCCTCATCCTTATCCTCTTTGGTCAAACATAAACTTTTGACAGGATATTTGCTTAAACACAATCTAGTGGCAGGAGAATCTCAATCTCCTTGTAATCTGCTTCATCAGCATCCACCATGGCCACTATATATTTTGTATCTCTATAAATATCTTCATTCTTTTCTTCAAGGTATAGGTTTCAAATTCTTTGCTTTTCCATTTGTTATGGCCCAGAACAATCTCTATGCCACTACCAAAAAACACTTTCCTTCAATAGCTAGTGTGCCAACAAGTGTGTCTGAAGTAGCTTCTCTTGCTCATATGAGTTTGTTTTATTATTTACATCAATTTTTGAGTGAAACTCAGCCTCTTGGTAGTCCCACAATGTTTAATCTTAAGGCTCCCTACCTTAATGTGACTTTCATCCGTGATCCGTTATCGAAAAATACATTATGGTATCTTTGGGCATTCACAACCCTTTATGCTTGTGCCATCACGATATCTCCTTTACAGCTCTACCAACATCTCTGTGATCACAACAATGCAAGTTCTTTGCTATGGACATTTTTGGAATGGTTCCAATCTTTGGATCAATGGAAGGAGCAATGTTCTATCACCATCTCTCAACATGGTCTATGGACAGCCTCTAATAGACGACAATCTACAATGTGCTTCTTTATACTTCATTGTCTATATCGTGAAAGATGCAATGGAGTTTTTTATACTGAACGACATGTCCAATTTTACCACACTTCATTGTATTGGCCATGACATCAAATCAATGTGATCCAAGCCTTAAGAGATTTTCTTAAGGAGATAAATCATTTTCCTGAGACACCAATCATCTCCACCTCCATTGGACCTCATCCTGGAGAATTTATTCTTGGTGAACCAGAAGCACCAGAAGTTGATATTCCAGGTTCCAATAGTCCTCAATATGGTATAGGAGAGTCAGTCTCGAATATTGCAGGCCTTTCTCAACCTGATAACTCTATCTTCCAAGATGCTCAAGATCCTAATGATGATCCTTACAATCCCAATAAAGATGAGTTAAATCACTTCCTGCGTGAACTTCACAATAGTGAGCTCAGTCCTAGTAAATGACAAAAGACTTATCCAAGTCATTCTGACAACTCAAGTGATCTAGACTCGCTATCCAATTTACAATCATGGCAAGAGCCTATTCGTGACAAGTAATCCATCATAAGGCTCTACTTTTTAGGAATCTCACCTTTTTAGACATTTGATATTTTCTCTTTGGAGTGTTTTGATAAAGAAGAATCACCATAGCCCACAAGCACTATGCTAGAATTCCTTCTTATCAAGTTACTGTGTACTTTAGGAAAGTAGATTCCCTTACTGTTTCCTTTTAGAAAAGTAGCTTACTTTCTTAAAGTAGATTTGTTAAAGAGTCATAATTGTACTCTTCTTTTCTAAAGTAGTCATGAGTGTGTTTTTAGATAGATTTACCATTGCAACCCTTACTTCACCTATAAAAGGAAGGCCTCTCTTCAATTGTAAGCACATTTCATTTCTAGCTTGAATATATGAATATGAGTTTGAGTGTGTAAAATCTCTCTCTTTCCTAAAAGCTTTTAGTTTTGGGTTGATGTTTGTATAATCCCATTCTTGATATGGATAGATAAGTATGCTCTACACGCGCCTCACATAAGGATCTTGTGTATCAGAGAGTCTAGACAGTCAAGGACTATTTTTCGGACTATTTCACTGCATAAGATTAAAACTAACGGGGAAAGAAGGTAGATACTGAGGGGTAAGGTTCTTAAAAGGCAAGGCTTGAGAGTTTTATGCCCGACGTACAGTGGCTTGTGTGTCTCGCCCAACGTACCTGAAAATTACTAATTGCCAGTAGTCTACAAGATGACCCTAGGGAGCATATGATCTCCAGGTCAAGAGGCTGTTTGAAAATGGTGTCGTGTATGTCGAGGACATACTAGTACGTCTAGGACGTATCCTTTCCCTATGTCTCTCTTTCGGGGGTCCCTTAATGATATTAGAGCCATGTGTTTTGTTGCCCAGACTGGGGGTATAAGAGTACCATCGTTGAAGTTAATAGGCGGTGCATCATCGTCTAATGACGGTGTGACTCCACCATTTGTATCAAGTCTGGTATAACCACAAACAGTCAACCCAAGTATAAACTAAGTGAGTAGGGAAAGAACCATAAGATTTATGGAAACACAAGACCTAGTTCATTTATCTTCTAGTTTGTCAATGTCTAGTTTACCTAGTAGTGTAAAGCATGTGTTGTCAAATAGAATAGAAAATCTCACCCATATATTTGTAGAAAACCATATTTGTGAGTCTTTTTTATCTTTGTTGAGTCCTTACAATATCTATAGTCGAGATCGTTCTTGGACAAGAAGTATCCATACCACCTTGTCTACCTCACGTCCTAAGGTGAAAGAAATCATCCAGAGTTCCAAACTGGAACAGTGTGGTCTCAGATCTACAACAGCAGAATACTACATAAAGCTTGAAACCCTAAAGGAGCTGATTTCTCTATGGAGAGAACAGAACCATACGCACTTACATGTTGGAGCTATACGCCTTATTCTTACACTTTATGGAAGAAAGAGAATACTTGTGATAAGCAGGATATCTCTTCTAGATACCGCCTACACAACGTACTAAGATGCCTTGATTGATACCTTACTGACTACTCTCAACAACAGAAGTGTCATACTGACCATAACACCTGATTTCAACATCAGGTTAGATGATCTCACTTTGTTTGAATGTCTGCAAGTTCAGATCCAGATCATTGGAGCAGATCAAGATCCAACGGCCATCATGATGACTTTACATCATGAGATAATATATTGTCTACAGAATCATGCAATGGACCTCAATTTTCCTAATTCTACTTCGGATGCCCTTTACATGGTTGTTGATCTTTCCAATGATTAGACTACTATCATCTAGATCCCGAAACAACCACCAACAGTGAAGCTTGAAAATTTGATGCCTACTGAATGGATCACCAACTACAAAAAAGTGTTTCATACTCCTCATCGACACTCTTTTCATACGATGACTCCTCCGATTTGGAAGACACTCAAGGATGGAACTGTGAAGTCCATCTACTCAAGGCCCAGTGAAGATTCAGCATGCTCTACTTTCCAAGGGGGAATATTTATGATTCAGTCAGTATTTTCACATAAAGAAGGTAAATCTGGTCCTCTAATCCATTATTTCAAATCTAATGGAGATCCAGTTTACATTAGCCATCATTGTGGACATTTTGTATGATATGTTGACCCATCTATGTGCGACCCAGATTGTGAAGTCTGTCTCAACCCTGAGTCAGATAGTGACAATGATGATGATCGCTACAGAAAACGAAGGAAGAAGAAAAAGCTCAAACCTTGGTGCAAATCTTCGTCCCTACAACATCATCTACTGAAGGATTATGAAGATCCAGACGATGCTAGCCCATGCATAAGCGTATCTACTGAAGGATACACACCTGAATCTACTGACAAATGTAGAACCAGATCTCGTAGCATACATGCATCTACTGAAGGATACATACCACCTGTATCTACTGAAGGATGCAGACCAAGATCTCTACGAGAAATGCTGAAATCGTCTGAGAGCAGTTACACTTTGCCAACAATTCCTGTTGTAACTCTTACTCCTATTCTATGCTATATGGTAACGCCATATAAGGAAGCCTTTCCAGACTTTCTGTCTTTATACAGGAGTACTGATGAATCAATGAGGGTTGTCTCTAACCCGAATATCCGAGTCTCAGGAATAACTTCACAAGGAACACTTGTGTCAAATCCATCAGATGAAGTTCTGAATTTGCAAACACAGAATGCAGTAGCATAGAACAAAGTTCTCAGAAGGATTGATTCTAGGCTTGAGGGAATCAGTCAACAAACACAGGCTACTCATCACAAAGTTGATGCAGTCTCTAAACAGATCCAGCAAATGTATCAATCATATAAAGCTCATATCAAACAACTTGATGCTAAACTTCGATACGACATTGATATACACGTTAAGGTTATGTAAATATAGTGCCCTGGAAAGCAATTGTATTTACATATAACTTAATTTTCTTCCAATTACAATATTGTAATGAAAATATTTATTATTAATAAAACAAAAGAGTTTGATTTTATTTGTATGAGCATAATATAACTAGTCATAAAGTACCAAAGGTTCTTTTGTAAGTCAAATACATATACATGAAGATTATTAGAAGCTAAATTAATTGATTCACAGTCGAATAACCAAGTTGGTCGCTTGATTATGGTTTAGACTGTAGTGTTACGATTTACCTCCGTGTAAGTAAAAGAGTTTACTTTAAGGGAATGATGAGTTTCAAATCATGATAGTAGTTGACTATCAGTAATGGCACTATTAAATGAATATGAAATGGCATATGTTTTTAAAGAATAAATTAGGCCGTTATTTTAATCTTAAAACATACACCTTAGCATTCGTTTATTACGAACCATAATCTTGATGAGTGGTGAACTCGTGTGTTTTGTTATAATTCTTGATATGATCGGAATAGATTTTTACTTGGTATCAATCTAGTATCCGCATGTTGGAATTATTAATTAAAACATGCATCAGGGAACATTTACTTAAATAAAGAGTTTATAGTGATATCATAACTTCTAGATGTTTTACGGAGATTGGTGATTAAACTGGTGCCAGTAGTTTGATGGACTAGTTACCCATCAAGTCTTAACAACAAGATTGAACCTTGTGTGTTAATCACCATGTAGAGTGAAATGGGAGATCTAGAATGAAAAACTAACATAAGGGCAAAAAGGTAATTTTACCCTTTATTGTACAGATGGCTATAATATGGTTCATAATAGAGTTTGCAATTGGACATCGTATTAATAATTTTGAAACACGATTTCTCATAACTTTAAGTAATTCAAGAGTTTAACTAATTGTCTTTAGTGGAATAACGTTTGGCTAATAAGTCGGAATTAATTATAATGAGATTAAATTAATTCCGGGCTTATTGGAGCTTGAATTATTTAAGTCTAATTAGATTCCCCACTTGGCTTCTAGAAAGGTTATTAAAGAAAGTAAGAAAATAAACGGAGGTTATCGGAAAGAAAATGAGACAATTTGGAGAGAAATTGACAAATTGAATTCGGGCCAATAAGACTGGAACAATTTAATTAAGAGTTAATTAAATTGAATCTTAAGCCTATAATTAAATGTTGGGCTTACACTAATTAATTGTTAATTATAAGCCCAAAGCAACTTTTAATATTGGGCTGGATTTTGATTTAACTAATTAGATTAATTAAAAAAAGGAAAGGATAAGCAAAACATCATGCTTCTCTTTTAAATTGTTTTGTTGGCTGGTGTTTTAAAGCACCTTAAATGAACATTTTATTATTATAGCTAACGTCTAAGTGTGATAATGGATAGAAAATGTGTAGCCCTTTGAAGTGGTGCGTTGGCTATCCTTTATGTCACAAAATCGTCCAAGTGTTGGACTTGGATGGAGAGAATTCAATTAGTTCTAATACTAATGAATGGTTGGTTTTAATATGGATAACGTTCAAGGATTGTAGTGGAGGGATTGGCAGCTCATTTTCATTGGAAATCATTGAAAACATAGCAACGTACAACATGTTTTCAGCATCCATTTTTGATTAAATGAATGCATGATGCGGTTTTGCTATGCTTCTTCAGTCTCTCCCAAAAGTCCAAGTGTTGGACTTGTAAAGACACTTGTTCTTTTAACTTTCATGCTAAACATTAACGTGCATGAATTTTGTCTCTCTCCACACTCTTTCTAATCCATCAAACATAGCAAAAGAGAAGGTCTCTTTTTGTTCTAAAAACTAGTCGGCTATAGCAATAGAGAGTGTCATTTTTTTCTTCTTTCTAAGCTATTTGAATATAGCAAGGAGTTTGTTATTTTATTTTATTTTATTTTTCTTCTCTTTTCCCACAAAAGGATTTTGATAATCAAGTTGTCCAAGGAGAAAAAGTGGTAGATCGGATTGATTGAGTACACAACAGCGAGGAGTCAAAGTTGTAGCGAGGAGTTGGTAATATTCCGATCTTATTCCTATTTTATTTATTTTATTTATGTCCTATCATGTATGGATTAAAAGTATGTTGATTTGGTGTTTATGCTTCCACTGTGTTATGATCTTGGAAAAAGTTTTTGAAATCTACCGTTTAGCCAAACCAAGCATGTTTTTTGTTTTCGATCCAACAATACATTATATGGTCCTGACTTCGACAACAAATGCAGAGAAATTAAGAAGATACAAGGTCTTATGCGACAAATGGAAGCTGACATGCAATCTGCACAGTCTAAAGGTGTATACAGCTCGTCCTCTTCAATATTTCCACATACTCAGCCAGTATATGCTTCTCCTATGTATCAGAAGTATCCAGAGGAAACTGACTATTCAAAGGTATTCAAATTCAATTATCCTTTGATTAAGAAGTACATACATACTCAGACAACTCAAGCTAAATAGGCAACAAAAGCCAAGTGGACAAGTAAATCGAAATCTAAGCAACAACCTGAAAAAGTTCATGAGCCATCAGCATCAACTTCTCATACCTGTTGTGGTTCAAAAGAATAACAGTGGAGAAATTTAGGAGGGATACGTATAACGTCTCCAGTACCTCCACCATCTCTACCAAAGTCTCTGCCTTCTACCTCTACTGGGAAGGATAAAGCGCCCATGATAGAGTTCGTTGCAACTCTTAAGACTATGAATGTAGTAGAACAATCTTCTACCTCTGATCAATCAGATCATTCTTCAGACCCTTACTCTGAAGCCTTTGAGCATTCTAATGATACTGCAACAATTTCTGAGTCATCATCTGGTCAGATTTCAGAACCGATCATTGATTCTTCAGCACAGCTAGCTGATCTATCAGAATTAACAAAAGTTCTAATGACTATGCCTCAACTAATTGACGTTGATATTGAGCCTGAAATAAATGAAGTGGAATCCACAGGTACTGAACCTTTCAGACCTGAACCAACACCAGCACAACAAGCTGACCCAACTGTACAGGGTACACAAACCAAACCATCTTCTAGTCCATGGTTTACATTTGATGATCTTCCACCCAAAAAATTGAGAGATCGACTATATGAATTCGGTGCATGAATTGACCTACAATGAACAGACATAATCATCCCTTGCCAAACATCTTGTCTGAATTTACATCTCGATTCACCGGTACTTTGCGAGAATGGTATCAAAGCCATGTTTTTTTGTTGCCTTAATGGTATCAATGGAATAGCCAGACATCTTGTCTGAATTTACATCTCGTTTCATCGGTACTTTGTGAGAATGGTCACAAAGTATTTCTGAGTTTCAGCGAATGCAGTACATACAAGTCACTACAGCCGGAGCTCTTCTTGGTATTATTCATAAGGAATTCATTGGTGACTTTCAGCTGATTGACAAGCAGATCTGTCAGGAGTATTTTGTTATGAAATGTTGCTCACTTGACAAGCGTGATATCCAGAAGCATTACAAACGTATGATGGAGAGGTATTATCTTTTAAATGGATGGAATGATATTAATCTTCGATATACTTTTATATCATCCCTTCCAGATCAATTGCAACCAGAGCTGCAAAGGATCATTATGTCTTTGCAAAGAGATATGTCTACTATATCTCTTCGAGAGATCTACCAACTTGCTCTCGCATCTCTTGATAAGCCGTGTGATCAACATGCTTTATTCATGAATATCATTAAAGGTGGTCCTCTACTTAAACAGGCTTGCAAGAAGCCTTATCTTCAGATTAAATGCAAAGATTCGAAGAAATGTGATTGTAGTACCAGGAAGAAGAAAGAGTACTACAAACCAGTTACTCATCGTAAGAAGTTCCATAAAGAAAAAGAAGCATACAAATGTCTAAAGAGAAAGAAAACTATTTGGTTCTTTAAGAAAAGAACATCTACTTCTTAGTTTCCTACCAGATTTTTCTCAGTGGAAAACCATGTCACTTTGCATAGACATGTCCTCACAAAACGAAGAAAGATGTCAAATTATTAGAACATATGCAATCTATTTTGCCTATCCGTTCTTCTGATAATCTTGAAGATCTTATTGAGGAACAGTCTATTGAAGATAAAGAAACCAAGTTTGTTGTTTCTGTCACAACCTCAGAAGAAGAATCATCTGAAGATTCTTCTTACATGCTACAACATCAATCTTGTTGAAATTGGATCGTACAATAGTTCAACGATCATACGTCCAGATCCAAATCTTGTTACAAGACAAATATGATAAACCCATTAAAGCTATTGAGTTTGTGAATACTGGATCTAGCCATCCGATCATGAAGCCCAACATCTTACCCTCTGAGTCATGGACTTCTCATGAACAATACTTTACAGCCACAGATGGTAATTCATTTAAGATTGGGCTTATCACCAAGAGAAAGATTGGACTTTGATTTTTTGCTCAGTGTATAGTTTGGACTAATGTTCTTGGACATAACCTACCTGGCCCATATGTTCTTATTGGGATGGATGTCTACAGTAAAGCCTCACCTTTACAGATCCTACCTACAAGCCTTAGGTATCGATCATTTTTCTGTGCATACACTGATATGCGGACTGTGAGATTACTTTAGAAGCAAAATCTCATTGAACTTACCAAGCCAAATCAGGTCTCATACACTAAGGCCCAACAGGTCCTTCATAATGCTGAAACGTTTTACAACAAAGGTGCAGTAACAAAAGGTTACATGTGGCAACTTTTGTGTCATCTCTTTCCACTTTGCTCAGACAACATCCACCTTGGCCTCCTGATAAGATTTCTGCCTCATCCATATCTTTATCCTCTTTAGTCAAACATAATCTTTTGACAGGATGCTTATATAGATACAATCTAGTGGCAGGAGAATCTCAATCTCCATGCAACCTGCTTCGTCAGCATCCACCATGGCCACCAGATACTTTTCCCCACTATAAATACTTACCCTCTGGTCATTCTTTCATACTTACCTCTAACCTATTGTGCTCAAACTCTCGGCATCTTTTTAACGCTTTGTTTTGGCTTATGGAGTTTCCCAGATTCGCAAAATACAAAAAAGAGTTTCCACCTCTGTCTTCTACTCCTCCTAAGAGTATTGCAGAGCTTTTCCCAATTTTACAATAAAGTTTGTTTTATTATTCGCATCTGGTTCTTTGTCAATTTGACATTTCTCCAATTCCTAGTCAGTTTGACATTTTGACTCCTTACAAGTTGATCTATCATATGTATGATCATATTTTTGATGCTAACTTATGGCATCTTTGGTCTTTGTCTGCATTGTATGCATGTTCAATCTCATTATCTCCACTACTTGTCTATTGTCATCTTTGTGAGTCGACTCTATCCAACTCCTTGTTATGAACATTTTTTGAATGGTATCAGAGCCATGTGTTTTGTTGCCTAGGGTCGGGGGTATAAGAGTACCATTGCTGAAGTTAATAGGCGGTGCGTCATCGTCTAATGACGGTGTGACTTCACCATTTGTATCAAATCTGGTGTAACCACAAACACTCAACCCAAGTATAAACTAAGAGAGTGGGGAGAGAACCATAAGATCTATGGAAACACAAACTCCAGTTCATTTATTTTCTAGTTTGTCTATGTCTAGTTTACCTAGTGGTGTGAAACGTGTGTTGTCAAATAGGATAGAAAATCTTGTAGAAATTACCCATGTACTTGTAGAAAATTGTGTTTGTGAGTCATCTTTACCTTTGTTGAATTCTTACAGTATCTATAATCGAGATCGTTTTTGGACAAGAAGTATCCATATCATCTTGTCTACCTCACGTCCTAAGGTAAAAGAAGTCATCCAGAGTTTCAAACTGGAACAGTGTGGTATCAGATCTACAACAGTAGAATAATATGTAAAGCTTGAAATCTCAAAGGAGCTGATTTCTCTATGAAGAGAATAGAATCATACGTACTTACATGTCGGAGCCGTACACCTTGTTCCGACACTTACGGTCAAAGAATTGAAAATCGCAAAAATACGATCAACTTGTGAAAAACTTTACAGTTCCAATGTTTGAGTTCACTTCCACTGTCGAAACTTTGGTTTCGGACAACGAGAAGAATGATCAAAGCTGAATCCACCAGTTAAAAACGTATCCAAGATGATGGAGTGTCAGCTACTATGACTCTGATCACCTTCCAAGAAGGGAAATATCAGCAGATTTTTTCTTAAAATATTTCATTTTTTTTGTCGAAACTTTATAAGTGAAATTGTCTCGTATCAGAAAAAGATATAAAAAACAAATTGAGAATAATTTTTTAAGCGATATGACAAGAAAGAAACAGAGATTTTGACAATCCGACAGACAAATGGAACAAGTCTTACCACAAAATCTCAGCAATCCGAATCTCTTGACTCTGTTTTTATCTCTTTTGTGGCTGAAATGCCCAAGTGAGGAATATTATATACACTTACTTTAATTATATAAAAAAACTTTCTTTAGCATCTATATTTCAGGCTCCTTTTTGTTTAGGAATAATCAATTACAAATTTTTTGTATTTTCATTTCAATATTCAATTTTTTAAAATTTTAATTAATTTTTAAAATTTTAATGTTCACTAATATTATTTTTGATATAAATAACAAAATAAGTAAAAATGATATTTGAAAATTTTATATAATTTTTTAGTGAATTCTTTTATATAATTGTTGAATATAAAACAATTGACCTTATTTCACTAATGTACTTATCAAAAGAGGATTATATTAATGAAAATAAAGAATTATATAACATTTTCAAATGTTAATTTTTAGATATTTTATTAGTCACAGCAGTAAAATATTACTCTTATTGTTCGTGGAACCAAGCGTCTTGAATTTTTGGGTCCCTATTTGTTGGTGCTTAATCACTGCTCGTACAACGGTTTCAGGCCACATCACCTGTACCTTTGTGGAAATGTGGCTCATCACCTGCTACCACCTGCTACCTTTGTTGAAATGTGGCTCTTTACCTGCTACCACCTGCTACCTTTGTTGAAATGTGGCTCTCCTTAGTTTGTACGTTAGTGCGAGTTAAAAACAAAGTCTCCAGCTTGGTTATCGGTCTAGAATTTAATAAATAATTTTAAAATAATGTAACGAAAATTCAAATTGTAAGAGAAGCTCGTAATATTACTAAGATTATTTCTAGGAAAGCAACACATTTATAGATAATAAACAAAAAAGCCAAGAAGATTCCAAACTAAAAAAGAACATAAGTCGCACATAGGATTACATGATCACGTTAATAAGAGATGGTTCTGTCTAGTCTCCAACAATGGAGTGATGAAATGGACCTAACACAACAAACTATTACACCATTAATGCAAACAGTGGACATTATACGTGTGTAGTCAAATTACGTAATCTAAAAATTGTGCGTGAGGATATCATGCATACGCTTGACTCATACGTCAACGGGCATCTGAAGCACGTTGAAGGAGAGGAGAGACCTTTAAAACACCGCAAGAATTTGAAAATGTGGCTATTTCGGAGACCACAAGATTATTGCGCTCCCCTCCACAAAAAGTTAAGTCTTAAATGGGAGACAGGAGTCTTCCTTCTGTACGACATTAAAATTTTTATATTTTATGAAGAGAAATAAATTTTTATTACAAAATTAATAATTTTCAATTGATCTCAACCCTAGATAATATCAATATCAACTTCATCTTAAATTAAAAGATGCAACTTTAGCAGGATTTGTGATTCTTATATATTCGGTGGTGTGTAAATATTTTAAGAATATGCAAATATTAGTAGATATTATCTCTTGAAAATTTGTAACTATGTATACTGACAAAAATTCCTTGTTTTCAATCACAAACATGTGACAACGAGGATGGAAATAAATCTGTTATACTATGATTCTACTTATGATGTTTCTTGTGCTAGGATAATTAGAAGGTTCATCTAAAAGTTTCAAAAAGTATACTACCACTACTAATTAATTGTTTCTTTGCTTAATGATCTAGTTTATTATATAAATTTTAGGGTTAAAAATTCTTTTTTTTTAAATATTGTTATTAAATTAAATTATTAAAATAATTTATTATATATCTATTAAATTATAAATTATTTTAACATAATTTATTATAAAATTGAATATTGTTTATGTAATATGCATTCACATAACTAGTCTGATTAAATTTTAATAACTATTTATTTTAAAATAATTCACATGCAAATTTAATAAAAAGTATACTTTTAAAAAATTTTAACTACAAAACATTTTTTATAAATATATATTTTAGAGTGAATGAAACTATAAAAGAAATTTGTACTATTTCCGGTAAATTTTGTTAACTATGCAAAACAGATACATAAGTATTTGCTAAGAGCACTCTAAGAAGTTCAAGCCAAAAAAAAACAAAACATAGAAAAGCATTTTCTTCTATATGGTATAAAAATTGACCACGAAGAGGTGTTAATTAATCATGGAAAATATTACGGTTTTTTATTTTTATATTTACTAATTAAAATGATATGGTTTAGAAATTTTCGACTACTCAAACGATAAGACATAAAGTTATTAACTAGTCAAACGATTAAGACATAAAGTTACTAACAAGATATGGTTTAGAAATTTCCGACTACTCAAACGATTAAGACATAAAGTTATTAACTAGTGAAAGATGAGTGTCGTTTTAATTAGGTAAGAACCTTAATTAACTCTTAACCTAACCTATAGGGACGTCTGCGATCTGTATTCACAGGCTGGAAATTAAAATTCTGAAAAACCTTTGTCTGATTACTTCCTCTGGTATGATCGTTGTCTGATTACTTATATAGAAGTTGGACCATGCCGAAACCTGTCAAATCTTCTGTTTAAATTATCATGTTTTAACTTTGTTCTATTAAATTTTATTTATATATTTATATAAGATAAGATCGACATAAATATATAAATAAAATTTAATAAAACATAATAAGAGAACAAAAAAATCTGGACCACGCCAAAATCGATTGCTTTGTTATAAATACATTTTCTTCGTCCTCAAGTCAGAAGCATTTTTAGAGACGACAAGTCTAGTCTAATTGTTAAGCATTTATAGTATTGTCTTTCGTGTGAATATCATTCCCTTTAACCGTAACATTACAAAAATAAATATTTCAATTAAAAATATTTCTCGTGACTTTGACTTGCAGTAGTTCTCTTAAATTAAGTTTCATATATATCCACACACACGCACTCGTAATTATCAAAACACACACATAGTAGTTCTCTTCAATTGGAGATATGTATATATAGTTTACGTAGTGGGCGGAGTTCAAAAGGTGATTATATATTATTTTTACTCGCCTTTTACCCAAAATCTTGAGAAATCTCAACAAATTTCAATTTTGTTATAAATTAGAATAACATAGTTTAAACTTTATATCTGTTGATTGTAAAAGAACTTTAAGATAAATGTTACAAATTATTGGTTTGATAATATGCAGTCTTATCCTTACATAATAGAAATATTATTTTCGATATACTCTCATACAAACGTTAAAAGAAGATTAACAAAAAAAAAACTAAATACATTAAAACTATAAATAAATATTTAGAATAAAGTAATAATAAATAAGTAAAATAGAATAACAACTTTAAAAAAAACTTTCTTGACGAATAGTGATATTGTAAGTATTGACATAAATATCAATATCCTTTTCATATTCTTGGGAATCTCCCTTGGCATTGATTCATAAATATGATTACCATTAGTAAACTGATAAATTAAAATCAATTATTGACTTTAATTAAATTCAACCTAATTAATATATAGTATTATATTAATTAAATTCAATCTAAGTATAAATGACATTTTTGTTGACTAAATTTATTTTGACACTTATACAATCATTGTCATTAATATTAAATTTGATTTTTGAAATGACATTGTTGTTAACGACATTTATTTTTAGGCTTAAAATAGATTTTGAATAATATTAAATTTGTTTTTAAGAATATGATATTAATATTTAATATTGATTTCTATTTTTTAATATATTGCAATATATTTTTAAACTAAATTGCTATTATTGTTATCATATATGCTAATTAATATAATGCTATATGATTGTATAGATAATAATTGTAACTAGTATAATGATTTATGAATTA
>JANQAP020000017.1:498341-518688 GCA_026874005.2 Erythroxylum coriaceum
ACTAATTTAATCCCAACATCTCTAATTAATAACCCCAATTTCTATTCATGTTTGCTAAATTAATGACTAAATTCTAAGAAAATAAATAAAATAAATCACCAAATAAATAAAAGAAAAGAAAAAAATTGGGGTCTAACAAAGAGGGCATTACTTGGTTAGCCAAGTTTTTTAATATGATCTTTAAGTCTTTCAAAATGTAGGATGAGTGGAGATTTAGTATGATAATTCCTTTATGTAAGAACAAATGGGACATCTAAAGCTGCAACAACTATAGAGGCATCAAATTATTTAGTCATATCATGAAGTTATGAGAGAAGGTAATTGAGAATAGAGTGAGAAAGGATGTTTCTATCTTGGAAATTAGTTTGGTTTCATGCCAGAAAGATCTATGATAAAAGCTTGACATCTTCTCAGAACGTTAATGGAATACTACTGGGAAAGACAGCGTAACCTACACATGGTTTTTATTGATTTTTGAGAAGGCTTATGATAGGGAACCTAAGGAAATCATGTGGAGGTATTTAGAAGTCAAGGGAGTTCCTATAACTAATATATATATGAGTTATTAAGAATATTTATGAAGGTGTAAAAACTAGAGTAAGGACGATAGGAAGAGACAGAGCATTTTTCTATAGATATTGGGCTTCATTAAGGCTCTTCTTTGAGCCCCTTTTTGTTTGCAATAGTGATTCATGAGCTCACCAAGAATATCCAAGAGGATGTGTCTTGATATATGTTGTTTGTTGATGACATTGTTTAAGTGGATGAGATGAAAAAGGGGGTCAATGCTAGGCTTGAACTTTGGAGAGATACGTTAGAGTCGAAGAGCTTTGTATTAAGTAAGACTAAGACTGAGTATGTGGAGTGTCACTTTTCGAAACATGGGGAGGTTACCGATATGAAGGTAAAGATTAGTTCAGAAATTATACCACAAAATGAGTGTTTTAAATATTTAGGATCTGTCATCCAGAGTAATAGAGAGATTGATGAAGACATAATTCATGGGATCATATTAGGATGACTTAAAAGGAGAAGTGGATAAGGAGTTTTGTATGACAAGAGGATACCATTCAAACTTAAAGGTAAATTTTACTGTTTAGCAATTAAGTCGACCATGCTTTATGAGACGGAGTGTTGGCTCTTCACATAAGTGCATAATCATAAGCTAATGTTGACAGAGATGAGGATGCTTCATTGGATGTGCAACCTTACTAGAAGAGATAAGGTTAGGAATGTAATCGTATGGGACAAATTGAAGGTAAAAAAATACTATTGACAAATTAAGAGAGACAAGACTTAGGTGGTTTGGATATGACACTACTGGAACCAAGAACATAACTCTCAATAGAAAACTTTGACGTACTAGGATGTAGATAAAGGATCCCTCGTAAAGGGATCTTTGTAGTTCTCATAGATCTTTTAGCATTTTCTTCTTGTAGTTAGCCTATACTTGTATATTATTATTATTATTATTATTATCATCATCGTCATCGTCATCGTCATCGTCATCATCATCATCATCATCATCATCATTATCATCATCATCATCATCATTATTATTATTATTATTATTATTATTATTATGTTTTCTCTTTTTGACTTCTTCTTCTTCTTGTTCTTCTTCTTATGGGTTAATTGGAAATAACTTCTCTACTAGTTAGGGGGTAAGGCTATCCACTACTAAACCTTCCCAGACTTCTCGTATCAGCAGAATTTATATTAGGTGTTGTTGTTATTATTAATATATATTTAGTTGATATGAGTGTTTTAAATATTTATGATCTATCGTCCAGAGTAATAGAGAGAATGATGAAGATATAATTCATGGGATCATATCAGGATGACTTAAAAGGAGAAGTGGATAAGGAGTTTTGTGTGAAAAGAGGATATCACTTAAACTTATAGGTAAATTTTACCGTTTAGCGATTAAGCTGACCATGCTCTATAAGGCGGAGTGTTGACCCTTCAAATAAGTGCATAATTATAAGCTAATGTTGATAGAGATGAGAATGCTTCATTGGATGTGTAACCTTACTAGCACAGATAAGGTCAGCAATGTAATCGTATGGGACAAATTGAAGGTAAAAAAATATTATTAATAAATTAAGAGAAACAAGATTTAGGCGGTTTGGATATGACATTATTGGAATTTACCGAGAACATAACTCGCAATAGAAAACATTGACGTACTAGGATACAGATAAAGGATCCCTTGTAAAGGGAACTTTGTAGTTATCATAGATCTTTTAACATTTTCTTCTTGTAGTTAGCCTATACTTGTATATTATTATTATTATTATTATTATTATATTTGTATTAGTATTAGTATTATGATTATTTATTCTTTTCGTATTATTTAATTTATTACTTATTTTATATTTTACTAAGTATTATTATTATTATTATTATTATTATGTTTTTTCTTTTTTTCTTCTTCTGATGGGTTAATTGGAAATAACTTCTCTACTAATTTGGGGTAAAACTATCTACTACTAAACCTTTCCAAACTTCCCGTATCAGCATAAATTATATTAGGTGGTGTTGTTAGTATTAAGACATATTTACTACTAAACCTTTCCAAACTTCCCGTATCAGCAGAATTTATATTAGGTGTTGTTGTTAGTATTAAGACATATTTAGTTGATAACAAATAAAAACAAAATTTAGAAGAAATTAAAATAAAAATTAAAAGTGAAAATAAACATTCACAGGAATTTAATAATACAGCAAGAAAGAAACCAAACACAACATAAACAGAAAAAGAAAAAGAGGTAAAGACGGTAATACAGAAATACTGACAAAGTTATGCAGCGTGCCGTGGACGGCGGGTTCCTTGAATTTAGCAAACACCTTAGAAGAGTACTTGAGTGATTGCGTCCTTGCTTACGTGTCCGACGGAAGTGAGCCCACGAGCGCCTCACTAGTTACTACTCGCTCACTTTTGCGGTTTACACCAAGCCCCACGCCACGCCCTTGAGGAGAAAGAGCAGTGAAAGACGTCTACTTTAGGGGGTCAACTTACAATGAAAGATTCGATTTTTCCACTTTGGAGCATTTATATGCACATTCAGCTCTGAGGCTTTTGTCCGTCTTTGACGTTTTTTGAACATAAAGAGGTAGTAGAGAGAGATGGGTTGGAGAGGGATTCTGGGTTTTGATTATGGGATTGTACAGGCTCCACTGGGACCTGATATTTCTGGTCCTGAACTTGTTGCTGCAGTTGCTAATGCTGGTGGACTTGGATTACTCAGAGCTCCTGATTGGGTACCAATTCTCGTACCTGCTCTTGCATGTGTTTTTTCCTTTTCTTCACTTGCTGTATTTATCTTGCTTCCATGTGATGATTCAAAAGCTTGGAAATGGAGTTGAAGATGCATATTCATCCGTTTTGCAGCAAAGTTCTTAGTTGAATCAGCTAGTGCCTCTGTTTTCAATTGCAATGCCTTAAACTTTCACTGAAAGTTGCAAATATTCTGCACTTGTGATAATTTTCTTCTTTTCATTCTAATGTTTTAATCCTCATTATTATTATTATACTCTATTTTCTAGTTCCTCTGTTAACAATCTGTTCATTTCTTTTTTAATCTATGAAAACCGAGCATTGTCAAATTTTCTTGGGGACAAGATGCGTGTCCACCCTATGGCTTGCTAGATTAACTGATAAGAACACTGCCACTCTCAAGTGGGCTACTTGATCTTTTTGATATGTTCAAGCCTTATGTATTAGGTTGGTTATTATAATGAGAACAGACAAAGCTAGCGAAAGTGCATATTCACTGCCTTGTCTACGAAGATCAACCATCCAACACAGTGCTGTGACATAGTTAATTGCTTCAATAGATGAGGCATAATCTAATGATACAGAATGGATGCTGAATATTATAGCAAGTTTTACAACTTGATATTAGAAAGCATTTCTGTACGGGTTTGCAGCGATAACTAGTTAAGTAACCATGTATGGCTATAGCTGGAAAATTGTACTTAATGACAATATTGGATATGTAAAATGGCTACTGAACTTTCTTACCTTATTTCACTAGCAAATTGGTTGACGAACTGCAACAGCTAATCACTAATATCACCAAAAGAATAAAAGTTGGATCTTCATTTCTATGGGCTACAACTGCAGTTTTCAGTCTTACAATCTATTGTTTGAGGAGAATGAAAAGAAAGAAGAAAAACAGAATTGAGACTAGAAGATGACTTTTTTCATTTCACTTTTCCCAGGAGTCACCACATTACTTAAGAGAGCTAATAAGGAAAACTCGAAGCTTAACTGATAAACCATTTGGGGTTGGTGTCGTTTTGGCATTTCCTCACGAAGAAAATGTGAAGGCTATACTTGATGAAAAGGTTGCAGTTTTGCAAGTTTATTGGGGTGACTGTACGAAGGAATTTGTACATAAAGCGCATCAAGCTGGCGTGAAGGTGGTTCCTCAAGTAAGTCTTTTTGGATACCATTTGGCTAATTAGAACTTTTAGCCCATTGAATTGCAGTACGTGCAATGTATTATTGCTTTGTCATGCTTAGTGACATTAGTTTCAATATATATTGAACAGGTTTAACATACATGTGCTTGAATCAGAATATAGTATTCCTTGTCCATAGACACATTATCTTTTCTAGATATTGTAAGAGAAGCAAGGATAACCATTTGCATCTTTAACTTGTAGAAATGCATAATGGTCTATTAGGAATTTATGGTATTAATTACATATCCCTGCATTTTGTAATTCATATTGGTCATGGACATCCACAAACGCTTACTGCAATGATTATGGGGAAAAGACTGCAAATCATTCAAATTAGATTTTAGGATAATTTTCCAACGTCTAATTCTCCTGGTGGGCTGAATATGGATACATTTCTTTCCAAGGTTGGGAGTGTTGAAGGTGCAAGAAACGCCATCAAATCTGGAGTCGATGCAATTATTGTGCAAGGACGTGAAGCTGGTGGTCATGTAATTGGTCAGGTATGAGAACATGTTGCATGCTCAGTTGGACAGCACTGGCTTAAAACTGAGCAATTTAAGTGCTTTTTCAGTGAAAACTTGGATAAGTTTTGCACCTTATGATCAGTTACAACTTTTAGTATGAATAAATGAAAATTTTGTTCCGCCCAACATCAAGTTCTTTAAGCTTTTGACAACAACATTTTTCAGGAGGGTTTAATTGCATTGTTGCCCAGAGTAGTGGATCTTGTTGGTGATCGGAATATACCTGTGATTGCTGCCGGTGGCATAGTAGATGCACGTGGCTATGTGGCTGCTTTGGCGCTGGGTGCTCAAGGTGTCTGCCTGGGAACTAGGTATGAGGAATTGTCATCTTTGTTTTTGAAGGACTCATCAGGCCAGGCAGTAGCAGTTAGGCATCACTAAGCTGCAACTACTGAAGTGAGCATGCATGTATTGTTTCATTGGGCATGTAAAGAAGAGGTTTAGGGCTTTAGGCTAATTATTGACATTAATTATTCTGAGTAAGCCTCATTTTCATTAGGAAGTGTATCTTAGCTTATCCAAAGTTATGATTACCACGCCATCTTGAGTTTGGGTGAGATGAAAATTTAGGGTAAAAGATACAGATACCCTTCATGGTTTTGATTGATTCTTCAAAATTTTGGTTTAGCCAGAAAAGATTTGGTTGAAACCGATGATGTTATGAAAGTTGTATTGTTGAATAGTCTTTATTGCTTGGAATCATATTTTGCAGGTTTCTTGCAACTAAGGAAAGTTATGCTCATCCTACATACAAGAGAGAGTTGGTTAAGCTTGACAAAACAGAGTATACAAATGTGTTTGGTCGGGCCAGGTGGCCTAATGCACCCCAACGTGCTCTGGCAACTCCTTTCTTCAATGATTGGAAGTCTCTGCCTCCTCATGAAAATGAGTTGAACCAACCCATCATTGGCCGTTCGATCATAAATGGCCAGGTTAGCTTCTCTTCATCATTCAGCAGTTGAACCTTCTGAGAGAGTTATAGATTAGATTATATGATTTAGCTTTGGTTGCCAATTTTATCATCAATATCTAGGAAAAGGAGATTCGCCGGTTCGGTGGTACTGTTCCAAATGCGACGGCTGTCGGAGACATTGAAAGCATGGCTATGTATGCTGGTCAAGGTATAGGTCTGATCAAAGAAATTGTACCAGCAGCGGAAGTGGTAAAGGGGCTAGTTGGAGGAGCAAAACAACTGATCCACCAAACGTTTGGAGCTGGAGAGGAATGTAGTGATTAGACATTGTTTTAAAATTCAATCATGGATGTATTTAAGACAATTCGCATAATGAAACACTATAAGTTAATATAAAGCTGAGTACAGATTTTATTGAAATAAAATCTACTACTTATCAGTTTAACAATCCTGGCATTATTATATTTCAAAAACTTAATAATGTACAATCTTGACATTATTATAGTTGTATTTTAATAACTCAAATTTTAAATTGCATGACTGCAAATTAAGACAATTTTAACGTTTTTTAATATTAACATTTAAAAAACTTTAAAATTGGACTTTATCATAATAAAAAATTTAACCTTATCTCTTAAGTTTAATGTCAATGTTGACCTAATAATTTTTTATATTTCCAATATCATATCATTGCTGACGTGATAAAGAAAAGATTCCCTTTTTTAAAAATATATATAATATTTATTTTATTTGTGAGAATGAGACTCATTTTTATATAATTTATTTATAAATTTTAGACACTGCATCGGGTGAAGAATACAAATGATTGATTTCAAGGAATTATTAACGAGAAACAAAAGGAGTCATGCATCCCAGATTATACATAAGCACAAGGCATCGTTGGAACTTTCATGTCTGTATACTTTTCATTTTTCTTGTTTTGTCAATCAGTAAATGGTAAGGGTTGAGATAAAAGTTTTTTTTTTTTCTTCTCAAGGAGCAGAGTAATAACTCTAAATAGAGACCGCTCGGGAGAAAGAAACCCCAACTAGATCCTCCATTAAAATGGAAGTACAACCAATAGGAGGACTCGATAAATGATGAACTCCAAGCGGTAGTGTGAGGGCAAAATTGGCCAACCAGTCCGATTAGCCTCCCGATAAACATGCCTGACCCCAATCATCCAATCCCTAGCCAATCTCTTCATAGCTAACATAATAATGTTTTTTTGATTCTTTGACCTGGCCACTGACATGGTCGCAGTAATATTTTTTCCTATTAATCTCTTCTATTAGGATAGCACTTTAATAATGCTTACAAGCGTCTGTCTGTAAAATACGTTGGCCTTTATTAAGAATCTTTAAACAGGTAGATTATGACATATTTGATTTAAACGTTGTATGACTCTGGTTTGATCTTTACTTCATGGTGGTAAATTCTTTCTCAGTAACTTTGACAAGAGAGATGTATAATTAGTCATGTGAGATATGAAATCTCTGATATATTTAACAATTCCAAAGAATTGTTGAATTTACTTAGTGTTGAGATTTTCATCTAGGAAATGTAATAGTCCACTGGCTATGTGTGGGCCAAGCTGATAGAACTCATTATGGAATTTCATATGCAAAAGTTATAGTTGAGTCGTCCCAATATGACTCTTTTTGGTTGAGAGTATAATCTGACGTTATTTTGCAAGATCCAAAAGGGATTGGAGTAAAGCCTTGTGTTCTTCATGGGTTTTGGAGTATAGAAGGATATCATCAATATATACAAGCTACTAGAAAGAATAGGCTCATAAATCTTTGTCATGACCTGTTGAAATAGTGAAGAGGCAATTTTGAGTTCAAATGGCATTATGGTTCATTGATATTGGGCATTAGGAATACAAAAAGCTATCTTGTATCTTTCCTAGGGGGTCAATTTCTAATTGCAAACATCCTGCTTTTAAATCAAACGTCGAGAAAATTATAGCTTCTTAGAGAAACAGAACTTGAGTACTAGTCCTTGGCAGTAGAAACTTATCATCTTATAGGAAATAATTGAGAGGTTTGTAATTAATTACTAACCTCTTTGTTCTGCGCTTCTGTTCAATTCTATTGTTCACATAAAAAGATTGGCAAACCAAATCAGATTTTATAAGCTCGATCAATCCTTGCTAGCGTAGGATAACACATTCTTCTTGTGCTAATTTCAAATCATCGGGGTTCATACCTGGATGAGTAGCCTTTGTAGGATTAATATCCTAATTATTTTTGAATAGTAAATAGATGAAGAAGTAAGAATTTTTCCATAGATGATGGAGATGTGAGAATTGGGCATGGTTCTTAGGGCAATATTATAAAAATCGATCCCGTAAGGCTTCGTATGAAGGTGATGCTTGTGTGAGTTCAAACACATTTCTGATATCAGCATAAGCACTAAAATTGGCACGACATTTAATCCCTGTAGGTAAGATTTCTAGTGGAGATACTTTACAATAAACATCCATGCCCACCTGAATATCTGGGCTAGGTAGATGGTTTCTAAGAATTTTGGTCCAAACAACACAATCAGGAAAGAAGTGGATCCTTATTTTCTTTTTTATGATAAGCCTAATTTTAAAAGAATTTCTATCAACAACAATGAAATATTCATCATGAGATATTTATGCTTCAAGTGGTAAAATGTTGGACTACATAATACTGCGACATAATCCAATATTCATATACCCAATAGCCTTGATCGACTTATCATATTTGTCTTATTGTAGTAATTGGATATGGACATTAGGATGAGGAATAATAAAAAGCCTATAGTCTACCTTCAAACATTTTTGTTGGACCATGTATAATATGTCTTCTTCAACGTCTTCAGAAATTAAGGAATCAGAGGGTTCAAACTCGTATGTAGAAGAGTCGAGTGGAAGAGTAACTTATGTCTCTTCATCCTCACTAGATTGTTCTTTAATAAAATCTTCAGTGTTTCCATTATCTTGGATAAGCATGACAGCCTCAATGGAATCTAATAATTTTACATCCTTTTTTGTCTTATTAAGTCATTGACGAATATAATGTCCTGATTTGCCACAGATAAAACATCAATCTGCCTTCTTTGCTTTGAGGATTTCTTCATTTGAACTTTAAAGAATCTGACAAATCGACATTATTTCTTTCGTCTGAAGGGTTTATAATTTCTTTCATGAAAAATATGAAATTTGGGGGCTTCTTATAAGAAAACTTTCAATAATGATGCTTCTTTTTTGCGTAGACTTTCACAATCCTTTTTCTGCTTATACTTGATCTTCAAGTAAGATTTATAACATAGTGTAATTTTAAAAATATTTAAAATTCTAAAATTCTTATATTTTTAATTTAAAAAAATTTCTAATACTCTTGTTAGAAAAATAAAATAAATATGGTATAAATTTGATTCAATTAAATAACCTAACCTAATTTTTAAAGTTCATGTCAATTAATATATAATAAATTATTGTTTTAGATGAGTTTTAATTAGTTTGGATTATGTTTAAAAATTTATTCATTATAATATTAATATATAATTAATTTAAAATATATGAAAAGAAAATTTTCTAAATTATTGAATATCACAAAAGTTTTTTTAAAATTTAAAAAATTAAAAAGTAATTTTTAATTACTTAAATTACATAAAAGATTTATAATTATATGATTAACCCTAATATTTTATTTATATGTAAATTATATATTTTATATTAGTGGGATAATTATTATATGTGATAGGATAATTATTATATACACATGGGATAACTTTTAGGATGAGTATTTTATATAAATGTACAAATTCAAACCAATTGCTTCTGGCCGTAAATTATAGTATTGAATCCAATTAAAATGGGATAATAAAAATATAATAAAATTTTAATTTAATAACATTGTTAATTAGTAAATTTAATAATATAGTTATTCAAAAAATTAAATAAAATGCAAATGTCAACCGAAGTTAAAATTATAAATTGAATAATAAAAATAATGAATGTTTTTGTATATTTTAATATATTTTTTAATATTTTTAATTTTGAAAGCAAAATCATGAAATAGAGTAGTAAACCCAATGTTTTAAAAGTTCGATTAATAGGATAAAAAGTTTAAATTTTAAAATATTTAATTGGTATTAAAATGTCACAAAAATTAGTTAAAAATTAAATAAAATTTAAAAATGTAAAAAATTATTAAAATTTAAAATTTAACTTAAAAATATATTATTAAATAAAATTAATTAATTAAAAAATCATCAAATAAATAAAAAAATTTTTACTGTAAAGATTTTAAAACATTGAGTGTTGTCTTGTTTCTGATTTTGTGTAGTCTCCCACTGTCAACCTGACGGACGCCAAATGGCCGCTCTTAGTAACGCCGCCGCCGCAGTCCTCTCACCGGACTTACTATCATTCATAGACATGAAAACCCTCTCCCAGTTCGAGCTCCGAACTCTATCCCTTTGTTCCTCTTCCTCCGCCGATGGCGAACTCTTCACCCCCGCCATTGACCGCACAATCTTCAACGAGAGTTCAGGCTCCCGCCGCCAGACTTACTCAAGGCCTTCCTCCCACCACCATCACCACCATCGCCATCGCGTGGCCGGCCTCCTCCCCAAAGCCACCTCAAGCCCTCCTCCGCAGCCTAGTCCCACTCCCTCTACCGACCCTGAAAACCAGTCCATAATCAAACATCTCAAGCAATTGCTCTCATCACACCCCGACTTCCAAGAATCGGATTTAACCCCATTCGATTGCTTCACCCATCCATTCAATTTGACATATCTAACGCCGCCACCGCCGCCGTTACCGCTGCCGGAGCCGAATGTGAGGAAGAGGAAGAGAGGGCGGAAGCCAAAAGCGAAGGGGGTGGAGGGTGGATTAGGGTTTGAGGTAGTGAACAAGAATGGGGAAGTGGTGGACTGGGTGGGGTTGGGGAGGATGGAGGATCCATACGGCGAGGAGTTGCGGCGAAGGACGGTGGGGATGAACAGCGAGGAAGAGTTGTTTGAGTTCTTGAGGCAGTTGGAAGGGCAGTGGTGCAGCAGGAGGAGGAAGAGGAAGATTGTGGACGCCGGCGAGTTCGGTGATCATATGCCTGTGGGATGGAAGCTTCTGCTGGGGCTTAAGAGGAAAGAAGGTCGTGCTTGGGTTTATTGCCGCAGATATATAAGGTGCTCTTTGACCTTTCTCATTGATTATTATGACTTTAGCTTCCTTTTTCTTTTCTTTTTCGGTATATCTATCTCAGTAACTAATCTCTTTCAGTTGTATACTTCTATTCAATGGGAGGTACGAAAGGTTTTTGCTTTACACCTGAAAATTATTGGAATTGCGATACAGTTTTAATGTTTACTTAACTGTATCTATTGGTTCTGTTTCCGTTCTTTTAAAGGTACTAATAGGGGTAGTGAGGGTATGACTAATAATAGGTTATGATGTGAAACTTGGTACCAGTTTATCAAGCACCTGTTGTCCGGATACTTTTAACTTTTCATGTTCCTGAACTGGTGCTAATCGACAGGCTAAATGTTGATTTTTACTTTATGCTAGTTTATGGTTGCCACCAGCTTTAGAGTGTTTAAATTTCTGTTAAGGGAGGTGAAGGAGTAGGGGGAGTGTAGTGGTCGTTTCATGGTGAGTTCTACTGAATGATGACACCTGATGAAGTGCATTGATTGAGCAGATTGAAACATGGAGATAAGGATTGGAAGTACATTTAAATTTCTGTGAGGGTGTAGAAGTAGACTAGGGACGAATGGTCGCAAAATATAGCCTAGATTCTGGTTTGGTGAGTTGCAAAAGATAATGACTATGCTTGGTCCAATATAATATGCATTGTTACATCACGCAATTAATTACTTGGTTTGTTTGTCCATGAAAAAGCTGTATTGTAATAAGATTTACATTGTGTAACATAAAAATTCATTCTCTTTTACTCTGTAATCACCTTTATATAGTCTGTCATTTATTGATCATTACATTACTGTTGTATTTAAGTACATCCTTAATGCTATTTCATTATTACATCCTACCAAACATCACGCAAATATTTTATAGCATTTGTTCTGAAAAGTTGATAATTACATTCGATGGCTGCTATGTATCTCTTTATAATTAAATAAAGCCTCAAAGTATTAATATTCTGGGTACATGGAAAAACAAGTTAGAAAAATTTGAAGTTCTAATTGAGAAAAGCTCAAAACTCTTAAACGGTGAGTCATAAAACTCCTTGAGTTGGAAACTTTGTCCTTCTTGACCCATTTTTCCTCACCCTACACATGTATAATCAATTCTTGTGACCCTTTTATTTGTAGATGGAAAATATAGTAATGGCAAACTGTTATCTCAAGTAATTCGTCATGTCTCCTTCTAAATGGCATTTTACATTTTGATGTAACATGAATGTGTCGCTTCTAGAGCAATACAGCTTTTTTCAGCTCCTATTTTCTTATAAAGAAATTTCATTTAGGATAAGTTAACTGCCTGAAAATTATAAGATTAAAATATTGATATAGGTTTCATAAATTTGGCCAAGGCAATTGTCTTCACTCAATTATGTCCTATGGAATCCATGAAGTCCTATGAGGTGATTCCGTTTTGACAGTCTAAAAGTACTTCCATGCTTTATTTCATGGTACTGAAGTCATAACGTAGGGTTGAGAAGCATTAGAGCTTGGTAGCCGTAAAATGATTGCCTAGCAGCTTTTGTCTGTTAATGATAATATATAACTTGACAACTTCAATAGATTTGTGTTCCTTGCATTTTCCTCATTTTCAAGAACCTGCTTGTATTTATGCAAATATTAACTGCATATCTCATGATGGTCTTAGATTATCTTGCCACCATAACAATCATTGTACCTACTCTTCATTCCCACAATATTTTCTTATTTGACTAATGTCTATGGGTCACAGCCACACGTTGATACTGTTACATCCAATTTTAAGCAAAAAATAGATCTATCAATTCTATTGACAAGAGGTAATGGTTTATGAGAAAAGGAAACTCTAAAATCGTGGTATTCTCAAACAGAACTTGACAATGTGATATTCAAGAACTGATAGTCAATAACTGATAACCATAAAATACACCATGAATTCAAAGTAGTTAGAAATCGGAATTATGATAAGGTTCATCTTAACTACCATAATGCAACGGTTTAAACAAATATAATGCTGCCATTACTTCAATATTTGACTAAATATGGGTTATTACTGCAGAGAAGAAAGGGATAGTCTGACCTTTCAGCATTGATCCATTATATGGCTTGTCTTCATACTTGAAATTGTAATCCTGTGTTGATGATTGTAAATATATATGGTATTCCTTGTAGTTTCCATTTTTTGGAGCCTTATTGGTTATGCCCCTACCAAAAAGAAATCTGTGCCAACTTAGTTTTTCTTTCTACAGTCATCAAACTGACTCAATTCAAAGCTTTCTCTGTATTGCCTTGAGTCATACATTGAGGTCCATTTTGTATATGTGATTTATTGCAATTTTCATAAAATTGGGACGGTTTTTTAATTTACTTTTACTGATCCATCTTCCTCATAATATTTCCTACAGGCGAGATAGTCTTGTTTCCATATGTGACTCATATTTTTCCTTATGTGATACTCAGCCCTGGTGGACAGCATTTTTTATCTTGCAAGGAAGTTTCCAATTATTTGCAGTCATTTTTTGGAGCTTATCCTCCACAATGTCTGAAAGATCCTTCTGGTGATAACTTTCAGCAGGGCCTTTTACCTGCTTCGGCAATCGTAAGTATGCCTAAGCTTAATGGTTAACTTTAATTTGATATTATTCATGAGTTTAGTGACATGCAAACAGCATTCTGGTGATGCTGAAAACGATGAAGATCGAAAGCAGTCTGATGAACTTGAGAAGGAAGTTGCTCTGTTGGGGATTGAAAATCTTGCAGAGGTTCAGATACGCGACCTTTTTGAATGTCACAAATGCAATATAGCATTTGATGACAAAGACACGTACTTGGAGCACTTGTTATCTTTTCATCAGAGGACTACAAAGAAATACAGGCTTGGTTCTTCTGTTGGGGATGGTGTGATTGTAAAAGATGGAAAATATGAATGCCAGTTTTGCCATAAGGTTTTCCATGAAAGGCGTCGATACAATGGTCATGTGGGGATACATGTGAGGAATTACGTGAGGGGTATAGAGGATTCTCCTGCTGTTCGTATGGCTGTTGAACACAGAATTGACACTGCAACCAAAGATGAGTTGCCAACAAGAATATCCAAAATGGATGCGTTAATTCAAATTGCTCAAAATTCCATTCGAGAAACATCATCTTCTGGAAATAATAATGGATTTGATGTTGGGTTGTCTTTTGATGAACATAACATGGCGTCTAATGCTGAGCTGCTTGCATCAGTTACTGATCATGAGCTTCATTCTTATTCTCCATCTGGTGAACTGAGAGGAGATGAAATGGCAAAATCTTTGGAAGTGGAGGTATGTGAGGAAACCTTTGATGATATGGTGATTGATAAAAAGGTAGGGAAGGTTGGTGATGGTAGTGATTTTACAGAAGTTAGGATAGATTCATTGTTTGAAGATACACCAGATGCTGATCATGATGTTTCTGATACTAATGTAAGAGAAGTTGGGGCGATATTCAGCAATGATGACTCTGAAAATGCAGGCATTGAACATGAAAACCAGTCACTTGATCATTCTAGTGATCAGAAGATTTGTGACAGCAAGATTATTGACCATTCTAACGATGATGAATTTGATGGAATGAACATTGTCGAGATAGAAGTTGGATTTGGGATCAGTGAGAGCTTAGCAAATAATGATGTGGTACAAGGGACTGTACCACAATCGTGCAGAGAAAATCTACTTCAGTGTGGGTCTTATGACCCACATACTTCATCATTGCAACCATCTGTTAAAGTTTCAACACCCACTGCATTAATTGACAAGGTATTTTTGTTTTGTTATTCCCTAGTTGTCTGATATAGATGTAGGGTTTGGGCAGTTTGATGTCTTTGCTCTTTAATATTTGTAACCAAGAAGGTAAGGTTACCAGAAGTTCCTTGATAGATTGGTCCCAGTTTTTCCATCTTTTTCCAGGGAGAGAATGAACTGGATGCAGTTGACCAGGGGCCTGATAAATTAACAGTTGCTGAGGACCTGAGGTTGGAGGAAATTGAACAAATGAAGTTTAATTTTGTTTCCGGTCAAGAAAGTGTATCTTTGTCTGAGGTTCCCATAGGTCATATGGAAGAGGCAGCATATGGTGCTTCAGTCCATTTTGAACCGCATGTTGGGGATATGATGAATGGGCAACATTGTACAACTGTGTGTGTGTGGTGCGAAGTGGAGTTTACTTACGAGGCTGTTGAAAATGAAGTGCAGTCAGATTCAGTTGGTTATATGTGCCCAACCTGCAAAGCTAAAATTTCTGGCCAGCTTAGTGTATTGGGGAGTTGACTGCTCATGAATTCCTACGCTTGTCAGGTAATCTAAGTATCTGTGCTTCTCTAATTATCTGATGCTATCAAGGAATTTTATTTACTTCGGCTCTTGTCAGTTTTGCTCCAAAGTTCCTTTCAAACTATAGATTCAATACCTTGTCTATTATTTACTACCTTAGGTTGTTGCTATTGGTAATTGCCTTGATTAGTCTAGCATATGTGGTGTATGAATATTTACTGCCATTCTATGGGTATTGACTTGGAGAATGTTGAAGAATTCAAAAGGATCAACTTATCATTTCTTCCAGCAACTCTGTTTTTGGTTGTCTATCTACTTTCACTAGGACTTCCTCCCATGGTGATTGACAACCTTTACTATTTCCTTTTCATCAATAGTTCCCATGCACCTGCTTTTCTCACTTATTTTTTTTATTTCTTTCTATCTTCTTGTGGTTTGACATACTTTGCTTTAATAGAACATTAGAACTTCAGTTGGTCCTGTTCTGCTGATTTTATCAAGTCCTTGCTTCCAGTTAAGCTTCTTTGTTTCTCAAAACATGAACAGGCATGCGCATAGGTGGGTTCTGTCATTGAAGTACACTGCCTCCTAGGTGCAGCATATTAGATGATTGAAATTTCATTGAATTATTTGCTTTTATCTTGATTTGTGATACGTTGGGATCCTTTTGGTCATTTTGTTTTGTAGAGACTGCTTCCCATAGCCTTCCTAGCAACCACTCTGCCCTCTCCCCCTCCCTATCCAAAGTATAAAAATGCCATTTCTTTTCAGCCTTTGTGGTGGAAGTGATACAAAATCTTATACTACCTACTCCGTTGGTCTGCATTAGGGTTTGTAGTATGGCTTGTTAATATAGATGGGACTTTGCATTTTGGTGGTGTACCTCTTCTTTGTTATTGTCTGTCTTTCTGCTCCATGTTATTATTGATCATGATCAATTTTGATTATAGCGTGGAAGTGGATACTGGAGGCATTAGGACCAAAAGTGGAGTACGAGGTTGATCTTATTCTGCCCCGCCAGCAAATGGTTGATTCTAATCACTTTACTGCGGCATAGTGTGTACTATATGTATAACAGTATGTTCTTAGATAGTTATTTGCTTCTGTCGCCTCGATTGAAGTGAGTTTTAGGATTTGTTTGTAAATTGTTATTCAAGAACACGAAGAGAAAGTTGTGTTTGGTTCTATGTTGAGATTGGCATGCAGCATCAACTTTTCTCATATTTTTAGACTAAAGAGGAGACTTAATGGCAGCATAACGAGTGCACCATATCATGTAATGGGGACCAATATATTATAATTTGTCACAATACCCTTTTCTTCTATGATGGGATTTTGCACAGAGTATGTTGAAGACTCGAAAGCCTCAACTCTGCCAGCTCTGAAGATCAACGTGAATCACTAATATTCGTTTTCAGTACATTAAAGGGTATTAGATTCTTACCTTCTGATATAATATTGCCCAGTGATGGAAGTTTCGAATCAATCAAGTCCGAAATTCAATTGTAGAAATGCCAAAATTCAACAAAGAAAGCTCTAATACCTACCACCCAACAGTGATTATAATTAGTCCTCAAGGTGTCAACTACTAACTACGCAAATTGAATTTGTTCATCTTCCAAAGCTGCTTAGTACAACATCAATAGTCAGGATCTTCTGTCCAATTTTATGGTGTTTTATTCTGTTCTATGAATCTCAGCTATTTATTTATATGGGTCTTACGTGTGTCCCGTATAAATGAATGGCTAAGATTCATGAGACAGAATAAAACACCATAAAATTAAATAGAGAATCCAAAACATCAGACGAGTCAATATTTTTCAGGGTAGAAAAAGCATAACGTGATGTTCAGATGGCAGATTACTAAGCATAAATAAATAGCTAAGATTTATGGGACAGAATAAGATACCCTAAAATTAAACAAAGGATCATTTTTCGACAACAGACGAGTCAACATTTTTCAGGGTAGAAAAAGCATAACGTGATGTTCAGACGGCAGATTACTACTATGGTCAGGATTGATTGATATTCTGATATGATCACATTTTGAATTCATTTTGAATTGCTTTCAGTTTTTCTACACAATGTGGGGAATAAAGAATCTCTGCAAAAAGTGGGACGAATAAAAATGCATATGGACCAGACGATGCCTCCTGTTATAATTTAGACCAGTATGGCCAAAGCATTAGCAGTATACGTACACCTCGTGGCCTAATATACAGCAGAGTGGTTGGCGGATGTGTCTGCCACTGCTACACAGAGCCCATGTAGCTACGACGAATCTACTACACCCACTTACGAAAAGCGGACATAGAATTTGATTCTCCCAAAAGAGAAAACATGAACACGAAGAAGCTCCGTTCTATATTTAGTTGTGTAACTGAGCCATTCTGTTCTTGTAGAGAATAGACGATGGCCAGTAGAAGAGAAAGATGCAGGTGGTGTAATGTGTATCTTTTGGTGCCAGCTGAGGCTCAGTCCTTCACATGTCCAAGGTGCCAAAACATCACTCAGGTTCCATTTCCACATTACAATCCTTTGTCTCATGCTCGTGAATCGGTCAATCACGTAGCCAACCACGTCACTGGCCTAATCAACATGGTGACCACCCACATTAGCACCAAGACAAGCTCCGTGAATAGCCAACATGGAGCAGGCAATTACTGTTCTCATCAGCCTCCAAGACCGTCGCTACCTCTTCCTTCCGTCCATGGCAGGAAACGAGCAGTGATTTGTGGACTGAACTACAGAGGGAGGAGTTATAAGGTCAAAGGAAGTATTAACGACGCAAACTGTATGAGGTATTTACTTGTCGAGAAGTTTGGCTTTCCTAATACCTGTGTGGTTATGCTCACAGGTATGGTCACAATTTTTATGAATGCTAGCGATTTCTACTTGCATCAGCTATATAGAATTCATACATCAATCAATGTGCAGAAGATGAGACTAACCCATTTAGGATTCCAACAAAGGCGAACATGAGGTTGGCCTTGAAGTGGCTTGTTCAAGGGTGCGAGCCAGGTGACTCGTTGGTGTTTCACTTCTCTGGTCACGGATCAAGGCAGCGCGATTATAACATGGATGAGATAGATGGGTTTGATGAGGCATTATGCCCTCTTGACTTTGAAACTGAAGGATCATTAGTCGACGACGAGATCAATGATACCATCGTAAGGCCATTAACACCGGGAGTTACACTTCATGCCGTCATTGACGCCTGCTATAGTGAAACTGTACTGGACCTCCCATTTGTCTGCAGGATGGACAGGTTTATACATGAACACGATGTGGTTATACAATTTAATCTGCTGCTCAAATTGTTTAACCTTTCTTGGTTGCCGTGTTGATAGGAAAGGGTACTATACTTGGGAGGATCAAAGATGTTCAACGGCTTATAAGGGCACAAGTGGGGGTCTAGCCATCAGCTTCAGCGCCTGCAATGCTGATCAGATTTGTATGGATACCACGGTGACTAACCGCTTAGCTTGTTTAATCTTTTCTGCATGGGTTAGTGATTTAACTATGTTAGGATCGTGTTGTCTAATAAATGGCACTCAAGGATCTACTAGGGCTAGTTAATAACTGTTATCGTTCACGCTTCTCTATCTTTTATTCTAATAAATTTATGTTAAATACCAATTCAAAATATCATAAAATTCAGTTTTAACATGATTTATTATTAGCTCTAATTAAGGATTCATATCGACATTCTTTCTTATGTATAGATCACTCTAATATATACTTTTTGATTGCGAAACAACTTATAAATTATCATCCTCCTAACATATGAAATTTGTAATTCGTCTTGGATTCTTACTGCATGAACATTTAGAAGAGTAAAACTTGTGCAGGCCTTGGCAGGCAACGCTTCAACTGGTGCATTGACTTTCAGCTTCATCCAATCAGTGCAAAACGAGCCTGGACTATCGTATGGCAGATTGCTTAATGCCATGCGAGGTGCAATCCGTGGGGTTAAAGCAGGTGGACTCCGCCTCAACGGTCCAATTGCCTCCCTTGTAAATAAAGCACTGTTTAACACAGAGATCGACCAGGTAATGCTGTTCTTTCACTATTTTTGCTTAGACACATATATAATAACAATAATACTAAATCACTCTACTCCATCATTCATTTGCAGGAGCCCCAGTTGTCTTCATCTAGCGAGTTCGACGTTTACTCCAAGCAGTTTATGCTGTGATGTAGTCTCTGAAATAATGAAAGAATAACTAAAAATTATCAGATAATTCTGAAAATGTGTCATCGAGAAAAAAGAATGTCGAAGTATCCTCTCAAATGAAGAAATGCTAATAACATAATAAGTTTTCATCTTACCTCTTAAAGAGTTTCTCAGAAGAACATTACATTAACGCAGTGTTATAGAATTAAGAGCTTGCGAGAAGCAGTACACCAGCGGGCATAAGAGGTATAGAGGTTAGGCCAGTCAGAGGATGGGCAATATGAGAAGTGAGAAAGCCACAAAGACAACACCTGTTCTTGATCCGCTTCTCGTTCTACCATCTCTATCAGTTCTTCCAAGACTCTCTCTAGCTCAGTTTTTTCGCTCGTGTTGAGGACTGGAACATCTGTTCCATTGCTAGCTTTGCATAGCAATGGCAACCACGACATTAGCATCTTCAGTTTGGTCTGCCTTTGTAGTTCTCTCTTGCCTTCCTCCATTTCTTCCAACCCCAAGTTTCTTGCTTGCTTCAACAGAAATGCTGTAAACATTCTCACGTGATTATGTAAGCCTCAAAGGTATCTAATTTGGTAACGAGAAAGGTACGAACCTGAAACTTTCACCAATAAGCCTTGCACGCGCGGCTCAGCAGAAAGAGCGAGCCAAGCGACATTAGAAGCCGAAGCCCACATGCAAACGGCTTCTTCAGCTAACCCACAATACACCATCTTCTGAGCCAACCAAAGCAGCTCTGCCGCCAGCTTCTCAGCAGAACTTCCACACCGGTTCTCTTCATCCCTTGCCT
>JANQAP020000017.1:702654-717765 GCA_026874005.2 Erythroxylum coriaceum
GTATTATTTTTACTTTTCCTATGAATTTTATTTATTTAAAAATCATTATTATCTATTACTTTTATTTTGACATTACCTATTAATTGTGTATTAAATTGTTTTTGTTAAATCATTTGTTTTTGAATAATTTAAATTTTATGTCTATAATTATTCTATGATCCCAGCACGAATTTTCCTTGCCTAGTTTTTAATTAAATTTAAATGTTATAGTTTATTTTATTTTATTGCAATGTTCCCAAAATATATTTATAATTAATTCAAATAAATTTTCAATGGTGGCACGTAATCGCCATAAACTCCATATGGAGACCCGGGGCCAACATTCTCAATCACTTCAAAAGCATCATTTTTATTTGATAAGAAATAAACCTATGTAAATCTGGAGTAATCATCTACTAGAAAAAAACCATAATGTTTACAACCAAAACTATAAGTCCCAGTGGGACCGAATAAATCAATGTGTATAAGTTCAAGTGGTTGGCTAGTAGACACAATATTTTTAGGAGGAAAGCTACTTTTAAGTTGTTTACCTTGTAAACAAGCCTCACAAACTTAATTACTTTCGAACCTTAAGGTCAGTAATCCTCTTACTAATTCATTTTTGGACAATTTTGATAGAATGCTCATGTTGGCATGTCCAAATCTTCTATGCTAGATAAACGAATCCTTTTCTAGAGAGACAAAACACTTAACATTTTGTGAGGACATGTCTTTTAGTTGAACATAATATATATTCTAATTTCTAGGACCAACAAACACAATATCATTATAAATATTGACAATTTCACAGTGAGATGCATAGAAAATGACTTTGCAACTTTTGTCACATAGCTAACTCACACTCAACAGGTTATGTTTCAAACCATCAATAAAGGGAACGTTATCAATAGAGGTAGAGTCAGAATTATCAATTTTACTAATTTCGATGATCTTTGCTTTATTTTTGTCTGCAAAGACAACGTTATCTCTGTCTTTCCTTTCAATGTAGTTGAAATGTGATATTTCACCTGTCATGTGTCTCAAACAACCACTATTAACTATCCATTGATTCTCCCTTGTCTCCGTTTTGAAGCATATCTGCAGAAAGCATTATCTAATTTTAGGTACCCAAATTTTTCTAGGTCCTTTCAGATTAGTATTTTGACATTTTGGTCTCAAACATACATCTAAGATAATTTTTTAACAAAAATTACAAGTATGACTGATATGACTATGTTTACTATAGTAATCACATAAAATAAATGAATAATAGTTGTTATGATTTTTGTCACTTAGTAAGTTCCTGCTATTTTGGCTATAGCTACTGCTGGATTTAGTAAAGAAGTTTTTGTATGGCCTGATATTGTTATTTTCATTGTATCCTATTCTGGCTTTACGAAAAATGTATTTACCACTACCAAGCAATGCATCAAGATTCTTGCTTTCATCAACAAAATTTTCTAGATCTTTTTTTAGAGATAAGATCTTTCCAACACTTTTCTCCTTTTCAAGTTATAAGGCAGAGAATTTTTCTTCTAACTATTTTACCTTATTATAATCATTTTTAGCAGTGTATTTTCTATCTTAGCTACTCTTTCTTCTATGACTTCCTTTTCAAAAACCTTTTGCTTATAGTCAACCTCAAGGGACATATTCTTGGTCACCAGATTTTCATTTGCAGATTTCAATGATTTAATCTTACTCTTTAGAGATGCACCATTGCTTTTGGACTTCTCAACTTTTTTGAAATACTTCACTGTCAACCTTTTGTACTTATCATACAATTCATGATATGCCTTTTTCAATTCATCAACTTCAATATTAGAGTCAAAATAATATACCTCATCGTCTCCTGATTCAGCCATGAAGAAACCGTTGCTAACTTCTTCTGGCTCTTTTTCTTCAAAGTTTTCGGAATCCTCATCTGACTAGGTTGTAGTCATCGCTTGCTTTCTGGATTTTCTGTTCTCTGACTTGTCCTTTTGAAGAAGAATACATTATAGTCTTGTGTGTCTAAGCTTCTTGCAATGATAGCTGATGTGTGAAACAAATCATCAAAGTTAGAAAGCAAAGATTTATTTCCACTAAGATGATTACTACAACCTGTATCCAATGACCACTGACTGTTATATTTGCCTCACTTTCAGAACTGGAAATCAACAAAGCTTCTATTTTATCACCACCATTCCCTACAACTTTCGCATTATAATCTCTTTTTTCGGGTCTCCTCAAACAAAAATCTCTGCTGAAATGACCATACTTCTTACAATTATGGCATTAAATGTAAGACTTGTAATCTAACTGATAATGCCCATATTTTTTGCACTTGAAACACTGAACATTAGATGTATCATGTTTTTCATTAATATTACCTCTTCCACCTTGTCTCTGACCATACCTGAAATTCTTGCCTCTTCTCTGACTGGATTCGCCTTTATTTGTTCACTCATCCTTTTCCTTCTTTACATTTGCTTGAGCTTTTAGTGCTGCTCAACAACTGGTGCAGATCTCTCATTTAACTTCTATTCGTGTGCTTTTAATGTTCCCTATAAACCATTAATTGTCACAGTCCTCAGATCCTTCCCTCCCTCAATAGCAACTATAGCATCAATTTATTTTGTCAAAGTATAAAGAATTTTCTTCATGATTTGAACATAAAAAATAGTTTCTTCATTGGCCCTCATGTTGTTAACAACATTTTGAATGCACATAAAATAATCAACAATCTTCTCATACTTTTCTTGTTGAAGTAGCTCAAATTATCTTCTGTATGTCTACAGTCGCATCTTCTGAAATGGATCGACACCTTGGTAGGACTAAAATAAAATGTCCCAAGCCTCCTTTGACGACTTTAGATTAATAATTTTTTGAAACATAGATAAATCAACATTTTGAAAAATATGGTAGGAAGCTTGATCATTTTTGTTACGAGCACGAGTCAAATCTCGCCTTTGTGCCTCTCTTAGATTTTTGATATCTACAAGTTCAAGAATTCCATTCTTAACAATCTCCTAAATACCTAAGGTTTGTAGAAAAAATTGCATCTGAACCATCCACGCTTGAAAATTATTCTTCCCATTAAATTTAAAGATGGGACACGGAAGTACTGCGTTATTGCAACCATTTAGGATCTTTTAACTCAATAAGTAGACTACAGTAATTATTGTCTTCTTAAGTGTCAAGCGGGCCCTATTTGCGTAAAAGAAGAATTTGCTTGGTGATCTCTTTAAAATGAACCTAAGCCCTACAGGGTGAAAAGTTATTGCCTTCCTCAAGTTTTAGAAACTCAACTGACAAAACTTCAATATGGGTCTTACTGGTTTAAGCAAGAAAACCTACAGAAGTAATAAGAAAAGAGGCAGCAGAGTTAGGACGCAAACTGGGCGACAATAGGAAAAACAGAATTGTACAGAGATATACATGCAAACAATATACATAGACAACAGGAAAAACCCTAGCCACCGGCAACTTGGGATCTACTATAGGCTGCTGTCGGAGAAGTGACATGGAAGAGGATGAACGAGGAATGGTTTGGTCTCAATAGCCAAAATAGAGGAGTCTTGTCTATACCAAGAACATGTTCACCAATCTCTAATTTAGTGAAGAACCTGATAAAGCAAACACAGGCAAGAGGGGAGTGAATTGTGTGTTAAAAAAATTTGCAAGGTACTTTAAAATTGATAATAGCCTCTTAAACAAAATAAGTCTATAAATAAAACGGTCCTATCTACTTTTGAAAAGATCCTGTTAACATTGAAAACAAAAGGATCTTGTTAATTGAAAGGAGCCTACTAGAGCTCAAAAGGAAAGGAGCCTGTTAATTAATAGGAGTCTACTAGTGGTAAAAAAAAAGAAGCCTATTAATTGATAGGAGCCTGTTAATGCTTAAAATGAAAGGAGCCTGTTAATCGATAGGAGCCTGTTAATGATAAAAAACGAAAGGAACCTCTTGCGATATAAAAACAGAAGGAGCCTATTGTAAAATCGAAGAAGCCTCTTGAAAACATAAACTTATAATGCAAAAATTTAAAAGTTAGGAAGAGAAAAAGAATGACACAATCGATTTATACTAGTTCGGCTTATAACGAAGCCTAAGTCCAGTCCCCAAGTATTCAACATGAGTTTTTCACTATAAAATCCAAGTAGTAAATTTTCACGAGCCTTTCCAAGCTCACAAGTACATATTTTTCAAGGTTCTTCAAACTTCCACACTTGTACTGTTTAACAAACCACTACAAGCTCTTAATAAGAAATGTATAAAGGGTTTAACAGTCTCTCTCAATAGAGTGAGTTCACTTTATAAGGCACAAGCAGTTTGATATAGTTATGACTTTCAAGAATATTGATGTTGCTAAAGTATTTTGCAAGTCTGTATGTCTCCTTTGCAAACGTTGTGGCTTCTTCTTTAAATAAATTTTTTCTTCAACTAGTCGTTGCTTTATTTATATTCTGAATCGACTTTGAATCTTTGATACCAAATTTGCTAAAGTCTTCCAGTATCTAGACGTTAAAGGAATATATCACAGATCTGATTGTTAATTTATTTGATCAGCAGGATCCTTCCAGATATTATGGAATCATTTCTAATAAGATAAGTTCATTAAGAGGGTTTTTGTAAGAAACGAAACATCTATCCTATGATTTTATTTCCTTTTAAGAATTATATTATTGCTTATAAAAGGAAATAAATCCAATTTGAATTTTGAAATATTATAAAATTATCATCAAAATCATTAAATATAAACTTTGAGCTAACAATCTCCCCCTTTTTGATGATGAAAAACAATACTAGATATATTTTCATCAAATAATAATAAAGGATTTCAAAAGATACTTGTAAACTTTATATGTTTTGACTCACAATTATAATTAGAAGGAGTCTAAATTCTAAAGGAAGGAGCTTATCATTTTTATATCACAGATTTAAATTTCACAAGTTTAATAACATTTCAGTAGCAGTTAGCAGAATATATCATCAATAATAAATATACCATCAAGGCTTGAAAATATATCACAGAAGCAAAGTAAGATGCAAAGTGTATAAGTAACTATTCTCCCCTTTTTTCATTATCAAAAAAAAAAAAGGAAGGAAAGAGTAACTAAGGCATCAAACAATATTATAAGTATGTAAGGACAAGCCAAGTAAGAAATAGTGACAAGGTTATTAAGAAGATTCAGCAATTTTTCATAGCAAAATCTATATGCCAAAATTTTGATTTTGCATGCTGTTTGTCTGACCACGCATTTGATCTTGATTGGAAAGAATTTCCTTATAAACTAAGAGGAGCCTACTAAAATAAGAGCAGTCTTCTAAAGAATAAGATTAGAAGGAGCCTACTAATGTCTGCAAAGAGAAGTAGCATAGAAAATGCATACAGAAAAATATCAGATAATCTGCACACACCAAGATCTTTTCTTAACATGCAAAATCTATCTTCAGAGAGTGACTTAGTGAAGATATCAGCTACTTAATTTTCAGCATTAACATGCAAATGATCAATGGTTCCTTCTAAAACATTATCTCTAAGAAAACGATGCTTGATTTCTATATTCTTAGTCCTAGAATGATGCATAGGATTTTTAGAAAGATTTATTGCACTAGTATTGTCACATAATATAGGGATATGATTAAATTTCAAAGAGAAATCCTGGAGTTAATGTTTCATCCATAAGATTTGAGCACAACAGCTGGTAGCTGTTATGTATTCCACTTTAGTTGTTGAAAGTGCTCTGCAATTTTGTTTCTTGCAAGACCAAGAAACTAGACATCTGCCAAGAAATTGACAATGACCACTTGTGCTTTTTCAATCGACTTTATCACCTGCATAATGTGCATCACAATAGCCAACTATGTTAAATGAACTAATTTTCGGATACCATAATTTGAAATACGTAGTTTCGTGAAGATATCGAAAGATCCTCTTGACTGCTTGAAGGTGGCTTTCTTTTGGATCTGATTGAAAGCGTGCGTAAATATAGTGCACACTCCTATCCGACATTTGTGCCCATACACCCATCAGAAGTTCGAGCACATGCTCGACGGAAGCAGCGCGCTATCTAAATCACTTTCCTTTAACTCATTTAAAACACGAATGTCACAATTTCTACAAACCCAATTCCTCATTTTCAATTCATAAAACATGATATACAATGTAGCATTACATAAAACATCTAGGTATATACAATATCAATGACCTATCAGAGTCTACCTCTCTGTCTACAAAACATCTTATATATATGAGGAATTATACAGAAAGTTTATCTAAATCCTTCAATCCTAGCTGGCTGACCTTTGAGCCATGTCTTTTATCCAAAAGCAGTACTAGATCTCTTCTAAACTGTTTTAGATGCTATGTCATCTATTTCAAACCTGAAAAGGCAACGTTGCAAATTTTGGTGAGTTTTACAAACTCAGTGAGTTAACCATCCTCGATGGTTTACCCATACCATATAACACACTAATTCATATTATCACATAATTCATATCATTTCATTTATCAACATGTAGCATCACAAAATACACTATACTTAAGTTTTCACATTTTTCATTCAACTTAATTCAACAATACATTGCATTCAATCAAAACATACATAACAAATGTATATGCAATGTTCGTAAGACTCACGTTCATTTATTATGTTGTTGTGATTGAGTGCCTTTTTCACTGTCCTGTATCCATTGTGGAGATTGGGCTCATTAATAACTATCCCTTATCGATTGGGGATACAGGGCTTATTATACATAGTGAGCTAGAGGCTCTTACCACATTCTGAGCTTTAAGCTCTTTTTCACTGGCGACTCCGATCACAACTGCCTTTATGTTGTCATGCTTTCATGAAATGAAATGCATCACATGTATTTAGTTAATCAACTGTGCTCAGTCTTACACATTCATATTCACTATCATAGTCTCATTCACATTTGTCATCAGACCTTGGTTCGACATTCAACATTTAAGTTGAGAATCACTTATTCAGTCAAATTCACATTCAGTGAGCACTTCCAATATGTTATTCATGCATCAAACGCCTCGAACATTCAATGTCCAGAATCAGTACATACACATCACATAATAATTCAATATATGGTTTAACAAACAGATAATCAAAGTGAGACCATCTTAGGTTACTCACAGTTTGCTCCAGGTACATACACATCACATAATAATTCAATATATGGCAGTGTCTGGATGTGGTCTCTCTAATTGCTCTTCTATATCATGCAAACATACACATTTACACATTACTACTTTGCACATTCACATGAATACTCAATCATATATACATGTATATGCGTTACGTATAATGCATGTTCAATGACAAATCCCGAGTATATTTCCTTAATAAACATCTCATAATCAATTAACATCATCTTCCAATCATTCTTTAATACCTAATACACTTTACTCAATTTAATCACCTCATTCATCATCAACTAGGTTTATTCAAGATCTCATTCAAGCCTAAATACATCATATGGAAGCAACCTAGCATTAATTGGTTCATACATTACTCAAAAGACAACTCTTTTTCTCCATAGGTCTGCCTATGATTATGGTGTCCTTGCCACGATCGTGAAAGAAACTTTTAGCATAGGCCAAGATCGTGGTGGTCCTGCCATGATCATGATAGAATCATTTTCTGGCCAAGCCACGATCATGGGGTGAGGGCCACGATCATGACAGAAACTTATTTTGTCAGGCCACGATCATGAGGTGAGAGCCACGATCGTGCCCTGCATTTTCTTCCTTTATTCATACTAATTTAACATATATTCTAACATCAAGTTCACACCAATTTTCCAAAATTCACTTCCTTTAATACAACTACCAATTTGATGGCATTAAACTCTCAAACCTCTACTTATTTGATTCATCACTTTCAACCAAATCTCATTATACGTGAAATCCTATTCTTTTTCTATAATATAGCTCATTCATAAGTATCAAACAATTCATTTTCAAAATTCATTATTTTAAGTTGATAACCTCTTCATTTATACCCCAATTTCAGCTCAATATCATCCACACACAAATCAAAATCCATACTTGATCATAAACACCAAAAATAGAATATATTCCTATACACCTTCATCATCAATTTTTTGCATATGTTCTACTTCATTTTTCACCTTCATTTCATTGCTAACTGTTACCTTAATTCATCTCATTTCAAGACACCATAGTACTCCTTCTTATTAGCTCTAAACTCATGTTAGTTCATCTCTACAACAATCAAAGAGATACATGTAACATACCAAGAAAACAGAACATAAACATCCAATTATAAGTCAGAATTTCTGCACTTCTTTCCACACCATTTTTAATGATCTTTTTATCTCAAAATCATCTCTACAACCACTTATGAAAGGTTAATCATCTTATATGCAAAAGCAAGACATTTAGGTGATCATTTCATCACTCATGATTTTCACATATATGCCTCACCACTTCTTGAACATTTAACCTCTAACTATCATCAAAACGTGTTTCATTTATAACTACGCATGAAGATCAAAGCATTAACTTACTCTTCAAAAACTTTAAACTCTTCAAAAACACTAGGAAGCCTTAACTTCTCATGTCACGCGATCATCATCTTGAAGGTGAAATAGGTTAGGTTTTCTTGTGGTAAATGAAGGAGACAACAAGATGGAAGTAGCAATTGATAGATGAAAGCAAAGTGTAACGTTGATGAAGGTTTGTGAATCAAAATTGTGAAGAAGAAGAGAAAGCCATGAAGAAGATGAAAACAAGAGTTAAAATGAAAGACAATAAGAAGAGTGTCTTACAAAATGAGAAATCGTGATAGATAAGTAGTGAGTGGTAGTGCCACTTATCACTGCCACTTGTCACCTTCATATGGTCCCATCTGGACCCTTATTAATAACTAGTCTATTTATTTCCAATTTCTAATCCAATTGTCCCCCAAATTTTCAATGTCAATTTTCAATAAATCCTAATGTCATTTGCTAAATATTTCCATTGTCATCTATCACTTAATTTCACTACCATTTGTCAATTATCTTGCCACTTGGCTTTTTTCCTAGTCCAAAATTACTCATAATTTCAGCAATTCTCCTAAATTTTACCAAAAATTCTAAATCAATACTTATACACACCAATTCAATTTCCAAGACATATAATCCACAATTCATATAAAAAATCACATTTATAATCAATTATACCCGAAAATTGTCAATGAATGCATATACAATCATTTTAATGTGTGAAAAAATTAACATTCACTTGTGTGTGTATGCTATATTATGCATAAACATGAACTGCACTTTCTAACTTCTTAATAATATCTCTCATGTATAATATTCTAGGGTTCTAACCCCTAACATGGATAACGGCATGTTACTGCAAAGGCATACACTAAGCATAATATCTGGTCTTTAGCTTGTAAGATATAGTAGTGACTTGATCATTCATCTGTATTTTGTCTCATTCTTAGCCTTGCCTTCTTCATCCTTATCAAGTTTAGTTCCAGTATACATAGGAGTGCCCATAGGTTTGGCATTCTCAAAATAGTACTTCTTGATGAGTTCCTTTGTGTATTTGTCTTGGCTAATGAGGATCCTTTTTTCTATTTGTCTGATTTGTAATCTGAGAAAGAAAGATAATTCTCCCATCATGCTCATTTCAAACTCCCCCTTATTAATGCTAAGAATTCTTCACAGAAAGATTGATTAATAGAACCAAATATTATGACATCAACATATATTTGCACTATGAATAAATCATTCTCCTTTTTCTTAATAAATAAGGTTTTATTTACCTTTCCTCTTTCGAAGTTATTCTCAAGCAAAAAATTACTTAACCTCTCATACCATGCTCAAGGAGCCTGTTTTAGACCATACAAGGCTTTATTCAATTTCATCACGTAGTCAGGATGGTTTTCATCTTCAAAGCCTAAAGGTTGCTTAACAAATTCTTCTTCGTTAATATATTCATTTAAGAAGGCACTTTTGACATCAATTTGGAAAATTTTGAAGTTTTTATAACATACAAAGACAAGTAAAATTCTAATCGATTCCAGCCTAGCAACAGGTGCATAAGTCTCATCAAAATCAATATCTTCTTATTGGTTATACCTTTGAGCTACAAGTCTAGCTTTGTTTCTTACCACCTTACCATTTTTGTCAAGTTTGTTTCGAAATACCCAACAAGTTCCAATGACTGACTTGTTTTGTAGACGAGGTACTAGATTCCAATCTTTGTTTTTGTCAAACTGATTCAATTTATCTTTCATAGCTGAAACCCGATTTTCGTCAGTAAGAGCCTCTTTAAAAGTTTTTGGTTTTAATTTTGAGATGAGGGTAATAAAGTTGTTCTTGAAGGATGATCTGGTTGTTAGAATTTCAGAGGGGTCTCTTAGAATGTACTGATGTGTACCAGGACCTTCCATTCTCATGATGTTCTTTGTTGTGTAAGCTCCTACTGAGAGGAAGGAGGCTATTCTGTCCTGGCTTCAGAATGACCTTCTTGATCTTGTAATTATGAAGGTACTATAGGTGTTGCTTAAGACTGCAATCTATTTTTAGGAGCCAAAGGATGCTCTTCATCATCTGAATCAGTTACTGTTGTCAAGGGTAGTGCTTCATCAAATACTACGTGTATTGATTCTTCTATCTTCTTTGTTCTTTTGTTGTAAACCCTAAATCCTTTACTAGTGGTATTGTAACCTAGAAAGATGGCTTCATCTAATCTCACATCAAACTTTCCAAGATTGTCTTTTCCATTATTTAGATGAAGCACTTGCAACCAAATGCTCGAAAGTAAGCGACATTTGATTTTCTTCCTTTCCACAACTTATAGGGGGTCTTTTTCAGAATAGGTAATATAAGGCACCTATTAAGTATGTAACAAGCAGTTGACATGACTTCTACCCAGTAACCATGAGGTAGACCACTTTCACATAGCATTGTTCTGGCCATATCAACGAGAGTCCTTTTCTTTCTCTCAAAAACTCCATTTTATTAAGGAGTCCTTAGGCATGAAAAATTATGAGATATCCCATTTTCATTACAGAAATATTCAAATTTTCTGTTATCGAATTTGTCTTCATGATTGCTCCAAATAAATGTAATGCATATCCTTTTTCAATTTGAATTTTTCTGCAAAACTTCTCAAAGACTTCAAAAGTATCATCCTTATTTGATAGAAAATAAACCCAAGTAAATCTAGAATAATCTTCTACTATAACAAAGTTGTAATGTTTACCACCAATGCTTTGAGTTCTAGTAGGACCAAATAAATCCATGTGTACAAGTTCAAGTGGTTGGTTGTAGACACGATGTTTTTAGGAGGGAAGCTACTTCCAATTTGTTTTCCTTTTAAACAATCTTCGCATACCTGATTATTCTCAAAGTTTAGGTTGGGAAGTCCTCTCACTAACTCATTTTTAGACAATTTTGATAAGATGCTCATGCTAGCATGTCCAAATCTTCTACGCCAGATAAAAGAATCCTTTTTTATAGAAATAAAACATTTGACATTTTATGAAGACATATCTTCCAGTTGAGCACAGTATATATTCTAATTTGTAGGACCAATATAAATACAATATTGTCATTAAGATTATCAATAATTTCACAATGTAATGCATAGAAAGTAACTCTATAACCCTAATCATACAATTAACTTACACTCAACAAGTTATGTTTCAATCTATCAACATAAAGAACATTATCAATAGAAGCAGAGTTAAAGTCACCAATTTTACCAATTCTAGTGACTTTTGTCTTGTTTTTATCAGCAATGACAACATTACCTCTGTCTTTCCTTTCAATATAGTTGAAATGCAATATTTCACCTGTCATGTGTCTCGAGCAACCTCTATCAACTATCCATTATTTTCTCTCATCTCCATTTTGAAGCATGTCTGCAAAATGTATTATCTTATTTTAAGCACCCAAATTTTTCTAGGTCCTTTCAAGTTAGTAGTTTGACCTTTCGAACTCCAAACATACTTTTGAGATAGTTTCTTCATTTTCCAAAAGTAACATGAGTGACTAATATGACCATGTCTACCACAATAATCATACAAAATCGATGAATGATAGTTACTATGATTTTTGCCATTTGTCAAGTTCCTGTTATTTTGGTTATAGCTACTGCTGGATTTAACAAAGAAATTTTTGTATGGCCTAATATTGTTGTTTTCATTATATCCTATTCTGGCCTTATCAAAAACACCTTTACCACTCCCAAATAATGCATCAAGATTTTTACTAGCATCAACAAAATTGACAAGATCATTTTCTAGAGAAATAACTTTTTCTTTTAAATGTTTTACCGTAATATAATCATTTTCAAGCAATGCATTCTCTAGTTGACTTACCTTTTGTTCTAAGAATTCCTTTTTAAAGACTTTTTGCTTATTTTCATTTTCAAGAGACATAATTCTAGACAATAAATTTTTATTCTTAGATTCTAAAGATTCAATCTTACTCATCAAGGGTGCATCATTATTTTAAGACTTCTCAATTTTTTTGAAATACTGCACTGTCAGCTTTTTATACTAATCATACGGTTCATGATAGGCATCTCTTATTGCATCAATTTCAATATTAAAGTCAAAATAATATACCTCATCGTCTCCTGATTCGGTTATAAAACACACATTACTAACTTTTTTAAGCTCTTCTTCTTTAAAGTTTTCAAAGTCCTCATCTGACCAAGCTATAGTCATATCTTGTTTTTTGGGTTTTCTATTTTCTAATTTACCCTTTTAAAGAAAAGGGCATTCTAGTCTTGTGTGTCTAGGTTTCTTGTAGTGATAACATATGATTTGATTTTTTTTGTATTGCTATTACCATCGCTCCCTCTTGATAGGAACTTGTTGTTTCCAATTTTCTTGTTTCCTTCTCTTTTCTTTATGAGTTTCTTTTTGTAGAAACAAGCATATTTTTTGACCATGAAATTGAATTCATCATCTCCATCTATTTGTAATTCAGTGTCGCTTTCATCTCTGTTTGATGGATTTGATTCATCAGCTTCTTTTAATGTCATTCCTCTTTTGTATGAGGATTGTTCATCCCACCTAAGTTCGGCTTCATAGATCATTAAGTTTCCTCTTAACTAGCAGAGTGAGACAGTGTCGAAATCCTTTACATTCTCAAGAGTTGTCACCCTAGGTCTCCATTCCTTTGGTAGTGATCTTAGAATCTTCGTCACAACTCATCATTGGGATATATCTTACCCCACATTCTTCAATGCAGTAATGACGTTGTTGAAGCGTCCAAAGAATTCTCCTGTTTCATACAAATAGTTTAGTACTGATGAACTAAAAGACTTATTCTATGTTTCCTTACCTCGTTCATTCCTTCAAAGGTGACTTGTAGTTTGTCCCACATTTCCTTTGTGGTAGAATAGTAAGATATCTTTTCGTACTCTTTTGGAGATGGTGCACAGATCAAATAATATCTTGCTAGCATTCAGCTGTGCGTTTCTTCTATCAGCATCAGTCCATACTTCTATGTCATCAGCAACAAGAGGTGTGGCTCTAACTTTTACAGTTTGTCAAATTTTGATATCTGCAGATTAAAGATAAATAACCATCCTCTTTTTCTAGTAAGTGTAGTTGTTTCCATTCAAATAAGGAGGCTTTGAGACTAATTTTCCTTTAAGGATTTTCAAATTGTTTACCATGATCTATCATATGTTATAAAACACAATAAATGTGAAACCTCACTCTGATATCAAATGATAAAGCAAACACACGCAAAAGGGGGGTGAATTGTGTGTAAAAAAATTTGCAAGGTACTTTAAAATTTATAATATCCTCTTAAACAAAATAAGTCTATAAATAGAAGGGTCCTATCAACTTTTGAAAAGATCCTATTAACGTTAAAAACAAAAGGGTCTTGTTAATTGAAAGGAGCCTGCTAGCGCTTAAAAAGAAATGAGCTTGTTAATTGATAGGAGCCTATTAATGCTTAAAAAGACAGGAGCCCATTAATGCTCAAAACGAAAGGAGCCTGTTAATGCTCAAAAACGAAAGGAACCTCTTGTGATATAAAAACAGAAGGAGCCTATTATAAAACCGAAGGAGCTCTTAAACACACAAGCTTATAATGTGTAGATTTAAAAGTTAGGAATTCATACTGGTTTGGCTTATAACGAAGCCTATGTCCAGTCCCTAAGTATTCAACTTGAGTATTTCACTATAAAATCCAAGTAGTAAATTTTCATGAGCCTCTCCAATCTTACAAGTACATATTTTTTAAGGTTCTTCAACCTTCCACACATGTAGTGTTTGTCGAACCTCTACAGGCTCTCAACAAGAAATGTATAAGTGGTTAAACAGTCTCTTCCAATAGAATGATTTCACTTTCTAAGGCATAAGAAGTTTGATATAGATATGACTTTCAAGAATATTGATGTTGCTAAAGTACTTCGCAAGTTTGTATGTCTCCTTTGCAAATGTTATGGCTTCTTCTTTAAATAAACATTTTCTTTTTCGTTGCTTCATTTCTATTCTAAATTGACTTTAAATCTTCGATACCATATTTGCTACAGTCATCCAGTATCCAGACGTTAAAGGAATATATCACGGATCTGATTGCCAATTTATTTAATCAGCAGGATTCTTCTAGATATTATGGAATCATTTCTAATAAGGTAAGTTCATTAAGAGGGTTCCTACAAGAAAGGAAGTATCTATCCTATAATTTTATTTCCTTTTAAGAATTATATTATTACCTATACAAGAAAATAAATCCAATTTGAATTTTGAAATATTATAAAGTTATCATAAAAATTGTTAACCATAAACTTTGGGCTAATAGAACCAAAACCTCAAGCTTGGTTTGTACTTGCAATAGTCACTTTCCAATTACAAAAAGATGCAAGCAACTCAGTTTCAGAGGCTGAGACAACAACAATTCTTGAAGTAATAAAATTGTGGTGTTTAGGAAAGGCAGTGACGTAAACTGGGCACAAACTCTGGTAATTTCCAATGCTCTGATACCAGATGTGATAGATATATACTATTAACCATGCAAATGTAATTGTATATTCTTTCGATGTTTTTCATTGAACAATTGTTGAATTGTATTCAATTGGAGATTTGCATAATATGAATATGTGTTAGTACATTTTGTATGTATCTAACTGGACCAAG
>JANQAP020000017.1:931296-944290 GCA_026874005.2 Erythroxylum coriaceum
ATTAATTAATCTATCAATTTTTATAAATAACTTTTATAAACTAAAATAAATCAATTAATTTTTATTAATAATTTTTTTAATCAAATTTCATACGGTAGATAAAAAGAATTGGTTAATTGAATCTTTTAAAACATAAATTTTTGTTTTAAAAGCTCAGTTAGTCCATACGTATAAACTAACCTTAGCTGCTGTTCAAATTTACAGCTTGATTGGAATCTAATTAATTAGATTCAATTCATTAATTTTATATAATTGAATTTAATTCATATTTTTATAATGCTAAAAAAAAATGACTTAAATTTAATTACGTAATTAAATCTCATTTTTTTGTTAATTCAATTCACATATTAAATGATCCATTTTGGTATGTAAATTGAAAAGTCAAATCTTTTCAAAACATTAAATTTTTTTCCAAATTTACACATCATAAATATACAAATTATTACAAAATACATAGACTTTACATACTATTTTTAATTAAGGATAAAAAATTATGTGAACTAATTAAATTTATTTTTATTATATTCTAAATAACATAATTAGATTTAATTCTAATATTTATAAGTTTATTTCAACCAATATAAATCGAATTTAATCCAATCTCGAAAATATAATTGATTCCACTTCCAACGCTTTCGAACGGCCGTAGTACTACTAGACTTGCGAGTAGCATCCACCATGTCGTCAATCGAAAGAATGTTGAAGCTCAAAACTTCGGATGGAGCTCTTATCGAGGCAGAAGAGCGCTTGGTCGCCAGGTCCGAAACACTCAGGTTCTTGATCGAGGACGTGACCGACAGTGAGACTATTCTCATCCCCAACGTCGACGGCCCCACGATGAGCATGATCGTGGAATGGTGGAGGAAGCATGCCGATCTGAGCAGCGATCCCGAAGCCGACGAGGAGAGTAGGAGGAAGGCGGTGGAAGACTTTTGAGGCAGAATTTCTGGTCGACGACACCGACCTTATCTACAACCTGTTTATGACGGCGAACTATCTGAACATCGGTAACTTGCTTGACAAGGTAGCGAAAAAAGCTGCGGATCTCATTAAAGGCAAAACAGTTGTAGAGATTCGCCAACAGTTCAAGATCGAGAGTGATTTCACAGAGGAAGAAGAGCGAAAGCTTAGAGAGGAAAGCAGTTGGGCCTTCGAGCTTTGTAAAAACTGATCCAAGTCTTTAGATTCCAAACTTGACTCCCTTATCAAACTCAAAAGAACGAATTGTTTCAACAAAATAATGTCTGTCGAGCTTCGAACCATTCAATTATTCGGTCCAAGCCCAATCAGACGTCAAACTGAATCTCATTACTATTCTTAGTGAAAAATGTTATTAATAAATTTTAATATTTAAATTTAAAATATGATTAAAATTAAAAAAAATTTGTTCCAAGTAGGACAAAAGTGCATCCAAAATAAGTAAAAATGCAGTTCTTTAATTACAACAATGCCTAATAAGTAGGGGTCATAAGTGCATTGAGTGGTAATTAATTGCATTAAAAATGAAAAAAGAAAGGTAAAGAAGAAAGAAGAAAGAAGAGTGGTGGCCCTGGTGAGTCACTACAAAACTAAAAATTTGTGAAGCATTTTCTTAAAGACATCACAAACCCAAGCGGCGAAAGAGAAGAGCAGACACCAGACAGGTTACTTTTTATCACTACACACTATTATTATAACTCGTGTTCTACTTCTATGTTTACTTTTTTTTTTCCCCCCCTTTAATTCCCAACTTGAGAATCCCATGGCTCTATAGGTTGGTATTACCTTCCAGTAGCAGACCAAAAGATTCTTACCTTACTCTAAACTGACTCCTATACTTGAAAGCAAAAGAAGACTAAAGACAAACAACTGTACGTATAATGTAAGATATTCATTGTTTTTATAATGTGAACTCACAGGTTGGTTTGTATACTTTGATGAGAAAAGCACCTTGGTTGCTTGGACTCTCAATGTTTAACAGGGAATCCCACGCCTCTCCACCTGAAAGACACGAAATTTTTAATAAGTAATCCATGTTCTCTTCTTTTTTCTTTTTCATCAGCAAGAATCTCTATAGGCTCGATCTGTTCTGAACCAGGAATTATAATCGTAACATGTTCATTAGTTTGCATAGTAATTACTCTTGCATAACCTATCCCAATGAAGATTCCTGCTAATAAATAGCCTATCAGTAATCACTACAAAATAAAAATCAGGAGAAAATCAATCCAACCTACCTAAAAACAGAAAAGTTGATGGGGTTTGCTTCTCTAAAAGGAAAGTTAAAGATACATGCCCAGGAATCTGTTATTCTGTTTCCAAATCAGACATTCATGAAAAGGACTGACCAGAGGAACATTGCTTCCAACTCAAACAATGGATGCCCACAAAAGCCTAACATCACATCTGCAAGCAACCACCAATACCTATATCAACTTCTTCTCTACCAAATAAGAATATAGCTAGAGATGGTAAACATCTCCATTATTCTGGGGAAGGAGGGCTAGCCATGGAAGAATATGTAGCGCTGAATATTTTCCATGGTGGCAGAGAAGAACAGATACAAGCTGCTACTGAACTTGCCAAACTTAGTAGTAAGCAGAGACGCAAGGTGGCCGAAATGGGAGTTATCACTCCTTTGATTTCGATGATTCAGTCTCAGGATTTTGAAGCCATTGAAGCAGCGATTTTTGCTTTGCTTAGCCTTGCCTTTGGCAGTGAACGGTTAGTTCTACTTTCCCCCAGAAATATCTACTTCTTTTGTATGATTATTAATACAATAGCAGGACAGATGCATCATGAGGGCTATCTAGTTTACTGGATATAATGGGGGAGTTATAGTGACAATGATTTTAGACTTGACTAAGAAGAGGTTCTGTTTTCAGATGCTAATAGATCCAAGATTCACTTTTGCAGAAACAAGATTCAAATTGTTAAAGCAGGGATTGTACCGGTATTACTGGAGCTGCTTCATTGCCAAAACGAGTCACTCCTTGAACTCACAGTTGCAACTTTCTTGACCATCTCCTCCTGTGGTCCAAACAAGCTAACAATTATGTCCTCTGGGGTTATCCCTGTTCTTCTTGAAATTCTCAGTGACAACTATCCCGATATGAACAACAGAAGCAGCATTAGTCTTCAAGCAAAGCTTGATACTCTCGCAACACTCCACAATCTTGCAACTTGCCATCAGATTGTCCCATCCTTGGTCTCTTCTGGTATGGTTTACAATCTGCTTCAACTGATTCACAGATATGAAAAATCATCAGAGTTGGTCGAGAAGGCAACATCCCTGCTAGAAAATACAACTTACATGTCAAAGAACGCACTTCTTCAGGCTGTTGGCACCGGTGACACAATTCGGATACTGGTAGAGATGATTGAAGATGGTTCTCCACAAGGCAAAGAGCATGCACTGGGGATTCTCCTCCAAACGTGCCAGACCTGCAGAGACAAATACAGGGAATTGATATTAAGGGAAGGTGTGATGCCGGGGCTACTTCAGTTGAGTGTGGATGGAACAAGGAGGGCCAAGGACATGGCTCAAGAACTACTGCTGCTCTTGAGGGATTGTTCAGGATGTAGCATGAGTGCCAAAAAATCAAAGCATGATCTTTTTCAGCAGATTATGCAGGAAATAGATGCAGAAGGAGAGAAAGTATTAGAAGCAACAACTCCTACACTGCTGGAGGACTTCATGGCAAAGCTCAGGACATGATCTATTTAGTTATTGATTACTACAGATTGGGAGAAATTCTGAGATGTAACAGGGGCATTTGATGATATTAGTATGCTTGATTTTGTGTAACTAGGATTGATTTTGAAATGCTCTTTGATGATTGAATCATTGAACATTGGAAGCTGATGAAACTACTAATTTGTGAAATGACAATACCTTGACTATTCTCCAGCATTAACCGGGTATTGGTGGCTTTTCAAACGCTAGAGTATTCTTTACAGGTTCAATCATTTTCTGTAAGACTAGGATAGAGGCAATATTCACTCAATAGATAAGATGCCAACCATTGCTCCTGCTTAGTGCTAAGTGCAAGAATTATATATTGTAAGAGTAATATTTCAATTAAATAGATAGTTCCCAACAACAGACATCATCATAAACAAATTATCTACCAGTCTTACTTTATCATAAAAAAAAAGCAAAAAAAATAAATAAATCATCATGGACACAAGTTTATTAATGCATTATCTCCATGAATATCCAGCATTAAAATGATCTGTTCAGCCACCTGAATCAAGACACCATTCTAGGAAGGAAAATTACTCTCTAGAGGTCGTGGAACATTAACTAAAAATTGCCATAACTATGACAAAGATTTGATGACACATCCCACCCTGAAAACAAAAACATAAATGTATGTATGATCCCCCACTATAAGAGGTTTGGAAAATTATTTATCACTGTTAATTGCATCTGCCTATAATGTATAAGGGCTTGTTCATCCACAAGCATATAAAGTAACATGCAAATTAGAAGAAATTCAGCCTGATCGTTTATATAGGCTATAAGCCACTGCAACTGTTCCCACTGCCCCAACAACAGCACAAGCTGCAAGTACGTCACTTTGCTCCAGTGATCCTATCCAGCTTGACAGTTTACCAAGCCCCTTCTTCCCGCTGCAAACTTCAGTTTTCTTGTTTAGCTTCTTTTCTTCACTCACTTCCAAACTTTCATCTTTGCAGCAAGAAAATCCAGTAACACCTTGGCAACAGGCACCTTTATTATCCTTGTTAACTTCAGTATTTCTCTCTTCATACTTATCACTTTTGCTTGAGATTTCTGCATTTGGGACTGGCTGTTCACCGGTCCTTTTACCTTCTTCAGCTGCAACCCCCATTTGGCCCCTGTATTTTGCAGTATAAATGTCTTAAATGTTACTGGAGGTCAAAACTAGAGAAGAATATGACTTTGTTTCAATGGAAAGCTAATGTAACTTGCACAGTCAAGTGTTTGTGATGGAGCATTGGAATTGGTGTTAGTATGCACAATTCATGTGTACGGTTCAAGAGTCTAATGTTCTGTATTGCATTTTATTTGCTTCAGGAGTCTTTTAGTCTATTTCCTCTAATGGGAAATTTTCCTTGTGAGGAGTTCAATTAGAATAAGTTTGTTTTAAAGTTTTCTCATTTAGGTTGGGATTCCATCACTAATAGGTAAAAACTAAAATTGATTCCTTTCCTTAATAGGATTAATTGGCCAAAGTCTAGATTTTTTGGTTGTTACAGAAAAAAAAATCATAATTTCCTCTACAAATTTTGAATGTTCAGCTTTCGTAATTGCAATGCTTTCTCTCTAGAAGTGATTCCTAAATTATACAAGTCATTTCTAGGAATCTATTAACATTAGGCTAATACATCTGTCTCTTCTAAGCTATAAGTGACTCTTAGTTTTTTATTACGAACTCTAAAAGTGATTCCTAGAACTATCCCTTTTCTATAATCCTCATAAATAAATTTACAGTTTATGCATGATTTTGATCAAATAATAGACATATTATCTGGACAACATTAGTTTGCAAGGTAAAGCATGTGATGGCAAATTACAAACCATCATAAAAGCTACAAAGTTGAGATGGAATCTTCATGCAACTCAAATCCTTTTAAACACTAGTCCAATTGGGTATGCATTAAAGATGCTGGACACAGTCTGAAAAGTAAATCATTAAGGATGAAAGCCAGGTTATTTCCGTAACATAGACATCATCCCAAATGGGAAGAATAATTTAACATCAGTGTAATAGAGAGCAATTAACAATGTCAGCAAGCAATAAAACTGTACAAGAACTAACAAAGTTATGCACACCTCCAAAGCCGCTCTATAATTTTTCCCTCTCCAATATGCTGATCCAGAATCTCAGGCACATCATCAGGAGTAACATAACCATACCTGTAGTAATGTTATCAAATTAATCACTCTTATAATGTGCATCATTACAAGCAAAGGTTCACATCTTACCAGTGACCCACTGTTTTCCCCAGTGAATCTGGACTGAAGATTATCAAGTTTCCTGCATATTTATGCCCCCCAACATGAGAGCAAGCCTTAACAAACAACTGGTCCTTCAATCCCCGGGACTCAATTCCCTCTTTGAGCCTCTCAATTAGTACTGGTCCACAAACACCACATCTCTTGTCACGACTAGTATGAGCACACACAAAGACATGTGAACCAGTCAAAGCCTCTTGCACCCCAGATGCCCATGGGTTGCCATTCACAAGCACATCATCAACAAAACCATCAACATCCGAGCCCTTTAAACTCCTTTTATAGAAAAAATGCCAAATCTCAAATAAATGGCAGTAACTTTGATTAAAAAAATTACTAGGTAAGACAAACAAAACAAAATTGATACTATCTTCATATAGGAGTAAAAATTACACTTTTCAATAAAAGGAAACACATATAAATAAATGCCTGAATCATAGGAAAACTTATCTATTAGAAACAAACTGTCCATAACCATATCTGACAATGCCTGGTATTTCAGATATTTGTGAAATTGCAACGACAAAAAAGCCATACTTCGGTAATATGCCTACAAATGAATCATAAATTGCATCCAGAATCCAGAGGTCTATCTTCACATCCAAACAGCAGACAGAATCCACAAACACGTGATGAATTGTCAAATATTCGTTAGTCAGGAAGGCAGAAACTTGACGCAATTAAAGTCGATAATCGCATATACTTAACAAAAGAATATATAAAAAGCATTGCAAAGCTAAAACATTTCAGGAAATAACAATATCTGAAGCTTAAAAGTGACAAGTGACGAATGATTAGAATCCACAAAAATCCATCGCGGTGAAATTCAACCAACAGAAGTTCTCGAAAACTACGAAAAGTCATTAAAACAAACAACTCACTTGCATTTGATCATTTCCGGAAATATCAAGACATCTCCTTCATTCCCTTCACATGCCTCGCATATCGTCAGCCTCGTCTATCAAAAACCAAAATGAGACAGAATTATAGTTGTATTAAACTTAAAACATCACCAGACATCACTAAGCAAAGCAAAATCAATCTCCCAAACCTTATTAGAGATATCACTCTTGCGAGCTTTGAGAGCGGAGTCGAGGAGCTTCGGGAGAGGATCATCTTCAGAGGCCTCGACGCGCGGGAGCCACGCGTCGGGGCTCTTGTAACAGAGGAACACGTGGCGATCATACGGATCCACCGTGCGGGAGAGTTTGCTCTGGTACATCTCCGCTCTCTTGAACCCGAACTTCTCATCGTCGTCGGTGGTTATCGTCGGGGCCATCGCTGAACCGTTCTCGGCCGGTGCCGCCGTTGAAACATTCTCTCCGTCCGCCATCGACAATCGACGTACGTCTTTCTTGGCGGTTCTTCTACCGACGGTAAAGGTTAGGGTTCGTGGGAATTGCAGAGAGCAAGGCGAGAGGGAATGGAAATGAAGAGTGGAAGAAACAAGAGAGCTCTTACGGTGCGCAATGCGCATAAGCTTGGGTTTTTGCTTATTCAAAGAACTGTGTTTGGGAACTGATTGGGAGGGAAGATAAAAGCGCGGGTGGAGCGTGGATACACGCGCTCTCGCTCCACCCGCGCTATTGAGATGGAAAATTAAAAAAAAATCATAACTAAGCTAAGTTAATATTTAAAGGATCCAATTTTTCAATTAATTTTAATAAGAATTTTTTATATACATAAAACTTATAAATTATTTAATAAATTAATAAATATTTTATTAAATTTTAAGTTTATTATATTTTAATTTTTAATATATTATTTTCAACTTATTATAATAGAAAACAACCCTTAATTTTGAATTGATACGCTCATAAAAAATCAACTCTATCAATTATTCAATTACAATATTCTTTTGGAGCTTTAACAGGGAATTTACTTATATTGTTATAATTTTGTAAAATTAATTTGAAATACAAATTTTGTTAATTATTTTATTCACCGTTAACATTCAATTGAAATCTTGCTGAAGTGTAAAGTTTGGGAAGGTTCGATAATATGCAGTCTTACTTTTGCCTAAAAGAGAAATTGTTTCTAATAGACCCAGATGTAATATGTCACGAAGATACTACAAAATTATAAATAAATTTGCATACATATATAAAAATAAATCAATCAATCAAATAAACATAAAAAAAGGTAATAAAAATAACTAATTATTTTATTATTACTAAAAATGTTTTGATTTTCAATTTTTTATTATTGTTTCGTATGAGTCATTTAAAAATAACCTCTCTATAAGTTAAAGGTAACGTTGTGTAATATTGCACCTTACCAGATTTTAAGAATGTTAACAGATCGGGCTGGGGCAGGAGAGCTAGGTGATTTGTGGCGTAGCTAGTGGCCCGACGGGCAGGGGTTGGTTGGCTCATGGCCTGATAGGCCATCCGGCTAGGTTAACCCAACTTACCTTATATTTTTTACAAAATGTAAAAAATGATATTATTTTTGATAAAACGATGTCGCTTTTTAAGTTATGATCGGGTGACCACTTGGGCCGTACCAAAATTAACATCTTTACCAAATTTTGTATATAATGAAATTTTTATTGAATTGTGTTAAATTATTATTTATTTAAAATAAAAAATTCAGACAAGACTAGTCGGATTGAGTTTTGTATCAAAGCTAACATTAAAATAAATAATTATACATATGTTATATATTTTTTCTAGACAAGAAAAATGGAAACTAAAGATTAATAGTAATACATTCAACTGCCATTGCTGTCTAAACTCGCTCGACTAGCGCGTGAACAACTAAGTATGGATGTAAGTTGACTTTTTGGTTCGTGAAAGCTTCCGCACGGCAAGGGCAAGGAACAGAAAGGAAGAATTTTCAATTTTAATCAAGGGATGTTGCTGAGCTGGCAAGCTTCCATATGGCCTTCATAGTATAGTACATCACAGGCAGTCACTTCGGTCCCTATTTTTTTAATTATTAAAATACATTTAACAATTTATGCAAATCATTATTAGACTACATAAAACTGATATATAGTCAGTGAACAAAATTAAACAATTTAAAGTAGAAATAAAATGCCTGTTTGGATAAGTTTATATCAGTAGAGTTTTAGTCAGTAGAACTTTTCTGAGAAGAGCTTTTTTAAAAAGTCAGTTGATTGTTTGGCTGTCAATTAAAAAAACAGCTTTTTAAAAAGAGTTTCATACATTAAACTGTTTGACAACATAAAAATAAAAAACACTTTTATTAATTTTAACTATATTTTATTTTATAATAAAATTATTTATGCATATAAATAATATTTAAAATATATTAAACAATATAGTTAAATTTTTCATCTTTATCATTATCATCACTTAGTCTGAAATCTCGTAACAAAGCAGAATTTAAGAGGTCTGATAGGACGCAACTTTACCCCTACAAAATAGAGAGGTTGTTTATGATAAACCCATATGCAAATGTGACAATGAAAGAAAAAACAAATTAAAATTTAATTAAAGAAATAAAATGAAAACCAACTAATTCTAATTTATGAAAACCATTTAATTTACCAAAATTAGCGAGTTAATTAATAAATCGGTAATTTTTAATAATAAAAATTATTAAAATAAACTGAATTAAAAAATTAATCGGTTCAAAACTTTTATAATTAAGTCAATTGTTCGTTTTTTTAATTATTTAAGCTTTTTCAAATTTTAATATGATTTCGTGTCCAAATTTCAACTTTGAATTTGCCTCGTTGTCGTCTCTAAAATAGACCTTGAACCTTATTAAACACAAAACTCTACCAATGAGCTGTTGTTGTCATTTTTCAGAGTTTCAAAATTAACGTTGATCCTAACGGGTAACGGCTAACATTGTCGTGTTATACAGGCAGGAGGCGGCGGTGGAGTTTAAAAAGCCATAAACACATACAAGACGCTAAGTGCCAAAGACAAGCAAATGCCATACACACTTCCATTAATAAATTTGAAGCTTTTCCCTTGCGTAGACGGCAATCCACATGCAAGCAATTTGACCCGAGAGGATACTATCAGTTCATCAATTTGACCCGAGAGGTCTCTCGCCTTTAATGAATTTATTACCAGTATGCAACTTGATTCTTCTTCTTACTATTTTTCTGTTATTGAATTGCCATGAGAGCTATGAAACTACGAAATGAGAGGTCTTCAGGTTTTTTTTCTGATAAGCTCAACGTTCACTTACTGGAATATAAAACTGACCCAGATTAGATTTTCTCTAGTTAGAAAATAATGCAATGATGTAAGTTGGAACCTGTGACGATTCATAACGTTCATGTTTTCTGGTTGCCACTAAGAAGAGGAGCAATGTTTCCGTTTTCTTCTCAGAAGTCTGTTTACATCAAGAAGCTATATATATATGTATGAAAGGAAAAAGAAAAGGAAAAATAATTGCTTCAATACATAAGAAAAATAAGCGATTTCATTAGTCATGTAAAGTGCATTTGCATTTGCATATCGTCATTGCCATTTATGATACCTTATTATGAAGCAATATTTCGTGCCTATCAAGGACTCTCGGAGGAGTTAGACCATAAGTAATTTTGATAAATTAGTTCGGATGCATGATATTTTTAAATTTAAATAATATTATATTTTATGTATAATTATTATTACTTTTGTTTAATTATTTAAGATTTTAGTGATAATAGATTTAGTTAAGATTCCTCTATTAAATAAGTAATTTTGATAAATTAGTTCAGATGTGCGATGTTTTTAAATTTAAAAAGTATTATATTTAAAATAGAGTATCCCATCCTATAGATTGACAAAACACAGTTAGATCAACCTCATAAATATATCTTCAAATGCAATTAAAATCTGAATATGCCTTGTAAATTATCAAGAAAAACCAGAGCAGAAGACAGGAAGATCAGGTTTTCTGGAAGTTACAGCTCAAGGTTTTGTTTTTTTTCCCTCTTCGTAGTGGAGGCTGTTTCGATCAATGATAACCAACAAAGCATCAAAGTTACATTTTGAATGCATTTGTGGCTATTGATCAGGATCCACCCTAAATTATGAATAGAAAATGGCCAAGCTTAGAAGTAAAAGTGGGAAAGCAACATTTTCTTTTGTATGCTCTCGTAGCATGTTTCCTCTGAGTTAAACAATTCCCTTATTTTCTCTCGTTCATTTTCTTCATGGTATCAAAGCAGGTATTTTGATTCTTTTTAACAAACATGGATGACAAAGAGAGTGCTGAGGCAACCAAAACGTCAAAAGAGGTGGTTGTTGACCATGATGTTAACTCCTCCCAAAGGCTGACTACTGTGTTGCTAAATGGTTTTAATTATCTTCCTTGGTCAAGAGCAATCACTATTGCTCTCGGAGGCAGATCTCGATTGGGATTTATCAATGGAAAAGAAAAGACTACAGATTGTAGTTCTCCTGAATATGAGAATTGGCTATCAAAGGACCAGATGGTTATGTCTTGGATCCTAAATTTAATGGAACGAAACCTTGCAGAAATTTTCACTTATTATCAATCCTCTTTGGAACTTTGGGAAGCTATTCGGGACATGTATGGCAACCAAAACAACTCTGCTCGTATCTTTCAAATTCAACAGGATATTGCAAATCTTCATCACGATGGACAACCTTTTGTTAATTTGTTGAGCAAATTGAAAAGCTTGTGGAATGAATTAGAGGTTTATAGACCTCATTCAGTTGATCCAATTGTTTTACGCAAGGGAACTGAAGAAGATCAAGTTTTTCAGTTGTTGGCTAGCCTTGGATCAGACTTTGAAGATTTAAGGTGTCATATTTTGATGAATGCTGAATTCCCTTCCTTAAAAAATGTCTGCGCAACAATTCAGCGTGAAGAAATTCGACGAAAAGTTATGACTCGAGAAAGTGCACCAAATGTTTCTGATGTTCGTGCTTATATAGCTCATCAACCCCTTGAAAAGAAACCTTTTAGAGGTAAACGTTTAGACCTGAAATGTGATTACTACAACTACAATGGACATTCAATGGACCGCTGCTGGATTCTTCATCATGAGTTAAAGCCTAAACATGCAAAGGATAAGAAGGGAGGGGATCAAAAACGCTTCACTAATCGCAAGGCTAATTTGGCTACTCATGGTATGGAATCTATCTCTTCTAGTCCCATTTCTTTGCTTAATGATTTTGCTAGTTTCCTACAAGAAAAGCATGATCTTGAAGCTGGTAAAGAGGGGGCTGGACACGAAGAATCTGCTGCACTGTTTAGTAAATTTGCTGGGCTCTTAACTAACACAAAGTTTGAGAACAATCAAGGTATTTCAACTGCTCTTATGACTGCCTTAGAGATTAGTAATTTACATGACTTATAGGTTATAAATTCTAGTGCCAATGATCATATGACAAATAAGTTAACCAATATTCATGATTTTACATCTTGTTCTATCTCTTCTTTTGTCTCGGTTGGTAATGGAACAGGTGTACCATAAAAGGTAAGGGAAAAATTAATCTTGCCTAAAAAACTATAGAGTCTGAGGTCTTATATGTTCCATCCTTTCCCTTCCAGTTATTGTCAATTCAAAAATTAACGTCAACTCTTAACTGTGATGTTATATTTACTCCTTTCAAGGTAATTTTTCAAGACCATCTCACCAAACAGAGGATTGGTGAAGGTTTTCAGTTGAATGGTCTTTACTATTTTTCTAATTCCGGAGTCTCCAAATCTTTTCAAGCTACTATCTTACCCATCAAAGATCATCAGTTATGGCATCTTCGTTTGGCTCATCCTTCCGACTCCATTCTTTCGAAAATAAAACCGAATCTATCCAAAGGATTATATGATTGTGAGATTTGTCATTACTCTAAATCTACTAGACTTCCTTTTAATTCTTCTTTGTCTAAGACTTCTCAAGCTTTTGAGCTTATTCATTCAGATGTATGGGGACCTTTTTGTATGTCTATTAATGGCTTTAAATACTTTGTGACTTTTATTGATGATTTCTCACGGTTTACTTGGGTGTATTTATTGAAATCAAAAAATGAAGTTTTTAGTTGTTTTAAGGATTTCCACATGCTGGTTAATACT